>CM064911.1:6667645-7037067 GCA_032727855.1 Quercus ilex subsp. ballota
TTCAGTTAGTCGATTTCAGTTCAAATCGATCCACTTCGGCAAATTCAGTCCATTTGGTGCAGTTCAGTCCATTCAGTCTATTTCCATTCACATTGGTCTAGTTCGGTCCATTCGGTCCTTAAACCCATTGTGTTTTTCATATTGATCTAAAGCTCTTGTAATATTTTTTTTTAGGAGAGAAGGGATTGTTTGCATTGTCTCCACCACACCAAAGAATTGATGGAGAGTGGAGAGAGTGACCGGTCTGGAGTAATTGTTTACAAATGGAATGAAAAGAATAATAGACACTAGAAATGCCAATTGTGCTGACTGCTGAGTGTGGTGAAAATGCCCCACCATGTCAACGGGGGTGGCATGTTTCCTATGATGATGGGTTCACTCTGTATTAGTCACATTTGGCTCAAGGTGAAAGATTAGAAAAAAAAAAAGAAAAAGAAAAAGAGTGTTGATAATTGCTTCCTAATACCATGATATGTGTTATGCATCTGATCCAGATTGTAATCAGCCTTTGATGCTTTAGAAAAGAGAAGTGGCAACTGTTAAAATTAGTTGTATAGTTGATAAGGCTGAAGAGTCTTGAATCCATTTTGTGTTTTTTTGGGTTTTTGTGGGAGTAATGGTTGAAATTAAACCACCTCAAAATCCTTCAATCTTAATATAATATATTTATTAAAGGTGGATCTAGTATTGTTTGTTGCTAAGACAGTTTCTTTAGTTGTTATACCTTAGATTTTTAAATCAAATTTGACTAAGTAATTGCATCGACTAATGAATTGTACGGTTGAATTAGTAATTCTTTGAACAGACAAATTTTTTTTGTTGCTTTGACTAATTCAGTTACATAGTTGAATTTAACTATGAAACCTAAGATAAAACACTTAAGGAATTGATCTTAAATTTTTTTTTTCCATTAGAAAAATACTGCTTAGAATTAAATCCAGAGTTAATGTCATAAAAAAAACGAATTGACATTTAAATTAGTTGAACTACATTGATAGAAAAATTGAAGAAGAATCAAAGGCAATAAGAATGAAGAAAAACTCTTCTCACATAAAGAAATTCTTCTCATTGAAAAAGCCAAATCCTTTCTTCTGTAGTTCTTATTTTATTATTATTTTTTTGTTATTAAATTTTATTTTGATTGATTTTAGCATCCTTAAATTATAGAGCACAGTAGAGTTCAAGTAGAGTTTTAGTTCAACTCATTTTTCAAACATACGTGCTTATCTAAATACTTAGACTTTTGAAGTCTTACCCAGTGAGAATTAGTTTAAAGGTATAGGTTAATTTTTTTTTTTTTGAGGCGAAAAGGTAAAGGTTAATTTGGTTTGCTAACTATTGAAGTTTTATTTTCTTATGTGGATTATCACCACAAAAAAAAAAAAAAAAAAAACTGCCGTTTCTTTAAATTTTTTTTTTGGAGAAGAACCGTTGCTTTAATCTAAACTAATAAAATTTTATGTCAAATCATAAAATCAAAAAATATACAACAACAAAATTGTTATAAGAGAATGAGAATGAGTGATAATGGTAAAGAGAAAAAAAAAATTGATAAAGAAAAGAAGAAGCCTTGTGCTTAAAAACAAATTGCCACATCTCATAGAAATTTTTTTTTTTTTTTTGTATTGATTTTATGATAGAAGAAAATTGTGAAAAAAAAAAGTATAGAAATTCATAATAATAATTTGTTTTTGTATTTATTTCAAAAAACTAGTAAAAAAAGTTGATAAAGGAAAAAAATAATAATTATTTTTATTTATAAAAATTCTTCAATTTGACTCAATCATTTGGCACATACATGTCTTTTAAGCCAAACTTTTAGTATATATTAAATAGTACATTATATGATATGAAATTATACAAATATAGATGAGAAAGTATCATGAACAAAGCATGTGTAATATTTCTAACGCTCTATCCATAAACACGAAGCAAGGAAAAAATAATTGGCCCCCAAAATTCTAACCCCACTTTATAACAAAGCCCATAATTCATGGGCTTTCTTAGTTACTCCAAAACTTTTAATATATTTCCCACAACCCCACCTCATCCTTGTAGCCCATTCCACTTTCCTTTGTCAAAATTGGTACAGTGAGTCACTGACATGGCTTTTGCTAACAATCTTTCTCAAAGCTTCCTCAGCCATTACAAGCCATTAATAATAAGTGGGAAAAAGATCAGGTCTTGCTTGAACATCAACCAGACTGAACCAAGTATAAAACAAGTACAGACAAAGAAAAGGTGCTTAAGGTGCAACACCCTTTACTTGGACAAAGATAATTCCCCAACTGCTTGCTCCTTCCATGGCCACACCACTGGTATGTATCAGATGTGCTATTATCTTTATCTATATCACATGCTTAATTAAACAATAGCTTTTTTTTTTTTTTTTTGGGTTTATGTATGAGTGTGTAATATTCCTTCTAAATTACAATATTCATTGCTCTTGGAAAATGTTTTATCATGTGCTTGTGCACATGGTAGTGAATTAAGTTTTATAAAATGCATATCTTCATAGTTGATGACACTGTTTTTCAAGGTTTCCTTTTTATAGACAGAGTAATAGAGTGTAAGCTTTAAATTGAGCTAATCAAACTTGAAATTACCCTCTGTGAAAGAAAAGAAAATGTTACACCCAATTGGAATTTGGTTAGGAAAATGTAGAAGTGTTGATGATTGTTGATCTATGCAGTTTAGTGAAAAGTAAAGAGAAAAATGGAAAGAAATCAACATAAAGAATATAAATGGTGTTAGAAATATGGTTAAATGATTAAATTCATTATTTTCAAGTAGCATAGGTTTTTGGGACAATTGGCAATTTGTCGAGATATCGGAGAAGGTGATACCAAGTTTGAACCATGTCTCTGCCAATCTCATGTGTTGGACCTCACTTATTAAGGGGGAGTTTGGGATAACATGGGAGAAGTGTTGAAATTATGGTTAGATGATTAAATTCACGATTTCCTAATGGCTTAAACATTTGGGACTATTGGTAATTTGTCACATGGTTCTACTGTGTGCCTACATCCACAAGAGTTATATATACACACATACACATATAGTGATATAACCCTAATCTTCTCTGGTCCACTATGCTGCACTCACCCTCCACTCATTCCACCCATGAGACCTGAATACCAAGACCAATGTTTCTTTCTAAATCTAAATATGAGCCTCTATCTCTAACAAAAAGGCTTCAAGATAGATGTTGCAGAGGGACGGCAAACTTTATCTGGTTCATATGAGAATGGAATCCAGAAAGCAAAGAAAAATACCTAAGAGAAATTGTAACTACAAATAAAAATTATTTAAAGTTCTCTTGCCAAAATGTCCATAAGGAACACAATTTAAAATCATCAATCTGTCATCATCTGTAAATATACACCTCTTTTCCCTAATGTTTTCATATATCACAGTTCACATAGAAATTTATTATGTGATCACAACTTTTCAAACCTTTTATGCATTTAATTAATTCTTTTTTATTTTTTATTTTTTAAAGCTGCTGTGATTTGATATTGGGTTTCTATAACATATGTAAAACCATTGTTTTTTTTATCTTTTATTTATTTTTTATTTATCTAAGCTTGTAATGTTTGTAGGAGAGAAGGGATTGTTTGCATTGGCTCCGCCACACCAAGGAATTGATGGAGAGTGGAGTGACTGCTCTGGAGTAATTGTTTACAAATGGAATGAAAAGAATAATAGACCAAACACTGGAAGTGCGAATTGGAAGAAAAGATGGAGCTGTTGTGCTGAGTATGGTGAAAATGCCCCACCTTGTCGACGAGGGTGGCATGTTTCCTATGATGATGGGTTCACTTTGTATTAGCCACATTTGGCTCAAGGTGAAAGATTAGAACAAGAAGCGTTGATAATTCTTACTAAGACCATGATATGTGTTATGCATCTGATCCAGATTGTAATCAGCCTTTGATGCTTTAGAAAATAGAAGTGGCAACTGTTAAAATTAGTTGTATAGTTGATAAGGCTGAAGAGTCTTGAATCCAGAATGTTTTTTGGTTTTGTTGGGGATACTGGAAAGCAGGTCAGTTTGACTAGAATGTTAGAATCTACTTTCTGTGTTTTGTAATGATGGATCCCATTTGGGATCTCCCAAATATATGAACACAATTTTATTTAATTATGAGCAAGAAAGTACGTATTGACACTAGAAACTACTTTTAAAAAAAATGTATTGACACTAGAAGCTACTTCAAATAGATTGTTCATAAGACATATCTTGTCACTTCATAGTTCATACAGTCCTGGCTACTCTGCTTGGTAATTTGGCCTGTGGATGTGCAAGGCAGCTAAGCAATTTGTGAGAACCTCACATAAATTTTCCAAATTAGGATGACATATTAGAGCACATATAAAGATTAGACTCTCTTTTCATCTGATGATGGAACTAAACTTCATTTCAATAAACTAGACAAATATCTTAGTAGAATCATTTGGGTTGATACTCAAAACTTGAAGTTGTACAAATTGTTGTTTTCAATCAGAGATGAAAGCTTGTTCAATAAAACCATTTCATCTCAATATGTCAACAAATCAGGCTTCCTAAGTTATATCATATTACACCGAAATCAATGGCATTAAGGTTTCCATTGGCAGTTCAAGCATGGCTAAGAGAAAATGTAGCAGCCACGTATGAAGAACTCTCAAGATTTTGGCCAAATGGTGACTGTCAAGCAAGTTGAAAACTAAAAAGCCTTGATATTCATTACTGCATTTGTAAGATTCACTTGCTACCCTGCAGCTACAAAGCAATCATGCATATTTGTCAAATCAAGCTTGTTTACCAACAATTCTTCTCTCATCTTTGGCTGCAACATGGTTTGCACACCCTATCTCCCACACATTTGAAGCAGCCAAACTGTGCCCCCCCGCCCCCCTCTCTTTTTGATAATTTGATAGTTGGGGGAAAGGGGATTTGCCCTGTTACTATTGAAAACATAGGGACGTGCTAGTTGAGTTACAAAGTCTTGGCAAACCATACCAAATGTTGAAGCTAAAAAAGAGGACAAAGCAACGTGATATTGCTGATAATCATGAAGGACAGCAGGTCTCAAGAGGGTGACCCTTGAGATCCTTCTCAAGCAGCAAGATTTCTTTTTCTCAATTCAGTTTATCACTTTCATACTTTCCAAGTATTCTACCATTCCTTATTCAAAAATTGAATATCACAGAGAGAAGTCTTAAGCAAAATGGTATTCACTTTCAGCATATGTGCAAAGTCGATCATTCTTCCATTACCCAAAATCACAATAGGTCCATATTTCAGTGCTACAATGACTCAATTAAATGTGACTTTATCCTAACTAAAAATTATGCCATTGGGATTGAAGTTTCCAGATTTTGGACCTTAAACAACTAAGCAGTGGGTGAATTGATCAATTCCAAACAGATGCACAAACAATATTTCAACCACAGTTATCAAACACCAAATCTTAAAAGAAATAAAATGCATTTAAAGGATCCATCTTCAATTATATGGCTCAACCTAGGACCTTATATAAAATGTATACATCATAGGTTACCAGACACCTTGACAGCCTCAATTCAATCAATGTTGGACATTTTTCACGTCTTAATAGAAGGCCTTGAGTTAAATTCACAGTGAAGTTCTAACTTCTAATTGAACATACATTTTGAACCAAACTCAACTGCAAACGCAAGCAAAATGAAAGTTTAAAAGAAAAATATTTATAATTTGAATTAGTATCAAGTTCATACACAACACCCAAAACCTTTCTCTCCCCTTTATTAATAATCCCACAAAGTAACCTACGACCCAACAGTCTTGAAAGACTCATGAACATGCCTCAACATGTCTTTGTCCTTATTCCACTCTGGTGTAGGAGCATTAACAAAATGAGCATAAAGCTTATTGTTGGCACAAGTCACAGAAATTAAACCATGTGCACCAACCCCATCAATCTCATACACATAATAAACTTGCCCATTCTTATCCTTCCTCTCCTCAGATGTCACACTGTCGGCACTTGCTATCAAGTCCTGCAAGTATACGTCTGACAATGCCAAGTTGTTCAAAACCGCATCCTTAGGAGCTAGCTGTTTAAACCCAGCAAGGAAAGTGAGGTACTCTTTCTCTGACTTTTTCTTTGGGTTGTAGAACTCACTGTCAGTTCCATTGGTACCCTTCTCAACCTTTGAAACTAAGCGTTCTTTCCAACCATCTGGGACTTCATAGATGTACTCAGCTGAGTCTTTCTTGCTTGAGTTGCCACCATAGCCACCGTAGTTAGCAGCACTAGCAGCGGTGCCATAGTAGAGCTGGTAGGTTGGAGTCTCAGCTAGTGAAGGAGGAGAGGTAGTTAAAATTGTGGTGGCAAGGACTGTGGCAGATAAAGTGGTTGTTAAGGTGGTAGTTAAGGGTGATTTGGAATTGGAAGGTGGGATAGGGAGGTGGGGTTTGGTTGAAGGTGAAGTTTGAGGTGGTTTTGTAGGGGTTGTGGTGGTGGAGGAGAAGAGGGCTGAGGGTGAGAATATGGTGGCCATGGAATTGGATGGATAGGTGGGTGTGGCTCTGTTTTTTTGTTTTATCCTCTATTGATGTTTGAAGATGGAAAGATTTTTGCCTTATCCAATAATATGGTAAAAGCACAGGTTGCTTTAGGATGCATGATTGATATCACTTGGCAAATCATGAGGATGTTGAAATTAGGCCACTGGCACAAAAATTAGTCAATATGGATGCTGCAGTGCTGCTAACTATATAACTTTTATGAAGGATAGATGTAAATAACATAATAAATAAATGTTATTATAAAAAACATAATAAAAAAATGTCGAAAATTACTTTCTTATAATGGCAACAGGTCATCTTTATAAAAGTTATATAGTAAAATTTAAGTGGTATCTTATCATCCTTCTTTCTTCATTTATTATATTATTTGTTTAAGTAGTACCAATCATATTCTTTTATACTGATTAGAAAGTTTTTTTTATAGTAAATTTGGTTATAGTTTGCTTCTTAAAAAAAAAAAAAAGTTGCAGTTTTAGCAATGAAAATTCTTAATTTACATTACTAGTACAATGTAAGTTTCCATTGCTAGTTTAATATTGCTTAGTTTAATGTAAACCTATAATAGTCATTTTAGATGATAAGTCTTTTTAGTAAAACTTGTATAAGGTTTAGCATTTTCCAAAATAAAGAGGGCATCCTCATGGTAGAATGTGTGGATTATTACTCATGGTATAAAAGTGTCTTATCAAGCATCCTCATACTATCTGCCAAAAAATGCATCCTCATAGTAAAATTGATTTCAAAACCAGTTCATTTCAGCCAACATATTGACCTAAGGTGGAATAAAGAAAAATCTTGGGCCATTCATTTTCTTAATTTTCCTGATTTTCTGCCTAAACCGCGTAGGGTGTAGAAAATTCTTATTCAATCAAACCGACAGTCAAAAGAAGAAATAAAGAAAAAAAGGAAGCACTGTGAGTTCTTGAGATTTCATAGAACAAAGTTGGAGTGTCTCTTTGGTCACTTCATTTCCCATATTTTCTTCTTTCCCACGAGTCAATCATGTTAATCATCGGAGGGGATGCTTTATTCGTTCTCCTTGAGAAGCAGTTTGACAAGTTAGCCTCCTCTTATTTGAATATTATTATTATTAGCAAACGATGTGTTGTACTATGTTGTATATACTAGAGTGGATGTGGAAAGAGAAAGTATAGAATAGGAACACTGAGAACACGAGGGTTACGTGATTCAGCCTTGTCGGCCTACATCCACGGAGGAATCCCTTAAGGGCTACATCTTTGTTGTGTAAGAGTGTAGTACAACAACCTGTGTTACAATGAATCCTAACATGAGTATATATAGGTGACTAAACCCTAGACTACTAGTATAAGTAGGAGTGGGCTTGGGCCTATTACATTGGGCTAATATGATTAATATATATCTCTAACAAGAAGGAACTGGGAGAAGGACTAAAACAACAAGATCTTGGGTGCCCACAACTTCTCTGGTGAATGAAGGACGACATGTTTACTGCAAGGATGAAGATATAAAGGCTATTGTTGACTTCTTGTTGAGCTGTGAATTGAGTGATGCTCAACTTTCTGTGATTCCTATAGTTGGCATGGGGGGATTGGGTCATACAACTCTTGCCCAACTAGTCTACAATGACGATAATGTGAGCCGTTATTTTGATTTGAAAGCATGGGCTTCTGTTTCAATTGATTTTTACAATGTAGAAGGGTGAGTGATAATAGTAATCCTACAATCTATCGTCGCCCTTGAGACTTACTATGTTAATGAGAAGGAGAAATTATCTGGAAAAGTTCTCATTCATTTTGGATAAATGAAAACTGTGATAATTGGACTAAACTACGTAGTCCTTCAAAATTTGAGGCTTTAGGAAGTAAGATTATTGTCACAACACAGAATTATGGTGTTTCATTGACAATGGAACTACTCCTTACAAGTTAAAAGTTTTGTCAGATGATGCTTCTTGGCGTTTATTTACTATTTACCCAACATGCATTGGGGGCAACAGAGTTTATTACGTATCTAAAACTTGAAAAAATAGGCAGAGAGACTTTATATAGAAGTTTGTGTTAAGGGTTCACCTTTGGCAGCAAAAGTACTCGGAGGCCTTTTACTCACTACACACAAATGTGATGAGTGGGAAAATGTGTTAAATGGTAAAATTCGGGATATTTGAAAAGAGAAAAGTAATATTCTTTTCATTATTAAATTGAGATACCGATATCTCCTTTCGCATTTAAAAAGGTGTATTGTTCATTATTCCCAAAGGATTATGAGTTCAAGGAGATAGAGATAGTCTTGTTATGGATGGTAGAAGGTTTAGTTCAACTATCAAACTGTAACAAATCACTCTTTGTTATGCATGATCTTATCAATGATATAGCTCAATAGGTAGTAGGAGGCTTGTACTATAGATTGGAAGATTGGGTGGTAGTAAGCAATATGAGATTTCTACAAAGGTATGCTATTTCTCTTACATTTGATTTTACTATGAAAGAATCAAAAAGTTTGATGACTTCCCCAAATATAGGCATGTACAGACCTTCGTGTTGTTACCAATATTTGAAAATGGCTATTCAAAAAACTATGTTCCTAGTTGTTTGTTGCCACAATTAAGACACTTAAGGGTATTATCTTTAGGTGGATATGAAATTTTTGATTTGCCAAATTCAATTAGTGTTTTGAAACACTTAAGATGCCTCAACCTTTCTACAACTTCAATTAGAGTTTACCATAATCAACAAGTTCTTTATACAATTTGCAAACATTGATATTAAAAATTTGTTCTTGTCTCACAAAGTTACCAGAGAAAATTAAGAATCTAGTCAATTTTCAACATCTTGATATTACAGGTGTGAATTCAATCAAAGAGATGCCAATCAGAATAGAAGAATTAAAGAGCCTACAAACACTATTTTTCGTGGGGAAAGAAATTGGATCCAAGATAGGAGATTTAATGAACTTGGAGTTTCTTCGAGGAAGACTTTGTATTTTGAACTTGGATAATGTGTTTGATGACGAGGACGCGAGAAAGGCCAATTTAAATGGTAAGAAAATTTTAGATGCATTGGTGATGAAATGGGAAATTGATGATTTACATGATTGAAGAATTGCAATAAATGTTCTTAACACAACCTCATAAAGCAGTGGAAACAATTTGAGATATTACTTTCTATGAAAGCAAACATGAAACACAGGTAGGAGTATATGTAGGTCGAACAACCTGACATGTGATGGCTACTGCAGGAAAAGCCTCACCTACAGAGTCCCCAAAGTTCTAAGAAGCTCAATAATTTGTTGTTGTTTTATTTAATAGAATGAGAAAGTGAAGAGCATAACATTTATCAACTCGTTCACGTGAAGTATACAAATGCAACTGGTAAGTCTTCTGCATTGAAGATCTGTATTTGACATAAAAACTACTTCAATGGTACACATGAATAATCTGCTATCTTTGCAACAGTGTTGAGGAATTGGACCAACCCATAAGAACCAGTGATACTATGGTTTGGTAGTATTGCAAAGATGTATAATTCTATTTATGCTTAGCAAAAAAAAAAATAGTGTGATGAAGTCTATAAAAACAAGATTGATACAAAGTTGATATAGCACTTACTTTAAACAAATAGTTGTCACTCAACTGAGAATTGTAAAAGAATATTGACAGCAAAGAGCATTTGGCCTGCTGGCTGAACAATCAAACGTACGGGAGAAGAGACAAAAATAGCCAAATGTCAAACTTGTCTCTTCCCATTCTTAAGTGCACCGAAATAGATGGAAGTAGACCAAAATGGACTATAATGCTATGCTGTTGTAGCGTAACAAGAGCGTAATAATAACAATAACTGTTATTCTTTAGCTTTTAGATATTACTGGCAAACCCACGCAAAAAATATAATATAATTATTTTAAAATAATATAATGTAAAATTTATAAGTTAAATAATGCATGTGTTATTTAAAAGTATTTTCTATTTTAATAAGTCCAAAATATTGAAAGGAACATATAAGTCCAATTTGTGGTGTGCCTTTTTATTAAAACTCCTGTCTCTCTCTCCCTTGTGTGTGTGTGTTTGTTTCTAAAAAAAAATGTAATGGAACATATAATGTAATTTAATAAAAAGATTTAAATTACATAATTATAATATTGTTTAATATAAATAGAGAAGATTTTATTGAAAAGATTTATATATATATCATAATTGGTTGACTAATTTGAACATATTCAAGAATACTTAAAAAAGAAATGTACATTATCATTCCATGGAACACATGAAACATATTACACTAGGTTTAAATTATTATATAAATTTATAATTTTAGCATTTTTTTTCTTTCTAAATATAAGTATAATGTCTATATTATTGAAACTTTAATTTTAAGGTAATCTTGTGAATATATATAATTTTTATTTTTTTTTTAGGATTTATATCTCTAAATTCTCATGCTTATTTTGTTTGTATTTTTTAGCTCAAAACTTAAGAGCTTGGTCCAAATAGAATAAAATTTCATACTTTTCAACCCAAAAATTAAGAATAAATAAAATTTTGAGCCAAAACCTGAAATGTCAACCTACGAATCAATTTAAGGCTCAATTAGTCCTCAATGGACTAAAGTGGGCTGAATAGAACTGAAGTAGACCCAAATGAATTGAAGTGGACCATATCTGACCGAATGGACCGAAATGAACAGAAATGGACCGAAATAACCAAAGTGGAACGCTGATATGGTTTAACTGAAACTTAGTAACAATAAATTTATATCCTTTTAACTTTCATAGATATGGATTTGACATAAAAGTAAAGCATTTGAAATACAATTTGGGATAGACATAAAAATAGAACATAATTAAAATCTAATTAAATTTTTTTCAACTTCCACTTTAATATATTATATTATATATAAATTTGTCTTAAAGGTATTGTATATCCATTGTTTGAAACTTTGAATTGTTGTTCGAAACTTCCTACCACCAAATTGAGCAACTTAATCATGGTTGCCTTACAGAAGTCTTGAGCACTAAGAAGGCTACCAGTCTATCTTGGCGAGCTGCATTTTCTTTCTTTCTTCCTGCACATGATTTCTTCCTACTATTTGTGGGCATTCCACTAATAAAGCAGCTGAGCTTGACTTATTTCATTTTGTATCTTTCACCCTTTAATAAGTAACTTTATTCTTCATATGCTTTTGAAAACCGCGTAGGGTGAAGAAAAGTGTTACACATCCAGATTCCAGACCACCAATTGAGAAAGCAAAAGAAGAAGCCCAAACCAAAATATAGAAAACACTCTTATAGATTTCTTGAACTTTCATAGAACAAAGTAAACCTCTTCGGTCTTCAGTCTTCAGTCTTCAGTCTTCAGTCTTCACTCTTAACTCAATTTTCAGAGGAGTCTCTTTGGTTACTTCATTTCACATATATCCTTCTTTTTCTGGAACGAATCATGTCAATCATCGGAGAGGCTGCTTTATCCGCTTTCTTTGAGATGCTGTTTAAGAAGTTAGCCTCCCCTGATTTGTTGAAGATCTTTCAGCAAGAGAAACTTCATGCTGACCTCAATAAGTGGAAGACAATGTTACTGAAAATCCATGCAGTTTTGGATGACGCAGAAGAGAAGCAGACAAGCAGGTTGGTGAAGATCTGGTTGGATGAGCTCCAAGACTTGGCTTATGATGCAGACGACATCTTAGACGACTTTGCTACAGAAGCTTTGTGATGTAAGTTGAATGCAGAACCCAGCACAAGTAAGGTACGAAAGCTCATCCCTGCTTGTTGTATGGGTTTCAATCCAAGTTCTGTTATGTTCGATGCCAACATGCGGTCCAAGATTGAAGATACTGATACAAGACTGCAAAGAACTGTGACAGAGATGAATGGTCTGGGATTGATAGAAAATACTGGGAGGACTACAACAACAAGATCATGGGTGCCCACAACTTCTTTAGTAAATGAACGTCAAATTTACGGCAGGGATGAAGATAAAAAGGCTATTGTCCGCTTGTTGCTGAACCGTGAATTGAGTGATGCTCAACCCTCTGTGATTCCCATAGTTGGTACGGGAGGATTGGGTAAGACAACTCTTGCCCAACTAGTCTACAACGACAATCATGTGAGCCATTGTTTTGATTTGAAAGCATGGGCTTGTATATCTGACGATTTTGATATGATAACAAAAGTAATCCTACAATCCATTATAGCTCCTGATACTTATGATGTTAATGATTTGAATTTACTACAAGTCAAATTGAAGGAGGAACTATCTGGCAAGAAGTTTCTATTCATTCTAGATGGTGTTTGGAATGAAAACTATAATGATTGGATTAAATTATGTAGTCCTTTTGAAGTTGGGGCACCAGGAAGTAAGATTATTGTTACAACTCGGAATTATGGTGTTTCATCAACAATGGGAACTACTCAAACTTACGAGTTGAAAGATTTGTCAAATGATGCTTGTTGGCATGTATTTACCCAACACGCAATGGGGATGACCGATTTTACTATACATCAAGAACTTGAAGAAATAGGCAGAGAAATTTTAGATAGATGTAAGGGATCACCGTTGGCAGCAAAAGTACTTGGAGGCCTTTTACGCACTAAACGAATCCAGATGAGTGGAAACATGTCTTAAAAAGTAAGATTTGGGATATTCCAGAATCAAAAGGCAGTATTCTCTCAATTCTTAAATTGAGCTACCAATATCTTCTTTCACATTTAAAAAGGTGTTTTGCATATTGTTCACTATTCCCAAAGGATTATGAATTTGAGGAGAAAGAGATAGTCTTGTTATGGATGACAGAAGGTTTAGTTAAAGAAACAAAAGGAAACAAGTAGATGGAAGATCTTGGTAGTGAATATTTTCAAGATCTACTTATGAGATCGTTTTTTCAACGATCAAATAGTAATGAATCGCTCTTTGTCATGCATGATCTCATCAATGACATAGCTCAATGGGTAGCAGGAGACTTGTACTATAGATTGGAAGGTAAATTGGGTGGTAATGAGCAATCCGAGATTTCTACAAAGGTACGACATTTCTCTTACATTAAATCTTACTTTGATGGAATCAAAAAGTTTGAAGATTTCTCCAAAGATATGCATCTACGAACCTTTATGCCGTTACCAATAGTAAAGTGGGGCCACTTAACAAATTATATTCCTAGTTGTTTGTTGCCACAACTAAGATACTTGAGGGTATTATCTTTAGGTGGATATAAAATCTTTGAGCTACCAAATTCAATTAGTGATTTGAAACACCTAAGATACCTTAACCTGGGATTTTTTAGAAAATAACTATAAAACCCAAACAATATCATTAGTTAAGCAACGTTTAAAAGTAATTTGGTTTCTAACAATTCGAGTCCAAAGAACTTGATTTTCCTGTTGTTATTTTCCTATTTTGCTTGCAGCTAAGGTGGACAAAGGATCCACGTAGATAAGAAATCGAGTTCGTTGGACTCGTTTCTTATACAGAGAAACCGAGTTCACTGGACTCGGTTTTTATACATGGAAATTGAGTCCAGTGAGCTCGGTTTCTTTGTATAAAAACCGAGTCCAGTGAACTCGGTTTCTTTATGTAAAAACATGCCATCCCACCTCTCCACTTCCAAGCCCCAAAACAACGAAGAACAAAGCACGATTTTGTTTCCCAGCAATACCGACGAACGAAGCACGATTTCAACAAAGAACAAACACAGAACCTAGCAAACGAAGAACAAACTTGATTTCAACGAAAAACAACGATGCAAACCCAGCAACCCAGGCGCCGATTCTGACCAAACCCCGGCGAAAGCTTCAGCCGATGGAAATCGGATTGGACGTTGCGATGCATGCAAAAACCCAGCAACCCAGGCAGCGAAAGCTTCAGGTGATCGGATTTGATAAGTGGAGGAGAAGAACACATTGGAGAGTGGGTTTAATTTGTTTTGGATTTGATTTTTTCATGGGTTTTTGGGGCTTGGAAGTGGAGAGGTGGGACGGCATTTGGAGAAAAAAAGGAAAGGGAAGAACAAGAAAAAAATCCGTGTAAGTTTGAGGTGTTCTGGGCTGAACTGAAATAGAGTTCAGAGGACTCGGTTTCCATTAAACTAAACCGAGTCCTTTGGACTCGATTTCAATGAAGGAAAAGCGAGTTCTTTGGGCTCGATTTTCGGCCTACGTGGACAGTTTATCCAGCTCAGCTGCTGGTGCAATGGAAAATCGAGTGTAATAATATACTCGATTTATACACCAAAATCGAGTCCTCTAGACTCGAATTGTTAGAAACCAAAATAGTTTCAAACCTTGGCTAACTAATAATATAGTTTGGGTTTTATAGTAATTTAAAAAAAAATAATCCCCTTAACCTCTCTAAAACTTCAATTAGAAGTTTACCAGAATCAACAAGTTCTTTATACAATTTGCAAACATTGATATTGAAAGGTTGTTCTCGTCTCACACATTTACTAGAGAAAATTAGGAATTGAGTCAATCTTCGACATCTTGATATTATAGATGTGAATTCAATCAAAGAGATGCCAATGGGAATAGAAGAATTAAAGAGCCTACAAACACTATCTAATTTTGTTGTGTGGAAAAATATTGGATCCAAGATAGGAGATTTAATGAAGTTGGGGGTCTCTTCAAGGAAGACTTTGTATTTCAAGCTTGGAGAATGTGCTTGATGTTGAGGATGCAAGAAATGCCAGTTTAAATGGTAAGAGGAGTTTAGATGCATTGGTGATGAAATGGGAGTATAGGCCAAATGATTTACAAGATGACCAAATTGCAATTGAAGTTTTCAACATGCTACGGCCTCATAAAATGGTGAAAAAACTTTTCATTGAAGGTTATGTTGGCACGAAATTCCCAACATGGTTAAGTGATCCTTCCTTTTTGTAATATGGTGGAGCTAAGGATTGATAGATGTGAAAAATGCATGTCCTTACCTGCTATTGGACAACTACCCTCTCTCAAATACCTTGTCACTATAAGATTGGCAAAGGTGCAGAGTGTTGGTCTTGAGTTTTATGGGGAACGTTGCTTGAAGCCTTTTCAATCCTTAGAGACACTTAGCTTTGAGGATATGCCAGAATGGCAAGATTGAATTCCTTGTGGAGTTGAGTATGAAGAATTCCCTCGCTTGCGTGAGCTTTTTATCTCTCGATGCCCCAAAATGCAAGGAAAATTGCCCCATCGTCTCCCATTGTTGGAAAAATTTTCAGTTCAGAAATCTGAGCAATTGGTTGTTTCAATTCCAAGCTTTCTAAAGCTAAATGAATTTGAAATTTTGGGATGCAAAGAGGTGAACAGAAGCACGGTTGAGTTATGCATGCTAAAGTCAATGGTTCTTTCTATTCCAGGTTTGAAAAGCTTGACAGAGCAGTTCATGCATGGGTTAGTGAAGCTAGAAAATCTAATGATAAATGATTGTGAGGAGTTGACATCTCTGTGGACAGACAGGCTCAACATCAACTACTTAACGTCTACATTAAGGACATTGAAAATTGAATGTTGTAATGCTTTGAAATCCTTACCAATGTCCGATTTTACATGTCTAGAATATGCAACTATTGTGGAATGTAATTCTTTGACATTCATCTCAAGAGGCCAACTACCTCCAACTTTGAAAAGGCTTGAGATAAAAAAATGTGAGAATTTGCAGTTTGTCATCGATGAGGAGGGAGAGGTTGCTTCTCTTTATTCACATCCTTCTTTATTGATGAATGAGGAGAATCTTGGCACCAATAGTAACAACTATGGATCTCTTCTTGAGTACTTGGAGATTATTGATTGTGCATCTCTAAAAACCTTATGGTACCTACCTACCATGCTTAAGCAACTTAAGATCTATAATTGCTCAGAGTTGACATCCTCATTATCTAGAGACCAATTACCTACAAATCTTAAACACCTAGTTGTAAAGAATTGTCCAAAGCTAGAGTTAGTAACAAACAGTTTACACAACAATGAGTCTCTTGAACAACTTGAAATCTGGAATTGTGGAAAGTTTAAATCCTTACCGGAGGGCCTACATAAACTCTGCCATCTTAATAAGCTTGTCATATGGGGCTGTTCTAGTCTTGTTTCCTTCCCGGATGAAGGGATGCTCCCCACCAGCCTGAGAGAGCTATTGATCGCATTTTGTGAGACACTAAAGGCCTTACCCAGTCTCACATCTCTCCAAAAATTAAGGATATGGGTTTGTTCAAGCATCATATCCTTTCCGGAAGAGGGTTATCCCACCAACCTAGCATCACTTTCATTGAAAGGGGTGAATATCTGTAAGCAAGTATTAGAGTGGGGATTGCATAGACTCACGTCTATTACACTTCTCTGGATTGATGGTGGATTTCCAGATTGGCAGTCCTTTCCTGAGGAGGAAGATGGGAAATTGTTGATGAATCTGCCTATGTCTCTCACCCGCGTGGAGATTGGAATTTTCCAAATATAGCGTTTTTATCCTCGAAGGGCTTTCAAAACCTGTCTGCTCTCTTGAATATCTATGGATTTACAATTGCCCTAAACTTGCATCCCTCCCAGAGAAGGGCTTGTCTCCCTCGCTTCTGCAACTTTGGATAGTCAATTGTCCAGTGCTGAAACAACATTGCAAGTAAGGCAAAGGGCGAGAATGGTTCAAGATCGCCAACATCCCTTGCGTTAAGATTGATGGCAGCTCTGTCTATGAGCTGGAAGAGGAGCAGAAATAATTGTGTAAAATAGAGACAGAAGGTATAGATATATACTCCTTCCAGGTACTGCATTTAGAAAGGAAAATATATATATATATTTTTTATAAAGAATTTGTACATGATAGTGTTCATTACATTGATGATGAAGAATCCTGATTACAACAATAAATCTAAATGAAAGAACAAAATTGATACCTCTATGTGATTTAAAAATTTACAACCCTACCCCTAGCTAATTCTTGCAATGCTGTAAAGGGGCTAGCTTTTGGAATCTGAACTCCGAAAATTTGTTCTCATACTTTCAAAACATCGAGGTAAGTTAATTTTGGGTAGTATATCAATAATCAATCTCTCTTTTAGTTTGTAATTTTTTTGAATTATATGAACCTTTTATGCCTAAGAACACAGTTGTTCAATGAAATGCCTGAGAGATTTTGTATTGTGGAATTTGATGATTGCAGGTTTGGTATCATGATTTGGGGCATGATGATCAGAGGATATGGGCATAATGGCCGGTTGGCTTTTTAATACTATGCCCAAGAAGAGTGTCATTTCGACCAAAGATTAAGATTTGAACAAATAATTGATGTATTGTCCTCTTTGCTGCAGTTGGCAGGTATTCCATAAATGTAAGGTATGGCCAACTGCTCAGCCTATAGTTACCACAATGATCTCTATTAAATCACAGTTCTTTTTTTTTTTTTTTTTAATGATCCTATCTTAATTTTACTATACCCATTTTCCTTGTCTGATAAAAAGTCCATAAATAAACAGCTTCCTATCTTCTGTGGTTAATTGATTTCTCATCGAAAACCAACATATGAATGCATGTTTAGGGATTGGTTTTGAAAACCAAATCACCTTCCACCAGTCTACAAGTGGAGCCTTGGTTCTTAACTGACTCCAAGTCTCAGCACATGAGATTATTCCTGATTTTGAAGCAGACCACACAGCCTTATCATAGTCTCCAAACTCAACCAAAAACAGTTTACTCTGTATTTTGACAAGGTCTTCAGACCTATCAGGATTCCATTACCATGCTTTTATCCTTTATAGCTTAGCAGTACTGGAACTAGCAGCACCATAAGCCACACAATGACCAAAAATTGGGTAAAGAGGACCATCAAGGTCACCCACTTGGAATTGCATAAAAGTCCTCACCAGATTTCTAAGCCTCAGTACTTCCCTCCAACCCCAAGCCTTGTGGAATCTTTGCAGTTCATAAGAAAATGCATAGTTTTTGCTCAATAGCCCTGATCACTTTCTTGGGAAGAATAAAAACAGTAGTCCAATATACTTGTAGAAACTCTCTATGGTATTATAACCACTATACAACCTCAATTATCTTCCTTGGTTCCAAAACAGTTAGTATGAAATGAAATTTCATGGTTTCATTAAAATGTGTACCAACCTTCTATACTGGATAAAATAAAATGATCTTGATTCTTGACCATTTCATAAGTTATGTTGATCTTGACCATTTCTTGTTATTGCAGCTCCTCTTTGGGCAATTTGGAAATGCAATAATGTGGATATGTTTGAAGGGAGGGTTGACAATGCTTCTCAAGCTCTTAACTACAGCAGCCATATGGTCACGATCTTTCAAGAAGCAATGGATGGGATTCATTCTCTAAGAAGCTCCTATGTGCTATTGCCTATTGGATATGACTTGTTAAATGTTGATGGTTGGGTGTGGCAAGTGCTGATTTTAGTGGAAGTTAGTTCCAAAAAAAAAAGAGTTGTTGGTGAGGGGCAAGCTTTGTCAAACAATTTGTGAAGCCTTGTCCTTTGTACTTATGAAAGGCATGATGGATGTACTCGTACTGAGGAGTAGCTCTGGGGTTTGCAGACTTTCTTATGGAATTTAAACACCAAGCTGTGAGTTATGAGCTTTTAAGTCATTGCTGTGCCACGTTTGCAATTTTATAAGCTCTGGTTTCATCAAGTCCCTAGGAGAATTCTCACTAATGCTGGTAAACTTGCCAATTTTGTAACTTCCTCTTTTATGCATATTTTCCTCTTAAAAAAAAAAAAAATTATGTAACATTTATGTTAATCATCATATGTATTAATGACATTTTTTTCTCCTGCTTTTTGGCTTGGTATTGAAAAAAAAAAGCCCTATCAAGCTTACCAATCAACAGAATATAGTTGGTGATGAGGATGACTTGTAACCAGTTTGACCAAATTTTTTTTTTTTTTGAGTTTTTAGTTTATCCAACAAATTATCTTGGCTAAAAGAATCACTTGGCATTGCACATTGTACCTAAAAAGTTGAAATCATAGCTTTAAGATCTTCCTACAACCATAGTGAGTACTATATTAATTTTACTATCTAGTAAGTCCATCTTCATTTTTTTTTTCCTTCTAAATTTTTATTGATAGTGAAACATGGAATTTTAGCTTTTTATTTGATAATTTTGTCTAAATCAATTTCATTTTAGAATTTTAGCGACTTTACCATTGACATTGGATGTAAAGTGAAATATTCACCCTGCATTACATTGATTTTTATTGGAATCTTGGGGAGAAAGTCGCATTAGCGAAATTCGAAGATCAGGTGATAAACTTTTGGGTTGTGATAGACTGATAGTTTCTTATCATTGTTAACTATGAAGGTCTATTGCCGATAGTTTCTAATCATTTTCCTCAAAGATCATGTTCACTTTCGAAGATTTCAAAATGGACCTATAAAAGAAGGGACACAACGAAAAAGGAGGTTTGTGCCATAATTCAAAAACATTCTTCTCAGTTTGCACATGCCCTTTATGAAAAGTTGATTCCTGTATAGGTTATTTACTATCTCATTTTATTTATATTTATAGTACTTCTTAACTTGTATTCGGGCACATATTAGACCCTCCCACCATATTGCCCAAACCATCAAATTTTTTTCTTATTTAATAGTTCTATTTAGTTAATGTGAATTAATAGGAGGGACTTTGTTGCAGACACCGAATGAAAAGAAGCAGCCTAGTTATTTGTAAGGATCCATTTCGCCGGCAGAAGGTATAATATTGAAAACAACACCCAAGAAAGAATTTGTATCTTGCTGAATATACATAGTTTTTCAAAACAAAGTCTAATTATAGGATAGATATGAGATTTATATATAAATGGAAAACTTTGGCTTCATATTTTTGCTCGCTATTTGAATTTAAGTTCATTTTAGCATGGTGAGATGATTCACGTGATTATGTTTCAGTGGAAACAACCTTCCCTACTATTCTTTGATCTTTAAAAATAAAATTTCAATGTTGATGATGGACCTGGGAGAATGCTTAAGGCACATATTATTAGCTGATTGTTTAATCCTTTTTTTTTTTTTTTTTACTTTTGTTTCCATGTTCCTCTCTGCTGCACATTTTATTGTCTGCTCAGCATTGTGGTCCAATCTCCAGTGAATTTATAGCTGAGGAAAGAAAATCTCAAACGGCAAACAACCAATGAACTTTTCATGTGTGTTCATGTAAAGTGCCTCTTTCTTTGGTCTTATCCATCTTTTAAACAAGAAGTTAGAGATAACTACTAGAAATTTGTGTTGGAATCTAATATGCTTAAATTTTGTTTTGTTTTGTTTTAATTTAGTTTATGCCATAAATGTCACATAGCAGTATAGAACAAAAAACCAAGGTCTTTAGTCCTCAATTTATATTCGTAAAATTTCAGGCAATTTGTTCATTGGTCATTCGAGCTAGAGGAGGCTGACCCGTTATTATAGGTGTTCAAAACCATTGAGAACATGTAAATGGCAAAGCAATGTAACTCATTTTGCAAGTCTAGTGATTACAAATATTTTTCTTGTCTTCATTTCAATTCAGGTATATATGTGCCACTGCTCTACGTGTTTTGTTTTGTTTCATTTTTGGTCTTGTTGAATAGGATATGCCTCCAATTCTAACTGTTGATATTGAATTTCTCCACAGGTATCTGCAATTTTCTATAACAGGCTTTTGGAAGTAAGAACTTCGTATTGCCATTATGCTCTCTCTTTTCCTTTTGTGATTTCCCTGCCCTTCAGTCCTAAGGATCTTAAGCTACCTACCAAACTTTGCCTACTTGTAAATTGTAATTTTTCTCCTTTTAAGCATATATTTTAATGAGAAGACTTGTTAGGCTTACTTCACAGCTTTAGATCACAGTAATGATGGAACTTATATAGTTTCTGAAAAAAAAATATCATGTGAAGGATGTATGAGTTTTTGAAATTCTTTTTGTGTGAGAGATGTATTATAATGCTACTGCTTGCTTCTTTCAGTAGCAAGTCCTATGGATTCAAAAAACAGGCTCTTTTTGACATATGAAAATCAAATGAATGTTTAAATTTTACTTAGTTGTCATGGAACTTCTATGTGCTTATTTGACAGTAAACTTTGTTTAGCTTACCACATAAATGTTTACAGGTATACTCAGTCTATGTTGAACATTGCGCTCTATTTTGTTTAACATTGAGATGTGTTATAAGAGTAACCTTAGCTAATTTAGTTCCTACTCTTTTTAGCCAAGTAACTATGACTAAAGGCATGTGATAGCTCATATTGCTATGTAAACAATACTGGTTCTCTTTATTTGTTACCAGAATCACAATGCTTAAGGGCTCTCTTTAGGTGGATACATCACATAGTTGGGTAATTAAATCAACTAGCCGCAAACCCGCGCGTTGCGCGTGATAATTATTTTTATGGTGGTTTTATTAAAAAAAGATTTTACAATTTAAACTAATCTAATAATGAGTAATGTATTTCGTAATTATATTTTTATTTATTATAGGAACAATTATAAATGTAATATAGAAACAATTTGAAACACCAAAAAAACGTAAACTAAAAAAAATTTAATAAAACTTAACAATGATTAATTGAACCAAATTAGGATAAAATTTTGTTTTTGATAATCTATTAAGGTTATTTTCTTTGTAGAAATTATAATTTTGGCCGCCCAAAACATATTATCAAATAAACAATTATTAGCAAAATCTAAGAATTAAATTTCTATACATGCATTGTTATAAAATAATAATAATTAGAATAAAATTGCAAAAGTTAAAATTTGTCACCTATCCGATTATTTTCGTTTGGCTAACCTTTGCTTTTCTTTAAATAAATGGCATTATAGAGTACTTCTAATACAACTATTAAGAGTACTTTGTCCACCACAAAGGATTAGAAAATAAACAAAAATTAGTAAAGTCTCATAGTTTAACAAATAAATTGAACACTATAAAAAATCATGCTGTGTAACAGAATAAATACCAAATTATCCAAATCATGCTATGTAATAAAATAATATTATATTTTTATATGTTATATTTAATTCTTTAGAACGCAATAGGATAACATTTAACAATCAAAGAGAATTAAAAAAAAAAAAAAAACTAAATCACAATTTAAAAAACAAAACTAAATCATATTAACCCAAAATAGAGTTTTAAAGAATATAAAATATTATCAACCTAAAGTAGAGATGCAAGAAAAATAAAAATAATCCACCAAAAAATTTAGAGAGAGAGAGAGAGAGAGAGGGAACCTTTTTTTTTTTTTTTTTTTTTGTGAGGGAAAACTATGCATAGAATAGAAGAGATGGTGACAAATTTATAGTAAGAGGGTGTGGATAAGAAGAGATAAAAATAAAGGAAGATGAAGGGAAAGGGGAAGAATGATATTAATGTAGAGGGTAGTGGAGAGATGAAAAGGTAAGGGAGGGAGAAAGATTGAAGAAGTAGTGGGGATATGAAATGGTAAGGGAGAGAGAAAGGTTGGAGAAGTGTAAATATTAAAAAAAAATAAATGTTAAAAAAAATTATAGGAAAATTGGAAAAAAAAAAAAAAAAAAAAACCTTAAAGCTTAAAAGGCTTCAACGTTGTTGTTGTTGTTGTTGTTGTTGTTGTTGTTTTGTTTTGTTTTTTTTTGTTTTTTTTTTTTTTTAGGCTCACACAAAATCCTAAAACTAAACTGAAAAGGTTTTGGATTGGGTTTGATAGTAGAACTAAATAAATAAGAGGTGTGCTGGATTAATTATATAGATTTATTATAGAGTGATAGTGGAAATAAATAAATAAGTAGTGGGCTGAATTTATTATAAGGTGATAGTGGAAGTAAATAAATAAGTAGTGGACTGCATTTATAAGACTGAAAATTGTAAAAATCATTTTAAAATTGTAGGAAAATTATATTTTAAAAAAGAAAAAAAAAATGACGTGGCAGCTGATGTGGCACAACGTGAGAGCAGCAGCATTAAACGCTACGCTTCAGCTTTTAGTAATATATAGATTGGTGATTTATAACGTGTAGCTTGACCTCTCTCTCACAAAAGTCAGAAGCGCCAAAAATTAGTTAGTCTCTGAGGGCCGTTTGGTAGCGGTGTTTAACTACCGATTTGAAATGATATGAAAATTTTGATTTAATAAACATTGTAAAAATACGTATTTTAAGTGCAAAAAATGTGTTAGGTATTTTAAAATGTGGAAAAAATATAATTGTAAATTTAGTAAATGTATTTGTTGTTTTTTTTTTTTCCTAAGTGATTACTATACCATAAAAGTATGCCATTTTATTTAAGGACGTAGAAAAAGAAAGAAAACAAGAAGGGAGAATGATAGATGATGTGAAAGAGGTGGGACCATGAAAAGAAAAAGGGAGTTAAAGTGTGAGACTACTGTTTCTGTTATGTTTGGTCTTATCAAATGGGTCACATGATTTTTAATTTATTTATAAAAAGACCACACAATAATATTACTTGAAAACTACAACAATGTTACTTGAAAACTAAAAATGAGTTATCAAAATACATGTTTTAAACAATCTAATTTGATATTTGTATTCTTAATAAAATATCATTACCAAACACACTTTTTTTTTTTTTAACCTCCACAAGCCTTGACGCTCTGTAATTGAAATTTTATACATCTCTCTCTCTCTCTATATATACATATATATATATATATATATTTGTTCTGTTGTCCAAACAATTGAATTGTATTTTAGGAATTGGGAACCTTATCACTCTGCATCGCAGAGTAGCTACAGCTACAGAAAGCTTCTGAAGACCAAACCGTAGAATGGGGTGTCAAGGCCTGTCGGCACTTGCTATCAAGTCCTGCAAATATAAGTCCGACAATTCCAAGAAGTTCAAAACCGCAAGGAAAGTGAGGTACTCTCTCTCTGACTTTTTCTTTGGGTTGTAGAACTCACTGTCAGTTCCATTTGTACCCTTCTCAACCTTTGAAACTAAGCGTTCTTTCCAACCATCTGGGACTTCATAGATGTACTCAGCTGAGTCTTTCTTGCTTGAGTTGCCACCATAGCCACCATAGTTAGCAGCACTAGCAGCAGTGGCATAGTAGAGCTGGTAGGTTGGAGACTTGGAGTGTCAGCTAGTGAGGGAGGAGAGGTAGTTAAAATTGTGGTGGCAAGGACTGTGGCAGTCAAAGTGGTTGTTAAGGAGGTAGTTAAGGGTGATTTGGAATTGGAAGGTGGGATAGGGAGGTGAGGTTTGATTGAAGGTGGAGTTTGAGGTGGTTTTGTAGGGGTTGTGGTGGTGGAGGAGAAGAGGGCTGAGGGTGAGAATATGGTGGCCATGGGATTGGATGGATAGGTGGGTGTGGCTCTGTTTTTTTGTGTTATCCTCTTTTGATGTTTGAAGATGGTAAGATTTTTGCCTTATCCAATAATATGGTAAGAGCTCAGGTTGCTTTAGGATGCAAGATTGATATCACTTGGCAACCATGTGGATGTTGAAATCCACTGGCACAACTATTAGTCCATACTCAATACTAGTTGCTACCTATGAAGTATGGGTGTGTTTCAGGACTCGGGTGCGGGTGCGAGACTCGACAATTTTTGAAAAAGGGGGGAGCGGATGTGGCGAGCCTCGGCAATTAAAAACTTATTAAAAATATTTTTATTTATATATTTTATATATTGCTAAGCATGCTTTTTTATATAACAATAATAGAAAACTCATATAATAATAATAATAATAATAATAATAATAATAATGTACAAAATAAAGCCCCTCTAACAAAAGGCTTAGTGGCTCAGTGGCTCACGTACCAAAGGCTTAGTGGTTCAGTGGCTCAATGTAAAAAAAAAAAAAAAAAAAAGGGGGGGGGGGGGTTGTTGTGGAGATGTGGCTCACGTGAGAGGCACAAAAAACAAAATAAAGCCTCTCTGACCAAATGCATTTAACAATCCTTTTCAAAACAAAACAAAACTTATAAAAAAAAGAAGCAGAGCATAACAGCAAGTCGGCAATGTTGGGCTCGCGAAAAGAAGAAGAAGAAAGGGGTTAAGCCAGTGAAGACGGCAACATCGGCGTATCAAATCCACCGATATTTTCGGTTTTAAGTTTTTTTTTTTACCGGCCGATTTCCTTTTTCCGGCCGAAACACATTGATATTCAGCCGATATGATTCGATTCGGCCTAAATCGGCGCGAATTAGCCCAAGTCTGAGTTGCGTTGGTGTGAGTCAGGGAAAAAAAAAACACGTGGTAGGATGAGGCTCGACGTGACATCGACGTGCGGTCAGCGGCGTCCCTCATGTGTTGTCGCGTTGGACGCGGGTGTAGCTCCTCTGGCGTCGCATCCGTGCATCCCAGGTTGCTACTATTAGCCAATACTCAATACTAGTTGCTTGTGTGGAAAAATTTGACAATTTAAATTTTGTTAAGTAAAAAAAAAAAAATAGTAAATGAGATTTATAAGTTTTTGTTTCAAACTCCTCTTAAATTAAATGATGTTATTATTTTCTAACAAAGTATAATTGATGCAATATATTAAAATTTTTAAATCAAATTATCTATATTTGTTATTTAAAAATGTTTTAAATTTCGTAATTTATTTTTTCAAGGAACTACAATACATTTTACATTTAATTATTATATAAGTTGAGATATATTGTAAATAATGTAATATATTATTGGAATTTGTTTATAATGCTCCTTAGTCCTTACAAATTGTTCGTCCTATATACGGTTTGAATTAACTAAAAAAAGAAGAAGATATAAGTAAATCCATAACTTATATTATAAAAAAATTACAAGACTTTAAACACATATGAAAAATGTAATTTTATTAAGAACTTACCAACATTACACTGAGAATGTGACATAATTGTCAATCAAACAACTCCTCTTTCCATACAAACCTCTACTCCCAAAGCATCACCCACATCAAATTATCTATCTTAAAAGTCATTTCAATAAAATATTCATTCTTTGTTTCAAAAAAAAAAAAATATTCATTCTTTATTCATTTTTTATTTTTATTTTCATTTTACATAACCACTTTTGAAAACACTCACATCACTCACACACATACTAACAAAAAAGAAGAAGTAAAAACTAAGAAATGAATAAAATAATTCTTTTACATATGAACAATACTTGTGTAAATTTACACAGGTAGTGTAACTGTGGAAGGAAACTTATAATATAGATGGTCTAATATGGGTGATTTTTTTTTCTTTCGTTTGTTGGCCAAAATTTTACATTTAACTCATTTTACACAGGCTGATGCAAGTGCTCTTAGAAGAGAAGTTGTATGGTCTAGAAGAGAAGTTTTTTTTTTTTTTTTTTAATTTTTTTTTAATTTTTTTTATGGTCCTTTTTCTATAATAAAAAAATTTATTTTGTAGTAGACAAATTGCTTTTGTGCAAGAGTTGGATATTAATTTATTTATTAAGTGTTTTCTCTAAATGGGGTTTGCAGTATAATTTGATGAACAATAAATCTAGAGACACAACTTTTGTCTTAATTTACATAAGTGGTTGACTATGAGTAGTTAGAAAGAAAAAAAAATTATAAGTCCATGTAAAATTGATTGTCCACTACATGGTTTTGAAACTCGAACCGTTCAATGAACCGTAAAAAAAGAGGTTTAAGGTTTCTAAGATTGGACCAAGATTGAACCGTGATGACATCATAATTAATTTAATAATTATTTAAAATATAAATAAATATATTAAAGTAATACAAATAGACTAAAATAGTTCAAATAAATATAAAAACCATCTTTCAAATGTATTTTTTACATCACAAATTTTATTATAATGTTTCAAAAATCAAGATAATATTAACAATCGTTAAAAAAACAATAATATTATTAATAAATTAGCTGTTTACATTATATTACTATCAACATAAGATTTATATTATAAACTAAACAAATATGTACAATATTTTAAGCATTTATTTAACCAACAATGTAAATCCTAAATACTCAAAAAAAAAAAAATGTAAATCTTAAATTCATAATATAAAAGCAATAAATGAATTTAATATATCAATCGGTGGGTTTGTAGTATTAAGAAGTAATGTTAGTGCAACAAAAAATTTCACAATTTTTGCCACAACTTACCACGGAGCGAGTTGTGTGTGGTGGAAAAAAATTGATAGGTTCATAAGATTCACATTTCTACCGCTCACAACTTACCACATAAGGCGAGTTGTGGCAAAAATTATGAAATTTTGTAGGACACCAGCATTACTAGTTAAGAAGACTGAATCACAGATTATCACAAAAAAGAAAAAAGAAAAAAAAAAGAAAAAAAAAGAAGACTCATATGAAAAAGAATCACTTCTTTCAAAGTTATGTTAATGCCAAATAAAGCAATCATAAGAAAATAAAAATTTTAAATTACAAAACAAATGAAGGGTGGAGAAATGGCCACATGTCCAACTTTTCACATTGGGAAGGGGTGTAGACTTGTAGTGCTTGCCAATGTACGTGCCATAGTGTTACTGTCACATAGGACAACTCATTGAAGAAGAAGAGTGTAAAGAAAATGTTTGTTCTTTTCATTTCTATTTTATTTTATGTGGATTTAGTGTGTTTTGGCCCTTTTGGAACTGCAATTTCGGAGTTGAGGGTGAGGAGTAGTGATAAAAAGACAAGAGTTCAAGAGAGAAAATGACATAAATTGGTAAAAAACGCCGTTTTACAAGAGAAAATTCGTTTTTTTTTTTTAATTATTTTTTTTAAAGTTCTCAAACCCGTGCGGTTTGACCGCAGTTCACATGGTTCACTGGGTTTTTTTGTGTAAAACGGGTTTTAAGGTTAAAAGAACCATTCCAAGAGACGGTTCTCAATTGACCAGGTCAGACTGTACGATCTGGTCCGGTATGGATTTCAAAACCATGATCCACTACTCATAGTCTATCACCTCAACAAGATAAAGTCATTTAATTAAGTTACAAGGATGGTTCTATCTCAAGAAAAAAAAAAAAAAAAAAGCTAGAAGGATGGTAGACTCAAGGAGTTCAACCCCTCAAAAAGAAAATGATGAAATATACTTTTTATACGTAAAATTTGGCCTAATCTCCATTTTTGTCCGAGAAATTTGAAAGGTAATAATTTTATCCTTTATTCAAAAGCTAAAAATTTTATTCTACCATTTTTCTTCCCATGATTTATTAGCCCAAATATTTAGGCTGTGTTTGTTTCGTGTAAAATGTTTTCCGGAAAATACATATTTTCCGAAAATGCTATTTTCTGGAAAAGGAAAATATTTTTAAGTGTTTGGTTGAATTATGGAAATTGTTGTGGAAAATATTTTTATGTGTTTGGTTATATTAGGAAAATGCTATTTTCCGGCAGCAAATTCCGGCAACAACACAACAACAACAACAACAGCAAATTCCAAATTCCAGCAACAACATCACCAACAACAACAATCAGTTCATCCAATAACAACAATCAAATTAAAAAAAAAAAAAAACAACAACAACAACAATCAAATTAAAAAAAAAAAAAAAAACTGAGAGATCGAAAAAGAGAGAGCTCCAGGTGCGATGGCGCGATCGAGGGTCTGGGTCTGGGTCGAGCGGCGTTGGAGCGATGGCGCGATGAAGGAGGCGATGGGTCTGGGTCGACGACGAGGTGCGATGGCGCGATCGAGGTGCGATGGCGCGATCAGCGCGGTGCGATGGCGAGGTGCGAGACCGGAGCTCGAGGTGCGATGGCGAGGTGCTACGATTGGAGCTCGAGGTGCGATGGCGCGGTTCGTGGGTTCGTGGCGCTGGCGAAGTCGAAGGCTCGTGAACGGACTGCGTGGATCGGTTCGTTTGTTCTGGGTTTCTCTTTTTCTTTGGTGGATCGGTCCGTTTTTCTGGGTTTCTCTTTTTTTTTTGGTGGATCGGACTGCGTTGGTTTCTCTTTTTTTTTTGCGTTCTTGGCTCCTGTGGTGTGTGTTGTTGTTGTTGTTGTGCTCTCCGTTTCTCAATTTTCCGGAAAATGCCATTTGAAGGTAAAATAGAAGGTGAAATGCATTTCCACCAGGGGAGGGCTTATTTTCGGTCAAAGGAGAAATTCTTTTCCGTTGACCCAATTTTCCTAAGCAGCCAAACACCCACATTTTACGGAAATTGATTTCCGGAAGTAGTTTGAAGTTGAAACAAACACAGCCTTAAGGGAAATGTTATTTTCACTTCTCACTCTCTTACTTCTGTGCCTCCGATCTCACATGGGTGGGCTCATCTTTAAAACAATTGGTGTTGGAATAACATCCCTAATGTTTGTTTGGAGATGAAATAGGCTTGATGAAAAATTTTGGAGAGAAAATAGGAACGAAAACTTTTTTGGAGTGTGTTTGGTTGGGTGAAGATGAAGAAAAATAAATTGTGAGACTCAGATGTTTTCTCCCCGGGCCTACCAAAAACTTTTCTTCTCAAATCAGAGAAAAAACTAAAGGGAGAAAATGAGACTGCTTAATGAACAAAAATATCTTTGTGCACTTGCACATAGGCTTTGTCCATACATTGCTCTTCTTCACTTCTTTTTTTTCTTGGACGCTGCCTCTTTTTTTTTTTTCCTTACTCTTGGATGTTGCCTCATCTTCTTCTTCTTTTTCTTCCCTCGTTGCTTCTTCTTTCCTTTTTCTTTTCTTTTTTCTTTTGATTTAAGTGTATGTTGCTCATATTTTTTATTTTTTTTTCTTTTGTTTTATTTTTTATTTTTTTATTTTTTTATTTTTTCACTTTTTTAGTTTTGATTGGGCATCATTTTTAACAAGGGTACATGAGTAAAATTTATATAAACTCATTTTTTCCATTTCTCCACTTTTTTACTCCCAACCAAATAGAAAGGAGAGAAACTAAAATCATTTCTATCCTCCAACTTTTTCACCCCTCCAACCAAGACCCTTAAATTTTTTAATACTAAGAATGTTGTAGAGTTCCTTTTTAAATTTATAAAAATTAACAAAAGGTATTACGAGAAGTTATGATGTAATGGTTCATTACTAGTGAAATGGTTATGTAAGTTTAAGTTCATATCGTAGAATTCTCAAATTTTGTATTACTGTGTTAATTGTTAATTGACTTCAAAGAAGCATGTATAAGTATAATATTAGCATAAATTCTTGTATTAAAAAAATCAGTTGGTGTCTTGATGTGATAATAAAAGACAATCATTAGGAGCTAATACCATAGGTTGAAACTATCTCTCAATAAAATAAAAAATTTAAGAATACAGACAATTAGATACATATTAAACATTTGTACATAAGTTTAACACCTTTTTTTTAAAGCAAAGTTTAACATTATCGTTGTTTTTTTTTTCTTTTGTCAACTCCTTTAGAAAGCTTGTAAGGATAACATAGGGTAGAGAATGGAAATTGTTTATTGTTATTATTTTTAATATATATATATATATATATATATATTGTTAACCTATTTATATACTTAATTTTTACTTCTTAAAGTAGATTTTGTTCCTGTGATACAATTAATTGAGATATTATGAAAATTTGTTAGAAATGAACAATCGATTTTTAGAATATGATAAATTTTCATTGAAATTTATATATAATAGACTTAATAATAAATTGTGATTAGCAAATTTACATTAATTTTAAATGGGCTGGAAGTACTTTTAGATGAGCTAAAAGTTGTTTAAATTTAAGACACGGGACATAATATTAAAACATTTGAAATATAATTTTAGATGAAATTAGCATAAAATATTGTAATTAAAATTTGATTTAAATCTGATGCTAAGTTGCAAACTAACAAGGGAGGAAAAAAAAAGAATCTTATTCAGCTTTTACTTTATTATATTATACTATATAAAGTTGTTTGTACAGATATATGCTTTCGGCAAAAAAAGAAAAGAAAAGATAAAGATGAAGGCTTTGTACATCCATTGTTTGAATTGATGTTCAAAACTTCCCACCGAAAGATTAAGCAACATTAATAAAGCAGTTGAGCTTGGCGCTCTCCATTTTGTAAAAGCACTAATACTTACATGATTCCAATATAACAAAAGCACTAATACTTCCATTTTGTAAAAGCACTCCACTGACAGGTTGCCTTACGAACGTAAAAGCACTAATATATGCAGTTGAGCTTGGCGCTCTCCATTTTGTAACTTGATGCTTTATATGCTTTTGAAACTGCGTAGGGTAAAGAAAAGTGTTACACAGCGAGGCCAACGATTGAGAAAGCAAAAGAAGAAAGAAAAGTAAAGAAAACTCCCACAGATTTCTTGAACTTTCACAAAACAAACTAAACCTCTTCAGTCTTCACTTCTAACTCCATTTTCTGAGTAGTTCCTCTTCGGTTAATTACTTCATTTCCCATATTTCCTTCTTTCCCTCGAACCTCATGTCAATCATTGGAGAGGCTGCTTTATCCACTTTCTTTGAGGGGCTGTTTGACAAGTTAGCCTCCTCTGATTTGTTGAAGATCTTTCAGCAAGAGAAACTTCGTGCTGACCTCAAGAAGTGGAGGACAACGTTACTGAAAATTCGTGCGGTTTTGGATGATGCAGAAGAGAAGCAGATGACAAGCAGGTTGGTGAAGATCTGGCTGGTTGAGCTTGAAGACTTGGCTCATGATGCAGACGACATCTTAGACGAGTTTGCTACTGAAGTTTTGCGGCGTAAGTTGAATGCAGAACCCCGCACAAGTAAGGTACGAAAGTTCATACCTGCTTGTTGTGTGGGTTTCAATCCAAGTTCTGTAATGTTCAATACCAATATGAGGTCCAAGATTGAAGATATCGACACAAGACTGCAAAACATTGTGACAGACATGAATGGTTTGGGATTGATAGAAAGTACTGGGAGAAGGACTAGAACAACAAGATCCTGGGTGCCCACCACTTCTCTGGTGAATGAAGGTCATGTTTACGGCAGGGATGAAGATAAAAAGACTCTAATCGACTTGTTGCTGAGCCATGAATTAAGTGATGCTCAACTCTCTGTGATTCCCATAGTTGGTATAGGAGGATTGGGTAAGACAACTCTTGTCCAACTAGTCTACAACGACGATGATGTGAGCCGATATTTTGATTTGAAAGCATGGGTTTGTGTTTCTGATGATTTTGACATTGTAAGGGTGACAAAAGTAACCCTACAATCTATCATCGCTCCTGAGACTTGTAGTGATAATGATTTGAATTTACTACAAGTTAAATTGAAGGAGAAACTATTTGGCAAGAAGTTCCTATTCATTTTGGACGATGTTTGGAATGAAGACTATAACAATTGGACTAAACTACGCATTCCTTTTGAATTTGGAGCTCCGGGAAGTAAGATTATTGTCACAACTCGGAATCAGGGTGTTTCATCAACAATGGGAACTACTTCAACTTATGAGTTGAAAATTTTGTCAAATGATGCTTGCTGGCGTGTATTTTCCCAGCACGCATTGGGAGCAACGGATTTTACTATGCATCCAGAACTTGAAGAAATTGGTAGGGAAATTTTACATAGGTGTAAGGGTTCACCTCTTGCTGCAAAAGTACTCGGAGGCCTTCTACGCACTAAACGCAATAGTGATGAGTGGAAAAATGTGCTAAATAGTAAGATATGGGAAATTCCTGAAGAGAAAAGCACTATTCTTTCAATTCTTAAATTGAGTTACCAACATCTTCCTTCACATTTAAAAAGGTGTTTTGCATATTGCTCACTATTCCCAAACGATTATGCATTCGAGGAGAAAGAGCTCGTCTTGTTATGGATGGCAGAAGGTTTGGTTCAAGAAACAGAAGGAAACAAGCCAATGGAAGTTGTTGCTAGTGAGTATTTTCGTGATCTACATATGAGATCGTTTTTTCAACAATCAAGCAATCATGAATCACTCTTTGTCATGCATGATCTCATTAATGATATAGCTCAATGGGCAGCGGGAGGCTTGTGCTATAGATTGGAAGATACAATGGGTGGTGATAAGCAATCCAACATTTCTACAAAGGTACGACATTTCTCTTACATTCGATTTGAGTATGATGGAATCAAAAGGTTTGAGAACTTCCCCAAAGATGTGCATCGACGAACCTTCTTGCCACTACGAATAAAGGTGAGTGGCTACTTAACAAATTATGTTCCTAATTGTTTGTTGCCACAATTAAGATATTTAAGGGTATTATCTTTAGGTGGATATTAAACCATTGAGCTACCAAATTCAATTAGCGATTTGAAACACTTAAGATACCTCAACCTTTCTAATACTTCAATTAGAAGTTTACCAAGATCAACAAGTTCTTTGTACAATTTGCAAACATTGATATTGAAAGGTTGTTCTAGCCTTGCAAATTTACCAGAGAAAATTGGGAATCTAGTCAATCTTCGACATCTTGATATTACAAATGTGAATTCAATCAAAGAGATGCCAGTGGGAATAAATGAATTAAAGAGTCTACGAACATTATCTAATTTTGTTGTGGGGAAAGATACTGGATCCAAGATAGGAGATTTAATGAACTTAGAGTTTCTTCAGAGAAAACTTTGTATTTCAAGCTTAGAGAATGTGCTTGATGCTGAGGATGCAAGAAAGGCCAATTTAAATGGTAAGAAGAGTATAGATGCATTGGTGATGAAATGGGAGAATGCATTAGATGATATACAAAATGAAGGAATTGCAATAGATGTTCTTAACATGCTACAACCTTATAGAGCAGTGAAAACACTTTTCATTGAGGGTTATGTTGGTGCAAGATTCCCAATGTGGCTAAGTGATCCTTCGTTTTCTAATATGGTGGAGGTAAGAATTGACCGATGTGGAAAATGTATGTCCTTACCTGCTATTGGACAACTACCCTCACTCAAATACCTTGTCATTGAAAGAATGGCTATGGTGCAGAGTGTTGGTCTTGAGTTTTATGGTGAAGGTTACTTGAAGCCTTTTCAATCCTTAGAGACACTTCGTTTTGAGGATATGCAAGAATGGAAAGATTGGATTCCTTGTGGGGTTGAGTATGAAGAATTCCCTTGCTTGCGTGAGCTTTCTATTTCTCGATGCCCCAAACTGCAAGGAAAATTGCCCAGCAATCTTGTTGGGCTTTGTGGAGCCTAGTTTATTTTTGGCCTAGCCCATTGTAACCCTATAAGTAGGATATAAAAGCAGCATTTATAATTAGGGTTTTAGACTACTACTGTTGTGTTTTTAGAGAGAGAGAAAAAAACACTGTAGCCGCACTTTGTATTTTTTCCCTGATAATAGTGATATCCCTGCAACTCTATGGACGTAGGCAAATTGCCGAACCACGTAAATACTGTCTTGTGCGTGTGATTGTTTTTCTTTGATGTGTGTTTTCTCTATTTTTTTTGTTTCTCACAGGTTGGAATTTTGGTTAAATTCCCAACAACTGGTATCAGAGCCTAGGGTTAGGTTTGAGTGGGAGCAATGGCAGAGGAAGCAGGAAAGGCGTCTGGAATAGAAAAGTTTGATGGCACAGACTTCGCGTATTGGAGGATGCAGATTGAAGATTATCTCTATGGGAGGAAATTGCATCTGCCTCTTTTGGGGACAAAACCTGAGGCGATGAAGGCTGATGAATGGGCTCTTCTTGACAGACAGGTACTAGGAGTTATCAGGTTAACTCTGTCTAGGTCTGTTGCACATAATGTTGTAAAGGAGAAGACCACAGCAGATCTGATGAAGGCTTTGTCTGGTATGTATGAAAAGCCGTCAGCAAACAACAAGGTGCATCTGATGAAGAAACTGTTCAATTTGAAGATGGCAGAGAATGCATCAGTAGCACAACATCTGAACGAATTTAATACTATCACAAATCAATTGTCGTCTGTAGAAATTGATTTTGATGATGAGATTCGTGCTTTGATCGTCTTGGCTTCTTTGCCAAACAGTTGGGAGGCAATGAGGATGGCAGTAAGTAATTCTACAGGAAAGGAAAAGCTCAAGTACAATGATATTCGAGATTTAATTCTGGCTGAGGAGATTCGCAGAAGAGATGCAGGTGAAACCTCAGGATCTGGTTCTGCCCTAAACCTTGAGACAAGAGGCAGAGGTAATAACAGAAATTCAAATCGAGGTAGATCAAAATCCAGAAATACTAATCAAAACAGAAGTAAATCTAGATCAGGCCAACAAGTACAATGCTGGAATTGTGGGAAAACAGGTCACTTTAGGAACCAATGCAAAAGTCCTAAGAAGAAGAATGAAGATGATTCTGCTAATGCTGTAACAGAAGAGGTACAGGATGCATTACTTCTTGCAGTAGATAGTCCACTTGATGATTGGGTTTTGGATTCAGGAGCCTCGTTTCATACCACTCCACACCGAGAAATCATACAGAACTATGTTGCAGGTGATTTTGGTAAGGTGTATTTGGCTGATGGTTCAGCCCTGGATGTTGTGGGTATGGGAGATGTCCGGATATTGTTACCCAATGGGTCTGTTTGGTTACTGGAGAAGGTTCGACATATTCCTGACCTAAGGAGGAATCTGATTTCTGTTGGACAACTTGATGATGAAGAGCATGCAATACTATTTGTTGGTGGTACTTGGAAGGTTACAAAGGGAGCTAGAGTATTGGCTCGTGGAAAGAAGACTGGCACTCTCTATATGACCTCAAGTCCAAGAGACACAATTGCAGTTGCTGATGCAAGTACTGATACAAGCCTATGGCACCGCAGGCTTGGTCACATGAGTGAGAAAGGGATGAAGATACTGCTGTCAAAAGGAAAACTACCAGAATTGAAGTCCATTGATTTTGACATGTGTGAAAGCTGCATCTTAGGAAAGCAGAAAAAGGTGAGTTTTTTGAAAACTGGCAGGACACCGAAGGCAGAAAAATTGGAGTTAGTACACACTGATTTGTGGGGGCCTTCTCCGGTTGCATCCCTTGGAGGTTCAAGGTACTACATCACTTTTATTGATGATTCAAGCAGAAAGGTATGAGTTTATTTTCTGAAAAATAAATCTGATATATTTGAAACTTTTAAGAAGTGGAAGGCCATGGTTGAGATAGAAACAGGTTTAAAACTAAAATGTTTGAGGTCTGATAATGGAGGAGAGTACATAGATGGAGGGTTCAGTGAGTATTGTGCTGCACAGGGAATTAGGATGGAAAAGACCATTCCTGGGACACCACAGCAGAATGGTGTGGCTGAGCGCATGAACAGAACTCTTAATGAGCGTGCTAGGAGTATGAGGTTGCATGCTGGACTACCAAAAACTTTCTGGGCTGATGCTGTTAGCACTGCAGCTTACCTGATAAACCGAGGGCCATCAGTTCCCATGGAGTTCAAACTTCCTGAGGAGGTTTGGAGCGGTAAAGAGGTAAAATTTTCCCATTTAAAAGTTTTTTGGTTGTGTTTCTTATGTTCATATTGATTCTGATGCTCGTAGTAAACTTGATGCTAAGTCTAAAATATGTTTTTTCATTGGCTATGGTGATGAGAAATTTGGCTATAGGTTTTGGGATGAACAAAACAAGAAAATCATCAGAAGTAGAAATGTGATATTTAATGAACAAGTTATGTACAAGGACAGGTCAACTGTAGTTTCAAATATTGCAGAGATAGATCAAAAGAAATCTGAGTTTGTCAACTTAGATGGATTGACTGAAAGTACTGTCCAGAAAAGGGGTGAAGAAAATAAGGAGAATGCAGATTCACAGGTAGATCAGAGTACACCTGTAACTGAAGTCCGCAGATCTTCCAGGAACATTAGACCTCCACAGCGTTATTCACCTGCTTTAAATTATCTACTATTGACTGATGGTGGTGAGCCAGAGTGTTATGATGAAACCTTGCAAGATGAAAATTCAAGCAAGTGGGAGTTAGCCATGAAGGATGAGATGGATTCCTTGTTGGGGAATCAGACATGGGAACTGACTAAATTGCCAGTAGGAAAGAAGGCTTTGCACAACAAGTGGGTATACAGAATAAAGAATGAGCATGATGGTAGCAAACATTACAAGGCTAGATTAGTTGTTAAAGGGTTCCAGCAAAAGGAAGGCATTGACTACACAGAGATATTTTCTCCAGTTGTGAAGATGTCAACAATTAGACTGGTGCTGGGAATGGTGGCTGCAGAAAACTTACATCTTGAGCAGTTAGATGTGAAGACAGCATTCCTTCATGGTGATTTGGAGGAAGACCTTTACATGATTCAGCCAGAAGGGTTTATTGTTCAGGAACAAGAGAATCTAGTCTGCAAACTGAGAAAGAGCTTGTATGGCCTAAAACAAGCTCCTAGACAGTGATACAAGAAATTTGACAATTTTATGCATAAAATTGGATTCAAGAGATGTGAAGCTGATCATTGTTGCTATGTTAAATTCTTTGACAATTCTTATATCATTTTACTGTTGTATGTGGATGATATGCTCATTGCAGGATCTAGCATTGAGGAGATTAATAATCTGAAGAAGCAATTGTCAAAACAGTTTGCAATGAAGGATTTGGGAGCTGCAAAGCAAATCCTTGGTATGAGAATCATTAGAGACAAGGCTAATGGTACATTGAAGCTTTCACAGTCAGAGTATGTGAAGAAAGTTCTCAGCAGGTTCAACATGAATGAATCTAAACCAGTGAGCACACCCTTGGGTAGTCATTTCAAACTGAGCAAAGAACAGTCACCGAAGACAGAAGAAGAAAGGGACCATATGAGCAAGGTGCCCTATGCCTCAGCTATTGGCAGCTTGATGTATGCTATGGTGTGTACAAGGCCAGACATTGCACATGCAGTGGGAGTTGTGAGCAGATTCATGAGTAGGCCTGGAAAGCAGCATTGGGAGGCAGTCAAGTGGATTCTGAGATATCTGAAGGGTTCATCAGATACATGTCTTTGCTTCACAGGTGCAAGTTTGAAACTGCAGGGTTATGTAGATGCTGATTTTGCTGGCGATATTGATAGTAGAAAGAGTACTACTGGGTTTGTATTTACTCTGGGTGGTACAGCTATATCATGGGCTTCAAATCTACAAAAGATTGTTACTTTGTCTACTACAGAAGCTGAGTATGTTGCAGCAACTGAAGCTGGAAAGGAGATGATTTGGCTACATGGTTTCTTAGATGAATTGGGTAAGAAGCAGGAGATGGGCGTTCTACACAGTGACAGTCAGAGTGCAATCTTTCTTGCCAAAAATTCGGCTTTTCATTCAAAGTCGAAGCATATACAAACAAAATACCACTTTATCCGTTACCTTGTTGAAGATAAGTTGGTAACACTTGAGAAGATATGTGGATCTAAGAACCCAGCAGATATGTTGACTAAGGGTGTCACTATTGAGAAGTTGAAGCTGTGTGCAGCTTCAATTGGTCTTCTAGCTTGAGGACAGGAGGATGAGTTGCAGGGATGATGGATTGCTTTTGGAGGATAGCAGCTGATGTTGATGATTGAACTAGTCTCCAAGTGGGAGATTTGTTGGGCTTTGTGGAGCCTAGTTTATTTTTGGCCTAGCCCATTGTAACCCTATAAGTAGGATATAAAAGCAGCATTTATAATTAGGGTTTTAGACTACTACTGTTGTGTTTTTAGAGAGAGAGAAAAAAACACTGTAGCCGCACTTTGTATTTTTTCCCTGATAATAGTGATATCCCTGCAACTCCGTGGACGTAGGCAAATTGCCGAACCACGTAAATACTGTCTTGTGCGTGTGATTGTTTTTCTTTGACGTGTGTTTTCTCTATTTTTTTTGTTTCTCACAGGTTGGAATTTTGGTTAAATTCCCAACAAATCTCCCATTGTTGGAAACACTTTCTATTCGTGAATGTGAGAAGTTGGTTGTTTCAATTCCAAACCTTCCAATGCTTGAAAAAATTGAAATTGTGGGATGCAAAGAGGTGAACAGAAGCACAATTGAGTAATGCTTGCTAAAGTCAATGGTTCTTTCTATTTCAAATTTGAAAATCTTGACAGAGGAGTTCATGCCTGGGTCAGCGCAAGTTGAAACTCTGGTGATAAATGATTGTATGAAATTGAGATCTCTATGTCAAGATAGGTTCATGTCCCTAGAAACACTAGATATCATATCGTGCCCGAGTCTCCTAAACATGAACTGCTTGACGTCTAGGGTAAAGGCATTGAAAATTGAAAGTTGTGGCGCTTTAAAATCCTTACCGATATCCGATTGTACATGTCTTGAATATGCAACTATTAAGAATTGTAATTCTTTGACGTTCATTTCAAGAGGCCAGCTACCTCCAACTTTGAAGAATCTAAAGATAGAATTTTGTGAGAATTTGCAGCTTGTGGTAGACATGGAAGGAGAGGCTTCTTCTTCTTCGGAGAATCTTAACAGCAACAACAGCAATAGCTATGGATCTCTGCTAGAGCACTTGGAGATTATGTATTGTCCATCTCTAAAATGCTTATGGGCCCTACCTAGCACACTTAAATACCTTCATATCATAGGATGCTCAGAGCTAACATCCTTATCATCAAGTGACCAGTTACCTACTGCCCTTAAACGTCTTGCCGTAAGTGAGTGTCCGAAACTGGAGTCAGTAACATACAAGTTACCAGCGTCTCTTGAGCAGCTTGAAATTGGGAAATGTGAAAAGCTTAAATTCTTACCAGAGGGTATACACAGACTCTGTCATCTCAGTGAGATCGACATATGGAGTTCTAGTGTTGTTTCCTTCCCGGATGGAGGGTTGCTCCCCACCAGCCTGAGTTTGCTTTGTGTAGCAGGTTGTAAGAAACTGGAGACCTTACCCAACCTCACCTCTCTTCAAAAATTAATCATATTGGAATGTCAAAGCATGAAATCCTTTCCGGGAGAGGGTTTCCCCACCAACCTAACATCACTTAATTTGTCAGGGGTGAATATTTGTAAGAAAATATTAGAGTGGGGATTGCATAGACTCACTTCTCTTACATTTCTCTGTATTGGTGGTGGATTGCCAGATTGGCAGTCTTTTCCTGAAGAGGAAGATGGGAAGTTGATGATGATGATGCCTTCCTCTCTCATCAATCTTATGATTGAAGATTTTCCAAATATAGTATTCCTATCCTCCATGGGCTTTCAAAACCTCTCTGTTCTTGAATATTTGTCAATCTTATATTGCCCTAAACTTGCATCCCTCCCAGAGAAGGGTCTGCCTCCCTCACTTCTAGATCTACGTATTGCGGAATGTCCAGTGCTGAAACAACACTGCAAGAAAGGAAAAGGGCAAGAGTGGTTCAAGATCGTTGACATCCCTCGTGTTTCAATTTTCTGCAGCTCTGATTTTTGGAGCTGTGTCAATGAAGAGGAGGAGGAGGAGGAGTAGCAGCAATTATGTAAATCAGAAACAAAAAAAGTATAGATATCTACTACTTCCAGGTACAACATATACAAAGCAATTTTTTTTTTAGGGGGCTAAAATGCAAATTGCACCTCTAAGTTTGGTTGAAATTTATTTCAATCTTCTAACTTTACTTTTGTCCAATTGAGTCTTCAAAGTTTCAAACACATGATTTTGAAGTTTTTTACCCTAACCTAGCAAATTCTTGCAGTGCTGTAACAGAGGCTAGCTTCTGGAATCCGAATTGTTCTCAAATTTTCAAAATAAATTAATTTTTGGGCAGTATATCAATATCTCTTTGGGCTATTCGGAAATGCAAGAATCTATCCATGTTTGAAGTGAAGGTTGTCAATGCTTCTCAAGCTCTTAACTACTACAGCCCTATGCTCACGATCTTTGAGGAAGCAATGACTTGGAATCATTCTCTAAGAAGCTATAGACCTCCTTGTGCAATTAGATCTGATTTGTTGACTGTCAATTGTCGAGTGTGGTAATGTTAATGGCAGTTAGTATTAAAAGAAAGAGTTGCTGCTGAGGTGCAAACTTTGTCAGACAATTCATGAAGTGTTGTGGAATGCAAACACCAAACCGGGAGATACGAGCTTTTAAGGCATTGTTGTGCTGCATTTGCAATTTTCTAAGCTCTGATTTCATCAAGTCCCTAGGCAAATTCTCACTAATGCTCGTAAGCTTGCCAATTCTTGTGCCTTTCTTTTTTCTTTTTCTTTTTTAACGTAACTTTCATGTTAAACATCTTATGTATTAATGGCGTTTTTTTTTTTTTCCTGCCTTTTGGCTTGGTACCCCCCCCCCCCCCCCCCCAAAAAAAAAAAAAAAAACCATCAAGCTTACAGAATATAATTAGTGATGCCAATGACTTGTAACTAGTTTGACCAAAAATTGTGGTTTGAGACTTTATTTTTAGCCAACAAAATTAAAATAATCACTTAGCATTACGCATTGTGCTTAAAAATCTGATATCATAGCTTCAAGATCTAAATACCACCATGGTGAGTACTGTAATTTATTATCTAGTAAGGTCATCATCAATATTTTTTCTCTTTCAAAAATTTCTAGATAGTGAAACACGAAATTTAAGCTTTTGATTCGTACTTTTTTTCTAACTCAATTTCAATTCAAATTTTCAGCTACTTTACCATTGACATTGGATGTAAAGTGGACTACTTACCCTGCTTTATATTGATTTATTGGAATCTTGTGGAGAAGCGCATTAGCGAAATTCGGAGATCAGGTGATAACATTTTTAGTTGAGATAATTTCTTATTGTTAACTATGAAGATCTATTGCTATTCTAAAGTTTATTAATGAGGAAGACAATTGGATTGAATTGCTCTATTTGGGCTAAAGGTTTTAATTGATTTATTTCTTCTTCTTTTTTTCTTTTCCTCAAAGATCATGTTCACTTTCAAGGATTTTGAAACGGACATATAAAAGGGACACAATGAGAAGGAGGGTTTGTGCCGTAAATCTAAGGCATTCTTCTCAGTTTGCACATGCCCTCTATGAGAAGTTGATACTTGTTCAGGTTATTTGTTATCTTATTTTATTTACATTGATAATACTTCTTAACGTGTAGTCAGCCACATATACTACCCAAATCATCAAATTTTTTTTTTCTAATTTAATAGTTCCATTTAGTTAATGCGTATTAATAGGAGGGACTTTGTTGCAGATATTGAAAAAAAGAAGAAGCATCCTAGCTATTGATAAGGATCCATCCCCTGCCACTGCCAGAAGGTATAATATTGAAAACAACACCCAATTCTCAAAAAAAAAAAAAAAAAAAACAACACCACCCAAGAACAAATTTATATCTTGCTGAATATACAGAGTTTTTCAAAACAAATTCTAGTTATAGGATAGATATGAGATTTATATAGAAATGGAAAACTTTCGCTTCATATTTTTACATGTCATTTGGATTTAAGTTAGTTTCAGCATGGTGAGATGATTCACGTGATTATGTTTCAGTGGAAACAAACTTCTCTACTATTACTTGATATTTAAAAATAAAATTTCATTGTTGAAGATGGAACTGGGAGAATGCTAAAGGCACATATTATTAGCCAATTGTGTAACCCTGTTTTTTCCTCTTCATTTCCATGTTCCTCTCTGCTGCACATTTCATGGTCTGCTCGGCATTGTGGCCCAAACTCCAGTGAATTTGTAGCTGAGGAAAGAAGGCATTCTGGTCTCAAAGGGCGAACAGCCAATGAACTTTTCATCTGTGTTCATGTAAAGTGTCTCTTTCTTTGGCCTTTTTCAGCTTTTGAAATAACAAGAAGTTAGAGATAACTACTAGAAATATGTGTTGGAATCTAATATGTTTTAATTTAGCGTATTCCATGGTTCTTTTATTTCCATAAATGTCACATAGCAGTATAGAACAAAAAACTAAGGTCTTAGTCATCACTTAATTTTTGTTCGTAAAATTTCAGGCAAGTTTTTCATTGATCATTCAAGCTAAAGGTGGCTAACCAGTTATTATAGATGTTCAGAACCAGTGAGAACATGTAAATGGAAAATCAATTCAACTAGCTTGGAAAGTCTGGTTACAAATATTTTTTTGTCTTCATTTCAATTTAGGTATATATGTGCCACTGCTCTAAGTGTTCTGTTTTTTTTTTTTTTCCTTTTTGGTCTTGGTGAATAGGATAGTGCCTCCACTTCCTTGCTAACTGTTGATATTGAATTTCTCCACAGGCATCTGTAATTCCTACAACAGGCTTTGGGAAGCAAGAACTTCGTAATGCCATAATGCTTTCTCTTTTTCTTATGTGATTTCCCTGCCCTTCAGTCCTAAGGATCATACACTACCTACCAAACTTTACCACCTTGTAAATTGTAATTTTTCTCCTTTTAAGCATGTATTTTAATGAGAAGTCTTGTTAGGCTTACTTCACAGCTTTAGATTACAGTAATGATTGGAACTTATAGTTTTAAAATTTTTTTTTTTACTTGAGGGGTGTACTAAAATGTTGCTGCTTGCTTTATTCAGTAGCATGTCCTATGGAAGTTCAAAAAACAGGCTCTTCTCGACATATGAAAATCAAATGAATATTTAAATTTTACTTAGTTGTCATGGAACTTCTCCATGTGCTTATTTGACAATAAACTTTGTTTAGCTCACCGCAGTAAAAGTTTACGGATATAACCAATCTATGTTTAACATTCTCTATTTTGTTTAACAAAATTTTATGATGTGTATTGCAAGAGTAACCCTGGCAATTTAGCTTCTATTCTTTTTAGTTAAGTACCTATGACTAAAGGTATGTATTAGGTAGCTCATATTGCTATTTAAACAATACAGGTCCTCTTTATTTGTTACCAGAATCACAATCGCTCTCTTTATTCGGATACATTGCATGGTGCGCAATCAAATCAATTGGTGAATATCATGCAATACATGAGAAGAGTTGTCTTCAGGAACATATTCTAACCAGGCTTGGTAGTCAATGACTGACTTAGCCTTCTTAGCAAGAGCATGAGCAACAGAGTTGCCTGTGCGTTTTTTACATTAGGCCTAACACCTTTCACTATGCTGTAGCATGTCAATGATTATTTTGGCATCCCCTTCAACAATGAGCTCCAGAATACCAATTTCTGCTGCAAAAATGATGGCTCAGCAACAGGCTAATACCTACACTTCCTCGACAGTTTGTGGTAGAGGGATCCACTGGGATAGAGCACCAATGTTTCTGCCTTCAGAGTCTCCAATAATAACAATATAACCTGCAGCTTGTTGAGGCCGAAACTGCCTCATCAAAATTAACTTTGTACATATTGCCAACTGGAGGAGACCAAAGAATACAATTAGTTGAGTTATTATGAAAATTAGTTGAGTTACTTTCTCTGGTTGCGTTTGGCATTAGCTTAAAAAGCCAAATTTTTTTACTATTTAGCTTATTTTTACTATTATTCAGCTTATTTTTTGTACTATTCATGGATCTTATTGAACTTTTTGAAAATATTTATACGTTCCATTGTACTATTTTAGCTACTTTTTAGTTTTATTTATAATACTTTCAGCAAAAAAAATTTTAATTCCAACTAAATAAGTTATTTCTAAACCAATTGAGAAAGCAGACACTAATAAAGTATTTTGGCGTGCTGCATTTTCAACCACTAATAAAGTAGCAAATCTTAGCGTGCTGCATTTTCAATCTTTCTTCAGAACTATTTGTGATCACTCCACTAATAATGTGTTCAGCTTGCCGTATTCCATTTTCTATTTCTATCTTGGCGTGCTGCATTTTTTATCTTTCTTCCTACACTATTTGGGAGGGAAAGTCTTATTACACAGCCTGATCACCAATCGAGAAAGCAAAAGAAGAAACAATAATAAAGATTATCCGCTTCGTTACTTTCATTTCCCATATTTCCTTGTTCCTTCTTTTCCACGAACGAATCATGTCAATCATCGGAGAGGCTGCTTTATCCGCTTTCTTTGAGGTGCTGTTTAAGAAGCTAGCCTCCTCTGATTTGTTGAAGATCATTCAGCAAGAACAACTTCATGCTGAGCTCAAGAAGTGGAAGACATCGTTATTGAAAATCCGTGCGGTTTTGGATGACGCAGAAGAAAAGCAGATGACAAGCAGGTTGGTGAAGATCTGGTTGGATGAACTCCAAGACTTGGCTTATGATGCAGATGACATCTTGGACGAGTTTGCTACTGAAACTTTGCGACGTAAGTTGAATGCAGAACCGGGCACAAGTAAGGCACGGAATTTCCTCCCTGCTTGTTGTGTAAGTTTCAATTCAAGTTTTGTTATGTTCGATGCCAATATGCGGTCCAAGATTGAAGATATCAATACAAGACTGCAAAAAATTGTGACAGAAAAGAATGATCTGGGATTGATAGAAAATACTGGGGGAAGGATTAGAACAACAAGATCATGGGTGGCCACAACTTCTCTGGTGAATGAAAAACAAATTTATGGCAGGGATAAAGATAAAAAGGCTATTGTTGATTTGTTGCTGAGCCGTGAATTGAGTGATGCTCAACTCTCTGTGATTCCCATACTTGGTATGGGGGGATTGGGGAAGACAACTCTTGCCCAACTAGTCTACAACGACGATGATGTGAGCTGTTATTTTGATTTGAAAGCATTGGCTTGTGTTTCTGATGATTTTGACATTGTAAGGGTAACAAAAGTAATACTAGAATCTATCATTGCTCCCGATACTTACGATGTTAATGATTTGAATTTACTACAAGTCAAATTGAAGGAGAAACTATCTGACAAGAAGTTCTTGTTCATTCTGGATGACGTTTGGAATGAAGACTACAATGATTGGACTAAACTACGTAGTCCTTTTGAATTTGGCGCACCAGGAAGTAAGATTATTGTCACAACTCAGAATCATGGTGTTTCATTAACAATGGGAACTACTCCAACTTACGAATTGAAAGATTTGTCAAATGATGCTTGTTGGTGTGTATTTACTCAACACGCATTGGGGGCAACAGATTTTACTATGCATCCAGAACTTGAAGAAATTGGTAGAGATATTTTAGATAAGTGTAAGGGTTCACCTTTAGCAGCAAAAGTATTGGGAGGTCTTTTACGCGCTAAACACAGTTGTGATGAGTGGAAAAATGTGTTAAACAGTAAGATTTGGGATATTCCAGAAGAGAAAAGCAGTATTCTTTCAATTCTTAAATTAAGCTACGAATATCTCCCTTCACATTTAAAAAGGTGTTTTGCATATTGTTCTCTATTCCCAAAGGATTATAAATTCAAGGAAAAAGAGCTAGTCTTGTTATGGATGGCAGAAGATTTGGTTCAAGAAACAGAGAGAAACAAGCCGATGGAAGATATTGGAAGTGAGTATTTTCAAGATCTACTTATGAGATCATTTTTTCAACAATCATACAGTAATGAATCACTCTTTGTCATGCATGATCTTATGAATGATGTAGCTCAATGGGCAGCAGGAAGCTTGTGCTACAGATTGGAAGATACATTGTGTGGTAATAACCAATCTGATATTTTTACAAAGGTACGCCATTTCTCTTATGTTCAATCTATGTATGATGGAATTAAAAAGTTTGAAGATTTCCCCAAAGATATGCATCTACGAACCTTCATGTCGTTACCAATAAAAAATTGGGGCTATTTAACAAATGACGTTCCTAGTTGTTTATTGCCACAGTTAAGATATTTAAGGGTATTATCCTTAGGTGGATATCAAATCTTTGAGATACCAAATTCAATTAGTGATTTGAAACACTTAAGATACCTCAACCTTTCTAACACTTCAATTAGGAGTTTACCAGCATCAACAAGTTCTTTATACAATTTGCAGACATTGTTATTGAAAGGTTGTTCTCGCCTTACAAAGTTACCAGTGAAAATTGGGAATCTTGTCAATCTTCGACATCTAGATATTACAAATGTGGATTTAATCAAAGAGATGCCAATGGGAATAGAAGAATTAAAAAACCTACAAACACTATCCAATTTTATAGTCGGGAAAGATACTGGATCCAAGGTAGGAGATTTATTGAACTTGGAGTTCCTTCGGGGAAGACTTTGTATTTCAAGCTTGGAGAATGTGCTTGATGTTGAGGAGGCAAGAAAGGCCAATTTAATTGGTAAAAAGGGTTTAGATGCATTAGTGATGAAATGGGAGCATGCAATAGATGATATACAAGACAGTGGAATTGCAATAGATGTTCTTAATATGCTTCGACCTAATATAACGGTGAAAACACTTTTCATTGAGGGTTATGTTGGTACACAATTCCCAACGTGGTTAAGAGATCCTTCCTTTTCTAATATGGTAGAGCTAAAGATTGACAGATGTGGAAAATGTATGTCCTTACCTGCGGTCGGACAACTACCCTCTCTTAAATACCTTGTCATTATAAGAATGGGTCGGGTGCAAATTGTTGGTCCTGAGTTTTATGGGGATGGTTGCTTGAAGCCTTTTCAATCATTAGAGACCCTTTGCTTTCATGATATGCAAGAATGGCGAGATTGGATTCCTTGCAAAGATGAGTATGAAGAATTCCCTCGCTTGCGTGAACTTTCTATCTCTCGATGCCCCAAATTGCAAGGAAAATTGCCCTGCCATCTCTCATCTTTGGTAAAATTTTCTATTCATGAGTGTGAGCAATTGGTTATTTCAATTCCAAGCCTACCAAAGCTTCACGAATTTGAAATTGTGGGATGCAAAGAGGTGAACAAGAGCACGGTTGAGTTATGCTTGCTAAAGTCCATGGTTCTTTCTATCCCAGATCTGAAAAGCTTGACGGAGGAGTTCATGCATGGGTTAGTGAAGGTAGAAAATCTGACAATAAATGATTGCAAGGAGTTGACATCTCTATGGTTAAATAGGTTCATGTCCCTTGTAACACTACATATGATATCGTGCCCAAGTCTCGTCAACATCAATTGCTTGACATCTACGTTAAGGACACTGAAAATTGTAGGTTGCAGTGCTTTGAAATCCTTGCCAATGTCCAATTGCACATGTATAGAATATGCAACTATTGAGGAATGTAATTCTTTGATGTTCATATCAAGAGGCCAGCTACCTCCAACTTTGAAAAGGCTAGAGATAAATGATTGTGAGAATTTGCAGTTTGTGGTAGACAAGGGGGAGGCTTCTTCTTCGTCACCTTCTTCTTTATTGATGAATGAGGAGAGTCTTTGTAGCAACTTCAACTATGAATCTCTTCTTGAGCACTTGGAGATTAGAGATTGTCCATCCCTAAAGTACTTATGCGACCTACCTGCCACACTTAAACACCTTGACATTTGGGGATGCTCAGAGTTGACATCCTTATCATTTAGAAACCAATTACCTACAGCCCTTGTAAGCCTTATTGTATGGTTTTGTCCAAAGCTAGAGTCAATAGCAGACAAGTTACTCAATGATGCGTCTCTTGAACAGCTTGAAATTTGGAATTGTGAAAATCTTAAATCCTTACCTGAGGGTCTACACAAATTGTGCAGTCTCAATAAGATTGATATAAATAGGTGTCCTAGTGTTGTTTGCTTCCCAGATGGAGGGTTGCTCCCCACCAGCCTGAGAGAGCTTTCGATTAGAGACTGTGAGAAATTGGAGGCCTTGCCCAATGGCATGCACAACCTAACCTCGCTTCAAGAGTTAAGCATATGTGATTGTCAAAGCCTTAAGTCCTTTCCGGAAGATGGTTACCCCTCCAACTTAACATCACTTAGGTTGAAAGGTGTGAATATCCATAAACAAGTATTTGAATGGGGATTCCACAAACTCATATCTCTCAGATATCTTTGCATTTATGGTGAATTTCTAAATTGGCAGTCGTTTCCTGATAAGGAAGATGGGAAGATAATGATGATGTTGCCTACCTCTCTCATTGAACTGAGAATTGTAAATTTTCAAAATATAGTATTCCTATCCTCCAAGGACTTTCAAACCCTCTCTTCTCTTCAACGACTGTCAATTGTCAATTGCCCTAAACTCGCATCCCTCCTAGAGAAGGGCCTACCTACCTCGCTTGTGAAGCTACATATTAGATTGTGTCCTGTGCTGAAACAACACTGCAAGAAAGGCAAAGGGCAAGAGTGGTTCAAGATCGCCCACATCCCTTACATTGAGATTGATGGCAAGTTGGTCTATGAGCTAGAGGAGGAGGAGGAGCAATAATTGTGTAAAACAGAGACGAAAAAGTACAAATATTTCCTCCTTCCAGGTACAACATTTACAAAGGAAAAGATATATATACATATATATTTTTTAAGTCCTAAACGTATTGGTATAAGAATTTGTACGTAAAAGTGCTCGTTACATTGTTGATAAAGAAAAGTTGATTTCTACAATAAACCCAAATGAAGAACAAATTGGTATCCCTGTGTGGATTTAGAAAAATATGATTTTATAATTGTTCTCAAAATTTCAAAACGTGGAGTTACATGAACTTCTGGCACTTTGATTTTTTAGCTCATCAATATCTCTTATAGTTTGTAATTTATTTTAATTATATGAAAACTGTTTATGTTAAGGACACGTAGTTGTTCGATGCAATGTCTGAAAGCAATATTGAATTGTGGAATTTGCTGCTTGCAGGTTATATATATATATATATATAATGTTGTGGAACATCATGATCAGTGGATATGCAAATAATTGCTTGATGGCTTTTTTATGCTGTCCAAGCAGAATGTCATTTCAACCAAAGATTATGCTTTGTATGGATAATCGATGCATTGACATCCATGCTGCAGATGGCAGGTATTCCATAAATGTATTTAATGAAATTTCATAGTTTCATTAAAATGTGTACCAACCTTATATCTTGATTTCATTAGAATGCAAGAGCCCTTTAGTTTGGATTGTATCTCAACGTCAGCCCTTTAATTTATTGAATCAAATTCCATTGGTAATTGGCTCTCTATTTGGGAGGAGAGATGTTTTACTGATACTGATCCTTTTTCTTCTGTTATTCTTGTTAATGCAGCAGCTCTTTGGGCTATATGGAAATGCAAGAATGTGGGCCTGTTTGAAGGGAAGGTTGTCAATGATTCTCAAACTCTTAACTACTGCAGCCATATGATCACGATCTGTCAAGAAGCAATGGTTGGGAATCATTCTCTAAGAAGTTGTAAAGCTCCTGTGTGCAATTGGATATGATTTGTTGATTGTTGATTGCCTATTGCCTATTGTAATGTCATTTCAACCAAAGATTATGCTTTGTATGGATAATCGATGCATTGACATCCGTGCTGCAGATGACAGGTATTCCATAAATGTATTTAATGAAATTTCATAGTTTCATTAAAAAATGTGTACCAACCTTATATCTTGATTTCATTAGAATGCAAGAGCCCTTTAGTTTGGATTGTATCTCAACGTCAGCCCTTTAATTTATTGAATCAAATTCCATTGGTAATTGGCTCTCTATTTGGGAGGAGAGATGTTTTACTGATACTGATCCTTTTTCTTCTGTTATTCTTGTTAATGCAGCAGCTCTTTGGGCTATATGGAAATGCAAGAATGTGGGCATGTTTGAAGGGAAGGTTGTCAATGATTCTCAAACTCTTAACTACTGCAGCCATATGATCACGATCTGTCAAGAAGCAATGGTTGGGAATCATTCTCTAAGAAGTTGTAAACCTTCTGTGTGCAATTGGATATGATTTGTTGATTGTTGATTGCCTATTGTCGAGTGTCACAAGTGTTGATCTTAGTGGAAGTTAGTACCAAACGAAAGAGTTGCTGGTCAGCTGCAAGCTTTGTCAGACAATTCATGAAGCCTTGTTGTAGTGACCTAAAAGGAGGGGTCTTGCATTCCTTGGAATCCCAGATCGCCTAAGGAAGCACATGAGAATGTGTTTATAAAGAATGACCTCCCTTTAATGTGTAGAGGCCTTTTCCCCCACTACTGTGTGCTTTGAGAGAGAACAAAACCGTGGGGAGGCATGGGCCCCAAAGCAAACAATATCTACATAGTTGAGGCGGGGTCGTTACACTTGTCCTGTGTACTTATGAAAGGCATGAGCATGGGTTTGCAGCCTTTGTTGTGGAATGCAAACACCAAGCTGTGAAACTGTGAGATACAAGCTTTCAAGGCATTGATGTGCTGCGTTTGCAATTTTCTAAGCATTGTTTTCATCAAGTCCCTAGGTGAATCCTCAGTAATGCTTGTAAGCTTGCCAATTCTTAGTGTATGCCATGGTACCTTTATTTCCATAAAAGTCACATGGAAGTATAGAACAAAAAACCAAGGTCTTATTCGTCACATAATTTTTGTTTGTAAAATCTCAGGCAAGTTTTTCATTGATCATTCGAGCTAAAGGAGGCTAACCTGTTATTGTAGATGTTCAGAACCAGTGAGAACATATAAATGGCAAAGCAATGCAACTCATTTTACAAGTCTGGTGATTACAAATATTTTTCTTGTCTTCATTTCAATTTAGGTATATATGTGCCACTGATCTAAGTGTTTTGGTTTTTCCTTTTTCGTCTTGGTGAATAGGATAGTGCTCCACTTCCTTGCTAACTGTTGATATTGAATTTCTCCACAGGCATCTGCAATTCCTACAACAGGCTTTTGGAAGCAAGAACTTCATAATGCCATAACGCTTTCTCTTTTCCTTATGTGATTTCCCTGCCCTTCAGTCCTAAGGATCATACACTACCTACCAAACTTTACCAACTTGTAAATTGTAATTTTTCTACTTTTATGCATGTATTTTAATGAGAAGACTTGTTATGCTTAATTCACAGCTTTAGATCACAGTAATGATGGAACTTATTGTTTTTCAAACTCTTTTATGTGAGGGATGTATTATAATGTTGCTGCTTGCCTTTTTCAGTAGCATGTCCTGTGGCGTTCAAAAACACACTCTTTTCAACATATGGAACTCTCCATGTGCTTATTTGACAGTAAGCTTTTCATGGCTTACTGCATTGAAGTTTACGGCTATAAACAGTCTATGTTGAACATTTTACTCTATTTTGTTAACAGAATTTTATGAGGTGTATTGTAAGAGTAACCTTGACTAATTTAGTTCCTACTCTTTTTAGCTAAGCACCTATGACTAAAGGTATATATTAGATAGCTCATATAGCTATTTAAACAATACAGGTCCAGGGTTGCTCTCATTAGTTGGATACATCACATAGTTGTCAATTGGTGATTTATAACGTGTAGCTTGACCTCTCTATCACAAAAGTCAGAAGTGCCAAAAATTAGTTAGTCTCTGACTCTCTGTAATTGAAATTTTATACATCTTTTTTCTAATTTTTTTTGCTGTTGTCCAAACAATTGAATTGTTTATAGGAATTGGGAACCTTATCACTTTGCATCAGTAGGATTTGGGGACTGTGAAATTAGGTGATGAGAGGAGATTGAAGGAGAAATTGGAGCTGAGAGCTTGAAATTACGACCAGGTGGAGTATCAGTCTGACTGGCGCAAAGAGAGGGAGAGCTCGCAGAGTAGCTACAGAAAGCTTCTGAAGACCAAACTGGAGAATTGGTTGAGAATAAAAGAATCACTTGGCATTGCACATTGTACATAAAAAGTTGAAATCATAGCTTTAAGATCTACCTACCACCATAGTGAGTACTATATTAATTGAACTATCTAGTAAGCCCATCTTCATTATTATTATTTTTTTTTCCTTCTAAATTTTTATTGATAGTGAAACATAGAATTTTAGCTTTTTATTTGATAATTTTGTCTATATCAATTTCATTTCAGAATTTCAGCTACTTTACTATTGACATTGGATGTAAAGTGAATATTTACCCTGCATTACATTGATTTTTATTGGAATCTTGGAGAGAGTCGCATTAGCGAAATTTGAAGATCAGGTGATAAACTTTTGGGTTGTGATAGACTGATAGTTTCTTATCATTGTTAACTATGAAGGTCTATTGCTGATAATTTCTTATCATTTTCCACAAAGATCATGTTCACTTTCAAAGATTTCAAAATGGACCTATAAAAGAAGGGACACAACAAAAAAGGAGGTTTGTGCCATAATTCAAAAATATTCTTCTCAGTTTGCACATGCCCTTTATGAAAAGTTGATTCCTGTATAGGTTATTTACTATCTCACTTTATTTATATTTATAGTACTTCTTAATTTGTATTTGGGCACATATTAGACCCTCCCACTATATTACCTAAACCATCAATTTTTTTTCTTATTTAATAGTTCTATTTAGTTAATGTGAATTAATAAGAGGGACTTTGTTGCAGACATTGAATGAAAAGAAGCAGCCTAGCTATTTGTAAGGATCCATCCCCCGGGCAGAAGGTATAATGTTGAAAACAACACCCAAGAAAGAATTTGTATCTTGCTGAATATTCATAGTTTTTCAAAACAAAGTCTAATTATAGGATAGATATGAGATTTATATAGAAATGGAAAACTTTGGCTTCATATTTTTACTCGTTATTTGAATTTAAGTTAGTTTTAGCATGGTGAGATGATTCACATGATTATGTTTCAGTGTAAACAACCTTCCCTACTATTCTTTGATCTTTGAAAATAAAATTTCAATGTTGATGATGGACCTGGGAGAATGCTTAAGGCACATATTATTAGCTGATTGTTTAATTCTTTTGTTTCCATGTTCCTCTCTGCTGCACATGTTATGGTCTGCTCAGCATTGTGGTCCAGTCTCCTGTGAATTTATAGCTGAGGAAAGAAAATCCCAAATGGCAAACAAACAATGAACTTTTCATGTGTGTTCATGTAAAGTGCCTCTTTCTTTGGTCTTATCCATCTTTTAAAACAACAAGAAGTTAGAGATAACTACTAGAAATTTGTGTTGGAAGCTGATATGCTTTAATTTTCTTTTGTTTTGTTTTAATTTAGTGTATGCCGTAAATGTCACATAGCAGTATAGGACAAAAAACCAAGGTCTTTAGTCCTCAATTTTTATATTTGTAAAATTTCAGGCAAGTTGTTCATTGGTCATTCGAGCTAGAGGAGGCTAACCCATTATTATAGGTGTTCAAAACCGGTGAGAACATGTAAATGGCAAAGCAATGCATCTCATTTTGCAAGTCTAGTGATTACAAATATTTTTCTTGTCTTCATTTCAATTCAGGTATATATGTGCCACTGCTCTACATGTTTTGTTTTGTTTCATTTTTGGTCTTGTTGAATAGGATATGCCTCCAATTCTAACTGTTGATAATGAATTTCTCCACAGGCATCTGCAATTTTCTATAACAGGCTTTTGGAAGCAAGAACTTCGTAATACCATAATGCTTTCTCTTTTCCTTATGTGATTTCCCTGCCCTTCAGTCCTAAGGATCTTAAGCTACCTACCAAACTTTACCTACTTGTAAATTGTAATTTTTCTCCTTTTAAGCATATATTTTAATGAGAAGACTTGTTAGGCTTACTTCACAGCTTTAGATCACAGTAATGATGGAGCTTATGTAGTTTTTGAAAAAAAAATTCATGTGAGGGATATATGAGTTTTTGAAATTCTTTTTGTGTGAGGGATGTATTATAATGTTACTGCTTGCTTCTTTCAGTAGCATGTCCTATGGATTCAAAAAACAGGCTCTTTTTGACATATGAAAATCAAATCAATGTTTAAATTTTACTTAGTTGTCATGGAACTTCCATGTGCTTATTTGACAGTAAACTTTGTTTAGCTTACCACATAAATGTTTACGGGTATACCCAGTCTATGTTGAACACTGCACTCTATTTTGTTTAACATTGAGGTGTATTATAAGAGTAACCTTGGTTAATTTAGTTCCTACTCTTTTTAGCCAAGTAACTATGACTAAAGGCATGTGATAGCTCATATTGCTATGTAAACAATACAGGTTCTCTTTATTTGTTACCAGAATCACAATGCTTAAGAGCTCTCTTTAGGTGGATACATCACATAGTTGGGCAATTAAATCAATTGGTGATTTATAACGTGTAGCTTGACCTCTCTCTCACAAAAGTCAGAAGTGCCAAAAATTAGTTTCTGAGGGCTGTTTGGTAGCGGTGTATAAGTACCGGTTTGAAATGATATGAAAATTTTGATTTAATAAACATTTGTTTAAAGTACTTATAATGCAAAAAATGTGTTAAATATTTTAAAATGTGAAAAAATATAATTGTGAGTTTAGTAGGTGTATGTGTTGCTGAATGCCTACAAAATGGCTAAACAGCCAAAATGGCTAAGTTAGCTGCTGAATGCCTACAAAAGCTTTCCCCACTCTCATCCGAATACACTAAGGCTAAAATATCATCAGATGGGAGAATATCAAAAATTACAAATTCTTCTTGTAAATAACATCCTTCCCTAGTTAGTGCATCAGCACATTTGTTTGCTAGGAAGTGCTCTAACGCATCATACTCCTCCTTGCTGTTCGATTGCAGATTATTGCTGGACAGTATGTGTTTTTTTTTTTTTTAAGTGATTACTCTACCATAAAAGTATGCCATTTTATTTAAGGAGGGAGAAAAAGAAAGAAAAAAAGAAGGGAGAATGATAGATGATGTGAAAGAGGTGGGACCATGGGAGATAAAAATAAAAAAATAAAAAAATAAAAAAGGGTTGAAACTTGAAGCATGAGACTCCTGTTTCGGTTATGCTTGGTCAAGTGGGTCACATAATTTTTAATTTATTTATAAAATGACCACTCAACAATGTTACTTGAAAACTAGAGTAATGTAACTTAAAAACTAAAAATGAGTTCTCAAAATATATGTTTTAAATAACCTAATTTGAGAATCGTAACTCAGCTTATTCTTAATAAAATATCATTACCAAACACACTTTTTTTTACCTCCACAAGCCTTGACCCTCTGTAATTGAAATTTTATACGTCTTTTTTCTATTTTTAATTTTTAATTTTTAATTTTTTTTTAATTTTTTTTTTCTGTTGTCCAAACAATTGAATTGTATTTTAGGAATTGGGAACCTTATCACTTTGCATCGCAGTGTAGCTACAGAAAGTTTCTGAAGACCAAACCGGAGAATGGGGTGTCAAGTCCTGTCGGCACTTGCCATCAAGTCCTGCAAGTATACGTTTGACAATGCCAAGTTGTTCAAAACCACAGCTAGCTGTCTAAACCCAGCAAGGAAAGTGAGGTACTCACTCTCTGACTTCTTCTTTGGGTTGTAGAACTCACTGTCAGTTCCATTGGTACCCTTCTCAACCTTTGAAACTAAGCGTTCTTTCCAACCATCTGGGACTTCATAGATGTGCTCAGCTGAGTCTTTCTTGCTTGAGTTGCCACCATAGCCACCATAGTTAGCAGCACTAGCAGCAGTGCCATAGTAGAGCTGGTAGGTTGGAGTGTCAGCTAGTGAAGGAGGAGAGGTAGTTAAAATTGTGGTGGCAAGGACTGTGGCAGTTAAAGTGGTTGTTAAGGTGGTGGTTAAAGATGATTTGGAATTGGAAGGTGGGATAGGGAGGTTAGGTTTGGTTGAAGGTGGAGTTTGAGGTGGTTTAGTAGGGATTGTGGTGGAGGAGGAGAAGAGGGCTGAGGGTGAGAATATGGTGGCAATGGGATTGGATGGATAGGTGGGCGTGGCTCTGTTTTTTGTGTTATCTTCTACTGATATTTGAAGATGGTAAGATTTTTGCCTTATCCAAGGATATGGCAACAGAGGTTGCTTTAACCAACATTTGGGTGGCCTAGTTGGTTAGATACCAAGTCTAACAAGTTTCAGGACTTGAGTTCGACTCTCAATAACTAGTTGTTTGTTGGTGCTCCTTATATCCCATCTTCATCCCAAACAATTCAAATGATAATAAGTGAGTTTCTCACAGACCGGGAGTATGGGATCTCGCCCGAGAGCGGGTAGAGTGCTACTATGGTTACGCCTAGATAGGGAAGTTGTACTTGTCGCCCCCCTCTACCCACTTTTTTTTAGCCAAAAAAAAAAAAAAAAAATGGTCGCTTTAGGATGCAAGATTGATATCACTTGACAATTATGTGGATGTAGGAATTAGGCCGCTGCCTATTGCATAGCACAAGGATTAGTCAATATGGATGCTGTATCAATAAGTACAAAGATTGAGAAATATTAAATATATTACAATTCTTATTTTATAAAAAAACATAATAAATGAATGTTATTATAAAAAGTAAAAAACATAATAAAATAATGTCACAATTATTTTTATGTGATTAGACACATTATTTTATAAATGTTATAGAGTAAAATTTTTCCTATCTTATCATCACTTTCTCTTCATTTATTATATTGTTTTTTATATTGTTTGATTAAGTAGTATCAATTATATTCTTTCATATTAATTAGGAAGTTTTTGTAGGAAAATTTGTCATAGTTTGTTCCTAAGAAAAAGTAAAAAAAAATTTGTTGCAATTTTAGAGATTTTAGATGATAATGTGCATTTGGCTTATAGGCCAAAAATGTATCGACCTCTTATGATGAATTAATTGATTAATTAGCCAAATTTATTAATTAACATGCAATATGCTTGGTAGCATAAACAAATCACCAATTAAATTAAGCGTGCAGCAAAAAATAAATTGACAAGGTGATTTGTTTACGAATGGGGAAAACCTACACGGCAAAAACCCCACCGGGTGATTTTAAGATCACCACTCTTGACAATCCATTATTATCAAAACAAGCGGTTACAAGTAAAGGAATCCCAGTACCTTATACCAATTTACAATTGAACCCTTACCCTAATACCCAATTGGACTTGTTTTGTAGTGACAATTTCTTCTTTTAATGCACGGCTCCCAGTATGTGACTAACCAATAGATGCACGGATCCTAATACGCGACTTGATCACCAACTTGAGAAGGATGTTGGCTGCAAAATTCTTTAGTTCATCACATGATGAAGATCATGAAGTTACTTGGTCACAAAACTCTACGATGTACACAACATAGCAGCTTCTTCAAGAGAAAGATGAACTAGGGCATATGTCTCCAGTTCACAATATGCTTGTAAAAAACTTTTTCATTGAGTTGCATCCGCTGTGATAGCCCTTAAAACAATCCTTATATATGTTTAAGGTTATGAGAAGAAAAAAAAGCTTAAACACACACTCACGGATTGGAGTGAAATCAGTTCTGAAAAACTGAATTTCATAAACCTCGACAGATAGGGTATCTATCGAGCTAGCTGTCGAACTTCGGGCTTCACAGCTTTTTAAACCTTGATAGATGCTAGCTGTTGAGTTTTAAAATCCTGCATGTTCTCACTTGATTCTTAGACAGACTTGCAATACTTTAACACTTGAACTTAAAACCTTATTTCTTGAAGCATTAAACACATTTTAGATCTACCAAATTATAAGTAAAGTAAGTTTTGTCAGGGAATTAGCCAATTACATAAAATATTGACATGTTCCTAACATTGAATCACATATGTCCTAACATTGTTAACAGATTAAAGTTAGTTTTTTCCTTAAATTATCCACTGTTTGCGGGTCTTTTATACACACACACACACATATATATATATATATATATATATATTTTAATGTTTATTTTAATAATATAAGTTTCCAATATTTTAAAATAAACTAACTTTTAATTTTTAATTTCAAATTATGCAAATAAGCAATTGAAAAAAAAAAAAATTCAATCCTAATACTAAAGTCTTTTTAGTAAAACTTGTATAAAATTTAGCATTTTCCTAAGAATATTGGCATCAGGCATACCAAATGCCATTTGGCACTCCAAACACTAAAATCTTAGCTTCATGAGGTGTTTTAAATCTCAAAAACTTTCAAACATGCTACAATACCGTTCTATTAATATAATGGCACTATTGCAAAATCTTTAATTTTTATTGCTTTTTTTATTCACCCTGGTGGGCCCTCTCTTTTTCTAATTTATTTTTTATTCCCTCACTTTCTCTCTTTCCTCTTACATGTTTGCATTTAATATTTATATATATTATTTTAATGTATAGAATTGAAGAATAGAAGATGTGATGTACGATGAATTGTAAAATAATATGTTAAAATAATAAAGTAGCATTTTTGATATGTTAAAATAGCATATTTTTAAAACATGATGCTTTAAGAAAGAGGGATCCTCATGGTAGAATGTGGGGATTATTACTCATGGTATAAAAGTGTATTAAGTATCTATTTGGAAATATCTTATCTAGCTTTTTGCTAAAAATATTTGTTGAAAGTATGCTAAAGTATACTTGTACATTAAAAAAATTTTAAAAAGTGAGAAAATGCAAGAAAAAGTGAGGTTTTAAAAAACATTATATAAAAACTAAAAGTTAAAAGCTAAACTTATAAGTTAATGCCAATCATAATCTAAGGGTTATTTTTGTCCAAAATGCACAAATTTTTTTTTCTCATGCGACAAGACTTAGGATCCGTTTGGGAACAATATATTTAGCTGAAACTGAAAGTACTGTAAATCAGCTAAAAGTTAGCTGAAATAGTATAGTAGACCCATAAATATTACCAAAAAGTACAATATGATCCATAAATAGTAACAAAAATAAGCTAAATAATAAAAGAAGCTACCCAATATAAGCAATCTCAAACACAACCATATCGGTAAAAATTCTGTCTATGAGCCACTTCGCTGACTGCTGGACCAGTAGCTAGCGCCGCAAAGTGATAAAGATAAAGGTTCAGGGTTGTTAATATTTACACTCTAAGCGAATATATATTCTAAATTAGACCAAAAGCTTATGTTGTTAATCAGAGTCAGATACTCGGGAAGCGAATATTTACACGAATGCTATGGCTAGATTGGGGTGCTTACAGCAGGAAAAATTTGTAGTGTTTAACAGTCCCCCATCGCCTAATATTTCCTCTTTTGTTAACTTTGATGCTAATGGTGTACGTGTACTATATAAGACGCTGTGCCAATATATTGCCTATTTTGGCTATGCAGCTTTTGTGGTTAATAAAATTTCCTTTTCTAACCCCAAAAAAAAAAAAAAAAATCAGAGTCAGATACTACATTTGGTATCTTTCCACCCTTTAATGCTTTATGCTTTATGCTTTATGCTTTGAAAGCTGCGTAGGGTGAAAAAAGTGTTTCACACCGAGACCACCAATTGAGAAATCAAAAAAATAACAAAAACACTTGCAGTTTTCTTGAACGCTCACAGAACAAAGTAAATCCATCTTCAGTCTTCAGTCTTTGACTCCTGACTCAATTTTCTGAGGAGTCTCTTTGGCTACTTCATTTCCCATATATTTTCTTCTTTCCCACGAACGAATCATGTCAATTATCGGAGAGGCTGCTCTGTCCGCTTTCTTTGAGGTGCTGTTTGAAAAGTTAACCTCCTCTGATGTGTTGAAGATCTTTTAGCAAGAGAGACTTCATGCTGACCTCAAGAAGTGGAAGACAATGTTACTTAAAATCCGTGCAGTTTTGGATGACGCAGAAGAAAAGCAGATGACAAGCAAGTTGGTGAAGATCTGGTTGGATGAGCTCGAAGACTTGGCTTATGACGCAGACGACATCTTGGTCGAGTGTGCAACTGAAGCCTTGCGTCGTAAGGTGAATGCAGAAGCCGCTACAAGTAAGGTACGAAAGTTCATCCCCACTTATTGCGTGGGTTTCAATCCAAGTTCTGTTATTTTCGATGCCAATATGCGGTCCAAGATTGAAGAGGTTGATGCAAGACTGCAAAGAAAAGTGACAGAGATGAATGGTTTGGGATTGATAGAAAATACTGGGAGAAGGACTAGAACAACAAGATCGTGGGTGCCCACAACTTCTCTAGTGAATGAGGGTCGTGTTTCCGGCAGGGATGAAGATAAAAAGGCTATTGTGAAGTTGCTGTTGAGCCGTGAATTGGGTGATGCTCAACTCTCTGTGATTTCCATACTTGGTATGGGGGGATTGGGCAAGACAACTCCTGCCCAACTAGTTTACAATGACAATGTTGTGAGCCGTTATTTTGATTTAAAAGCATGGGCTTGTGTTTCTGATGATTTTGACATTGTAAGGGTGACAAAAGTAATCCTACAATCTCTTACTGCTCCTGAGATTTACGATGTTAATGATCTGAATTTACTACAAGTCAAATTGAAGGAGAAATTATTTGGCAAGAAGTTCCTATTCATTTTGGATGATGTTTGGAATGACGACTACGATAATTGGACTAAACTACGTAGTCCATTTGAATTTGAAGCTCCAGGAAGTAAGATTATTGTCACAACTCGAAATTATGGCATTTCATCAACAATGGGAACTGTAAAGTTGTGATTTACAACTATGTGTTTTGTTGGCTTTTATTCCGTACCAAATTTGATTGTAATTTCCATCAATCGTTTATACCCTGTATTTGTTGTGGGAATTGTTGTAAAGGGTGTGTGATAGAGAGTGTATGAAGACTCAAGCAATTTGGAAGCTGATGGAATCTCGCGGGTGTCTCGCGACTAAGCTTCCCTCGAAGTGAAGCATGTGCCCTGCACATGCTGGAATGCGAAGATTCATTACAGATGGAGACAGCTATCTCTCGCGAGTATCTCGCGGGTAAGGCCTTCCCGCGAGACACCCGCGAGACATGCTGTTCTGCCAGCCTGTACTGACTGACTCACACATTTTGCACTTATCCTATATAAACCCCCATTACCCACAAATGTTGAGGAGTGCTTCAGAGAGAAAACCCTAGCCAAACACATTTGCAATTAGAGATTGTCATCCCCACCTTTCTCTATACACTTGCTTGCTTGTGGTATCTCCTCAACCCTTCCCTCTCCATTTTCCACACCATTGAGAGGTTGATAGCCCAAACACTTACCACACCTTTTGAGAGTGTTGTGTGACGTTTTAGTGCTGCTGGGAAGTATTGGAAGAAGCCTGGAATGGCAGATGTAACATGGAGCTTGTTGCGGGATCCGGATAACTAAGACAAGACACGGTTCCGAGAAGCCTTGTTGGAGTAGGAGCTTGGAGGGCTTAGGTACATCGGGTAGATTAGGCTTGGAGGGTCTCTTGCTTACTCATGTATCCCAACTGATTGTCTAGTGGATCGATTTCCGCTTGGAGGGCGGCGGAGAGGTTTTTCGCCGAGTTCTTCGGTTTCCTCTTCGAAAACACGTCTTGGTGTTTTCTGTGTTTGCATCTCTCTTCCCTACTCTTTTATATTCCATTATACTGCTGTGTTGTTTAGTTTATGGATTAGAGTAGCTATTTTGTTCATCCGCTCGCTTTTACACTATTCCGCACTTTATATTAAAGTTGTGTAAAATCTATCGAGCCGTATTTTTAATCGGGGGTCTAAACAGCTCTTGTGTTTTTCAACACGCTTTCGAGCTTTCAATTGGTATCAGAGCGGGTACACTTGCTTGGTTTAAATACCTTAGTGTGATCCTTGACCCTATTTGAGATGGACCGGTCTCAATCGCTCAATGTTCCACCATTTTTTGATGGGAACAATTACGCATTCTGAAAAGTTAGAATGAGAGCATTTTTATGCTCTATAGAAGATACCGTTTGGGATGCGGTAGAGCTTGGCTGGACTAAGCCGGAAGCTCCTAAGGCAAACTGGGATAAGGTAGCTCTCGCAGCAGCTAATGCGAATAGCAAAGCTTTAAACGCTATATTTTGTGCTGTGTCACCTGATGAATTCCACAGGATCTCTCATATGACAGTTGCTAAGGAAGCTTGGGAGATTTTGGAGACCACTTATGAGGGTACAAAGAAAGTTAAGGACACAAAGCTCCAGATGCTTACCACCAAATTTGAAAAGCTCAAGATGGGTGATGATGAACCATTTGATTCATTCTATGGGAAGCTCAATGAAATTGTTATTGCTAAACTCAATCTTGGGGAGAAGATTGAAGATGCTAAGGTGGTGAGAAAAGTATTGAGGTCCTTGCCTGAGAGTTTTAGAGCAAAGGTTACAGCCATAGAGGAGAGCAAGGATTTGGATGAGATTAAGATTCAAGAATTAGTTGGGTCTCTCCAAACATATCAGATGGGACTGCCTTCCCATAAGATGAGTAAATCACTTGCTCTTAAAACCATCACCGAAAGGATGGGTGATTCCTCCGAAGAAGATGGGGTGGAGAAGGAGGTAGCATTTCTTGCGAAAAACTTCCGAAAATTTCTGAAGATGAAGAACAGTGGGAAACCATTCAACAAAGGAAAATTTTCATCTTCAAGAGGTGACAGGAAAGAGTTTACAAAGAAAGAAGGGAGGGAGTTTCAACCTTCTTCAGAAATTATATGCTATGAGTGCAATGGCCATGGACATCTAAAGAAGGAGTGTCCAAATTTTCTGAGGGGAAAAGGCAAAGCGTATGCCACGACACTCAGTGATTCAGACTCCTCTGATTCTGACTCGGAAGAGAGTTGTGACGGAGATGGAAATTACTCCGCATTCATGACCATTGCTCATGTGGAGTCATCGGATAATTTGGGTGCACTTGTGAAGGAGCTTGGTGAGCATTCTGATTCAGAGTCTATTGGGAATGTGGAAGAATCAGATGTTGAAGAAGAAGAAGAGAATACAGCTAATCTTCAAGAAAATTACTCCCTATTACTTGAGAAGTCAGGAGAGTATACCAGAGTAGCCAAGGCGGCTATAAGAAAAATGAAGAAAGCCGAGGAAGATTATAGAAGTCTCTTGGTAAGATATAAAGAGGCTAAGTGTGAGATTGAGACACTAAATGGCGAGTTGTTTGAAGCCTATACGAAGGTGAGGTTTCTTGAGCAAGAGGTAGTGCAAGCTCATGCCAAGATAGAAAGAGTCTCCTCCCAGAAGCTAGATGATGTTATCTCATCTCAAAAACCCTTTTCAGACAAGTCCGGGTTAGGATACACCGGAGGAAGTAGTTCATCAGCCAAAGCCACAAAAGAAGTGAAATTTGTAAAGGCCATAGAGCCTAGTGTAGAAGAGCCCACTCTTGAGAATGTCAAGGCTGAGAAGAAGAATATGAGTGAGCAACAGATGGTGAATAAGCCCCGAAATCATTCCATAGGTAGACATGAGACCAGAGGGAGATCTCTCCCAAGATTTCAATGGGGTCCCAGAACGGACTATGTGTGTCACTACTGCGGAATGCAAGGACATACCAGACCTAACTGTCAGAAGCTGAGATCAGACAACAACTCAAGCGCACCTCGGTCACGAGGAAGGAGAAATGACATGAGGTCTTGGGGCAGTGAACAACCGAGAAGTCAGAATCGTGATCCTGGCATGATGGACATGATGAAAATGATTGGTGCTTTCACCACCTGCTTGGAGAGTTTCACCAGAAGGTTTGACAGTCCAAATTCTCGTACCCAATCCGTTAAGGATATCACCCCAAACGCACGTGACGTGTGGGTGAAGAGGGGTACTCATGCATAAGCATTATAACATGTCCACGCATAAATTCTTTCCATGCTCAGGGTCTTTTGCTGTTGCATTGTTTCATGCATTGCTCTATTTTTACTGTTGGTGTTTTGTACCGATTGTGTTTATTAATCTTTATGTTCTTGTTCTGTTTTTGGGTGTGTTCAAAATTCAAAAGCATATAAAAATTAGAAAATCCAAAAAATTTGATCACTTTGTTGAGTTGTGTCTCAAAGCACGTTTTACCTTGAACCTTTGTACTTATGGCTTTGTGCATTTAACGAGCTTAGCTTGTCTCTCATGCACTCATATCATTGTGGAAGAAATTCTGAAATCTATGTGACTGTTGTAAATAGATCTTCAACCTTGTCATGAATGATTAGTGAATGTTTTTGTTGATCTTGAGACATGCATAGACTCATGCCTATATATCTTCCCACTTTTATTTTCTGCTTTAAAAGAGCTCTCTAATTGTAAATCTCCAAATGAAAAGAGATATAGAGCTGCAAAAGCCTGTCGCACAAACTAGTATTCGACTAGGAAAAAGGGAAAGCGACCAAAATACAATGTATGATGCCCAAAAGGCCAAAAGCTAACTCATAAATTGAAATATCAAAAATTTCAGGCATCTTTCTCTAAATGAGATTCTCTTTGCTCAAAAGTTGCAAATGATATGTTAAATTTGGAGCCAAATGAAAAGCTTCAATAAACTGTTATCAAGTACGTGTGGGAGGTCATATATGCATGTTCTTATAATTGAGATAGGTCACATAATCTAGTGCTAGTTGTGTATGCCTTGATTGAATTGATCATTGAAGCTTCACATTGGACTGAGGACTATCTCATTTTTGATATCCACACACAACACACAAGTTTATGTTCAATGAATGCCTTATTCATTTGTGTGATTGTACTTGTTTAAATGTGTTTTCACATGCTCAATCATTGTTGATCAAATCCAAAAAGATTTTTGAGTGTTTTATTTGTTTTTGAAAGTGATTTTATACTTTCTTGTCTTTTTGTTTTTGACTAAAATGCATGTTTTTGTGTTTCTTCAAAAACTGGTTCAGGGGTAGTTTCGCGAGAAGCTCGCGACTTAGAGCTTCCCGCGAAAAGGAGCTGAGGAAAGTTTTTATTTTATCATGTCACACAGAAGCTTTCGCGACTGTCTCGCGACTGTATCGCGACCAACAGCTTCTCGCGAAATGCTGTTTGGCTAAAAATTGGAGTTTTCCAATTTCAGACAGAAGCTACCGCGACTGTCTCGCGACTGTTTCGCGACTTAATGCTTCTCGCGAAATATTTTGTGCTTCAGTGGCACTTCTCGCGACTGTCTCGCCCCTCTCTAACCCGCGAAAAACGCGTGTTTTCAGTTTTTATATAGCTGATGTGACAGTTTTTCAAACATGTTAAACTTCCCTCGCTCAACCTCTCTCAAACTCTCTCAACCCAAAATCACTATTTCATTCATTTCCCTTCAATCCGAGCAGTTTTTTCTGCAGTTTCTTCTTCAAGGTATGTTTGTTAACCATTTCTTTTTAAGTTTTTACTTAGATTTTGCAGAAATTTTTGTTAGGGCTTTTAAAAATTGGGGATTTTCGAAACTTTGGGTTGTTTTTCAAATTGGGTGAAGTTTTCTCATTTTTTTTGACTGGGTTGTGTCCCATTTGCTGTTTCTACATCTGTGTTGGCCCCTTGAGGCATTCTATTATGTATTGAGGGTAGATTTTCACATGTTCATGCATTATTCATATAATTTTTGCTTGTGTGCACGCCAAGTGTTTGTCAAAATGTCCAAATGACATTTTTGTGACAAAATGGAATCAAGTGATTTCAATAAATTGTTTTTCACTTGTTTGACCTTATTTTACTTAGGTTTGGTCATTGTTTATGTGTTTCACTCACTATTGTGCATGTTGCACACTCTTGGCACACAACTAGGCACACTTAGGCACCCTCATGCATCTCATGCCGCACACACTCATAAGCACATGCACACAGACACCCTCTATTGCATTTTTGTCTTAATTTGATGCAATGTAGTAGTGCTTTATAAATTGGAGTCGTTTTGAATGATGTTTAATGGCTACCATGCTCTGTTTTTGAGTTAGTTTAAGTATGATTTGGAACTAACTTGAATCTAATGAAGTTTATCTTATGGTTTGTGCTTGTGCATTTTTCTGTACTTTATAAAATGTGCAGATGTCTCCCACCAAACATGCTGCTAAGAAGAAGTCGTCTTCAAAGCGAGCCCGAACTGATTCTGATCATTTTCGGTCTATAGAAGCTGATATGAAGTACAATGATTGCTACAAGGACAAGACAATCATCATGGAACGGGTAGTCCAGTTAGAAACTCTTGAGGACACTTTCATCCCTGAAGTGTTCAAAGATAGAACTTGGACCAAGTTGCTGAACCCAACTGGAGTGGTCTATGCAGAGATCATCAAAGAGTTCTTCTCCAATGCCAATGTCAATGGAGAATGTATTGAGTGCTGGGTAAGACACAAGGAGTTTGTGATTACAAGAGAGAGCATTCAAGATTTTCTGGAAACTCGGCCACCATCTCAGCCAATCACTGTTGCTTATGAGGACAGAATGGGTTCCACTGATGAGATGATTAAACTCCTTGGTGGTGAACCAAAGAAATCATCCATGAACACCATCAAGTTCTCTCTAGAAATGAGGACCCTAAGCTATGTGATGATTCACAATCTTTATCTGGTCACCAATCTCACCACTCTCTCTGCTCCAAGAACCAGATTTCTGTATGATCTCTTCACACATAAGGAGATTGACATTTGTGGCCATATCATGCATGTCCTGAAGAAGAGCATCACGAAGCAGAATTCACGGACTGTGATGCCGTTCCCCTCTTTGATCATGGGATTGATTGCCAAGGCAAAGCTCAAGCTCCCTAGTGGCCTCACGGTTGTTCAGAGGGACTATCCCATTGGTGGTCATACACTGACTAGAAGCACTGCACACATCAAGGGATCGAAGACCGGTGTGCATACCATACCACCACCACGACAAGTTCAGCAGGATGAAGGCGAGGATACAGAGGAAGAGATTGACAGGTTCACCTCGGCTCCTGAGCCCTCTACACAGCCATCATCTTCGGCTCCTCCACAAGGCTTAAGCAAACTAGATCAGTTGCTTGCTAAGATGGATCAGATGTCCACAGTGCTTGACTCACATGTGCAGTACACCGCGGACCAATTTGCATATCTTCAAGGACAGATCACCGCACTTTCCTCTCAAGTACAAGACTTATCTATGGAGCACGGCTCAGATTCAGAGTCAGATCAGTTCTGACCCTTTGGCCATTCCGGTCAAAAAGGGGGAGAAAATTCTAAGGGGGAGCTAGAGAAGAGCTTGCACAGTGTTAGGGGGAGCAGAGTCTAGCATCTTAGTAACATTGGTTATTGGTCTTTCAGACGGTTTCTATTCAGTATTTTTTTAGTTCTTATAAATGTTTTACAGCTTTTGTGTTTAAAACTTTGATACTATGCTTTATTTAAGTATTAGTTTCAGATGTTTCTTTAGTGTTACTCTCTTTGCTTTGTAGCGTATTTTGCATGTACCCATGTTGCTTTTGTAAGCTTTAAGGGTTGTTTTGTTTCATTGCATGTGATTTGTAGGCTTTTATGGTTTGTGCCATGTATTTGCAATACTTTGCTTATGCAGCCTTTATGCTTGTGCTATTGAAGTTAAATATCATAGTTTTACTTCACTACATCACTCTTGTGCCCGTGTAGGATTGTTCCTAGATGCATATACGTTCTATGCATTGGTTGAGTGATGAACACTCTTGTGCCCTAGTAGGATTGTTCCTAGATTCAAATTCTTCAAGTATTTTGCATTGGTTGAGTGTTTGATGTGCAAATGATACTCTTCATATGAGCCTATCATTTTGCATATCCAGATGTTCATTCCTTGTGTGAATGAGCAAAGTAATTGCTTGTGTATAGTGATTACTCGTTTGATCTTGCCATGATTTAGTGTTCCTATTTCATTCTGCTTGATCATGTGCTTATTGCTCCATATGTTTTTCAAGTTTTCTGCATACAATGATAATATTTTGTTGTTATGTTTCAGGAGTTACTTGTTCATATGTTTCAAGAGCTTATCAGAATCTAGAATTAGGTGTGAGTGAGTTTTGCCTGTGTTCCCAAACTCACGTTTAAGTCTAGAGTCTGTTTTAGGGTTTTGTCACGGAATAGCCAAAGGGGGAGATTGTAAAGTTGTGATTTACAACTATGTGTTTTGTTGGCTTTTATTCCGTGCCAAATTTGATTGAAATTTCCATCAATCGTTTATACCCTGTATTTGTTGTGGGAATTGTTGTAAGGGGTGTGTGATAAAGAGTGTGTGAAGACTCAAGCAATTTGGAAGCTGATGGAATCTCGCGGGTGTCTCGCGACTAAGCTTCCCGCGAAGTGAAGCATGTGCCCTGCACATGCTGGAATGCGAAGAGTCATTACAGATGGAGACAGCTGTCTCTCGCGAGTATCTCACAGGTAAGGCCTTCCCGCGAGACACCCGCGAGACATGCTGTTCTGCCAGCCTGTACTGACTGACTCACACATTTTGCACCTATCCTATATAAACCCCCATTACCCATAAATGTTGAGGAGTGCTTCAGAGAGAAAACCCTAGCCAAACACATTTGCAATTAGAGATTGTCATCCCCACCTTTCTCTATACACTTGCTTGCTTGTGGTATCTCCTCAACCCTTCCCTCTCCATTTTCCACACCATTGAGAGGTTGATAGCCCAAACACTTACCACACCTTTTGAGAGTGTTGTGTGACGTTTTGGTGCTGCTGGGAAGCATTGGAAGAAGCCTGGAATGGCAGATGCAACATGGAGCTTGTTGCGGGATCCGGATAACTAAGACAAGACACGGTTCCGAGAAGCCTTGTTGGAGTAGGAGCTTGGAGGGCTTAGGTACATCGGGTAAATTAGGCTTGGAGGGTCTCTTGCTTACTCATGTATCCCAACTGATTGTCTAGTGGATCGATTTCCGCTTGGAGGGCGGCGGAGAGGTTTTTCGCCGAGTTCTTCGGTTTCCTCTTCGAAAACACGTCTTGGTGTTTTCTGTGTTTGCATCTCTCTTCCCTACTCTTTTATATTCCATTATACTGCTGTGTTGTTTAGTTTATGGATTAGAGTAGCTATTTTGTTCATCCGCTCGCTTTTACACTATTCCGCACTTTATATTAAAGTTGTGTAAAATCTATCGAGCCGTATTTTTAATCGGGGGTCTAAACAGCTCTTGTGTTTTTCAACACGCTTTCGAGCTTTCAGGAACTACTCCAACTTATGAGTTAAAAGTTTTGTCAAATAATGCTTGTTGGCGAATATTTACCCAACACGCATTGGGGGCAACAAATTTTACCATGCATCCAGAACTTGAAGAAATTGGTAGAAAAATTTTATATAGGTGTAAGGGTTCACCTTTGGCAGCAAAAGTACTTGGAGGTCTTTTACGCACTACAAACAATCATGAAGAGTGGAAAAACGTGCTACATAGTAAGATTTGGGATATTCCAGAAGAGAAAAGCAATATTCTTTTAATTCTTAAATTGAGTTATAAATATCTTCCTTCACATTTAAAAAGGTGTTTTGCATATTGTTTGCTATTCCCAAAGGATTATGAATTTGAGGAGAAAGAGCTCGTCTTGCTATGGATGGCAAAAGATTTGGTTCAAGAAACAAAAACAACCAAGTCGATGGAAGAGATTGGTAGTGAGTATTTTCGTGATCTACGTGTGAGATCATTTTTCAACGATCGTACAGTAATGAGTCACTCTTCATCATGCATTATCTAATCAATGATATAGCTTAATTGGCAGCAGGAGGCTTGTGCTATAGATTGGAAGATACAGTGGGTGATAATAAGCAATCCGAGATTTCTACAAAGGTACGGCATTTCTCTTACATTCGATTTGTGTTTGATGAAATCAAAAAGTTTGAAGTTTTCCCCAAAGATAGGCATCTACGAACCTTCTTGCCACTACCAATTGAAAAGAGGGGCTACTTAACAAATTATGTTCTTAGTTGTTTGTTGCCACAATCAAGATACTTAAGGGTATTATCCTTAAGTGGATATGAAATCTTTGAGCTACCAAATTCAATTAGTGATTTAAAACACCTCAGATATCTCAACCGTTCTAATACTTCAATTAGAAGGTTACCAGAATCAATAAGTTATCTATATATTACTAAAAGCTAAAGCGTAGCGTTTAATGCTGCTGCTCTCACGTTGCGCCACATCAGCTGCCACGCCATTTTTTTTTTTTTTTTTTTTATAAATATAATTTGTCTTACAATTTTAATTTTTTTTTTTTTTTACAATTTTCAGCCTTATAAATGCAGCCCACTACTTAATTATTTACTTCCACTATCACTTTATAATAAATACAGCCCACGACTTACTTATTTACTTCCACTATCACCCTATAATAAATCTGTATAATTAATCCAGCCCTCATCTTATTTATTTAGTTCCACTATCAAGCTCAATCCAAACCCTTTTCAGTTCAGTTTTAAAGTTTTGTGTGAGCATTTTCAGCTTAAAGGAAGGAAAAAATAAATAAATAAATAAACAAACAAACGTTGAAGCCTTTCAAGCTTTAGGATTTTTTTTTTCCAATTTTTCTATAATTGTTTTTAACATTTATTTTTTTTAATATTACACTTTTCCAACCTTTCCTCTCCCTTACCATTTCATCTCCCCCACTACTTCTTCAATCTTTCTCCCTCCCTTACCTTTTCATCTCCCCACTACCCTCTACATTAATATCATTCTTCCTCTTTCACTTCATCTTCCTTTATTTTTTTCTTCTTCTTATTCACACTCTTACTATAAATTTGTCACTATCTCTTCTATTCTATGCATAGTTTTCCCTCACCCAAAAAAAAAAAGTTCCCTCTCTCTCTCTGTCTCTCTCTCTCTCTCTCTAAATTTTTTTGTGTATTTTTTTTATTTTTCTTGCATCTCTACTTTAGGTTGATAATTTTTTATATTCTTTAAAACTCTATTTTGGGTTAGTGTGATTTAGTTTTTTTTTTTTTTAAATTTTTTATTCTCTTTTATTGTTAAATGTTATCATATTGCGTTCTAAAGAATTAAATATAGCATATAAAAATATAATATTATTCTATTACATATCATGATTTGGATAATTTACTATTTATTCTGTTACATAGCATAATTTTTTATAGTGCTCAATTAGATGTTAAACTATGAGACTTTACTAATTTTTATTTCTTTTCTAATCCTTTGTAGTGGGCAAAATACTCTATAATGCCATTTATATAAAGAAAAACAAAGGTTAGCCAAACGAAAATAATCGGATAGGTGACAAATTTTAACTTTTGCAATTTTATTTTAATTATTATTATTTTATAACAATGCATGTATAGAAATTTAATTCTTAGATTTTGCTAATAATTGTTTATTTGATAATATGTTTTGGGTGGCCGAAATTATAATTTCTACAAAAAAAATAACCTTAATAGATTATCAAAAACAAAGTTTTATCCTAATATTGGTTCAATTAATCATTGTTAAGTTTTATTAATTTTTTTAAGTTTAAGTTTTTTTTGGTGTTTTGGATTGTTTCTATATTATATTTATAATTGTTCCTATAATAAATAAAAATATAATTACGAAATATAGTACTCATTATTAGATTAGTTTAAATTGTAAAAAAAAAAAAAATTAATAAAACCACCATAAAAATAATTATCACGTGCAACGCGCGGGTTCGCGGCTAGTCTATATATTACTAAAAGCTGAAACGTAGCGTTTAATGCTGCTGCTCTCACATTGCGCCACATTAGCTGTCACGTCATTATTTTTTTCTTTTTTTTTTAAAATATAATTTGTCCTACAATTTTAAAATGATTTTTACAATTTTCAGCCTTATAAATGCAGTCCACTACTTTTTTATTTACTTCCACTATCATCCTATAATAAATCTAGCCCACTACTTATTTATTTACTTCCACTATTACCCTATAATAAATCTATATAATTAATCCAGCCCACCTCTTATTTATTTAGTTCCACTATCAAGCCCAACCCAAAGTCTTTTCAGTTCAGTTTTTGGATTTTGTGTGAGCCATTTCAGCTTAAAGGAAAAAAAAAAAAAAAAAAAACGTTGGAACCTTTCGAGTTTTTGGTTTGTGTTTAATGCTGCTGCTGCTTTCACGTTGCACCACATCAACTGCCACATCATTCTTTTTTTTTTTAAATATAATTTGTCCTACAATTTTAAAATGGTTTTTACAATTTTCAACCATATAAATACACCCCACTACTTATTTATTTACTTCCACTATCATCCTATAGTTAATCCAGCCCATTTCTTATTTATTTAGTTCCACTATCAAGCCCAACCAAAAGTCTTTTCAGTTCAGTTTTAGGATTTTGTGTGAGTTTTTTAATATTTACACTTCTCCAACCTTTCTCTCTCTCTTACCATTTCATCTCCCCACTACTTCTTCAATCTTTCTCCCTTCCTTACCTTTTCATCTCCCCCCCTTACCTTTTCATCTTCCCACTACTCTCTACATTAATATCATTCTTCCTCTTTCCATTCATCTTCTTTTATTTTTGTCTATTCTTATTCACACTCTCTTACTATAAATTTGTTACTATCTCTTCTATTCTATACATAGTTTTTCCTCACAAAAAAAATGGCTCTCTCTCTCTCTCTCTCTAAATTTGTTGGTGGTTTTTATTTTTTTTTATTTTTCTTGCATCTCTACTTTAGGTTGATAATTTTTTATATTTTTTAAAACTCTATTTTGGGTTAATGCAATTTAGTTTTGTTTTTTAAATTGTTGTTATTGTTTTTTATTTATTTTTAATTCTCTTTGATTGCTAAATGTTATCCTATTGTATTCTAAAGAATTAAATATAGCATATAAAAATATAATATTATTCTATTACATAGCATGATAGATGTTAAACTAAGAGACTTTACTAATTTTTGTTTATTTTCTAATCCTTTGTGGCGGACAAAGTACTCTTAATAGTTGTATTAGAAGTACTCTATAATGCCATTCATTTAAAGAAAAGCAAAGGTTAGCCAAACGAAAATAATCGGATAGGTGACAAATTTTAACTTTTGCAATTTTATTTTAATTATTATTATTTTATAACAATGCGTGTATAAAAATTTAATTCTTAGATTTTGCTAATAATTATTTATTTGATAATATGTTTTGGGTGGCCGAAATTATAATTTCTACAAAGAAAATAACCTTAATAGATTATCAAAAACAAAATTTTATCCTAATATTGGTTCAATTAATCATTATTAAGTTTTATTAATTTTTTTTTAGTTTACGTTTTTTTAGTGTTTTGGATTGTTCCTTTATTACATTTATGATTGTTCCTATAATAAATAAAAATATAATTACAAAATAAATTACTCATTATTAGATTAGTTTAAATTGTAAAAAAATAAATTTAATAAAATCACCATAAAAATAATTATCACGCGCAACGCGTGGGTTCGCGACTAGTTTATATAATTTGCAGACACTAATATTGAAAAGTTGTTCTCATCTCACAATGTTACAAAAGAAATTTAGGAATCTAGTCAATCTTCGACATCTTGATATTTTAGATGTGAATTCAATCAAAGAGATGCCAGTGGGAATAGAAGAATTAAAGAGCCTACAAAATCTATCTAATTTTGTTGTGGGGAAAGATACTGGATCCAAGATTGGAGATTTAATGAACTTGGATTTTCTACAGGGAAGGCTTTGTATTTCAAACTTGGAGAACGTGCTTGATGTTGAGAATGCAAGAAAGGCCAATTTAAATGGTAAGAAGAGTTTAGATGCATTGGTGATGAAATGGGAGGTAGATGATTTACAAGATGGAACAATTGCAGAAGATGTTCTTAACATGCTAAAACCTCATAGAACAGTGAAAACACTTTTCATTGAAGGTTATGCTGGTGTGAAATTCCCAATGTGGTTAAGAGATCCTTCCTTTCCTAATATGGTGGAGCTAAGGGTTGACAGATGTGGAAAATGTGTGTCCTTACCTGTTATAGGACAACTACCCTTTCTCAAATACCTCGTCATTACAAGAATGGCCAAGGTGCAGAGGCTTGGTCCTGAGTTTTATGGGAAATGTTGCTTGAAGTCTTTTCAATCCCTAGAGACACTTCACTTTGAGGATATGCAAGAGTGGCAAGATTGGATTCCTTGCAAGGTTGATTATGAAGAATACTCTTGCTTGCACGAGCTTTCTATCTCTCGATGCCCCAAATTGCAAGGAAAATTGCCCTGCCATCTCCCATTGTTAGAAAAATTTTCTATTCATCATAATTGTGAGCAGTTGGTTGTTTCAATCCCAAGCCTTCCAATGCTTCATAAATTTGAAATTGTGGGATGCAAAGAGGTGAACATAAGCAAATTTGAGTTAAACTTGCCAACGTCGATGGTTCTTTCTATTCCAGATCTAAAAAGCTTGATGTAGGAGTTCATGCCTGGATTAGCAAAGGTAGAAAATCTGACAATAAGGGATTGTAAAGAGTTATCTCTGTGGCAAGATCGGCTTAATTCCCTTGTAACACTAGATATTAGATCAAGCCCAAGTCTGGTCAACATCAACTGCTTGATGTCTACTTTAAGGATACTTAGAATTGGAGATTGTAGTGCTTTGAAAACCTTGCTGATGTCTAATTGTACATGTCTGGAATATGCAACTATTGAGAAATGTGATTCTTTGACATTCATTTCAAGAGGAAAGTTACTTCCAACTTTGAAAAGGTTAGAGATAAAATATTGTGAAAAATTGCTGTTTGTGGTAGATGAGGAGGGAGAGGCTTCTTCTTTGCAACCTTCTTTATTGATGAACAAGGAGAATCTTTGCAGCAACAGTTACAGCCATGGGTCTCTCTTGAGCACTTGGAGATTAGTGATTGCCCATCTCTTAAATGCTTATGGGACTTACCTACCATGCTTAAACACCTTAAGATTCATGATTGCTTAGAGCTGACATCCTTGTCATCAAGAAACCAGTTACCTACAGCCCTAAAACGTCTTGTTGTAAGGATTCGTCCAAAGCTGGAGTCAGTAGCTGACAAGTTACAAAATAATGCGTCTCTTGAACATCTTGAAATCTGGAATTGTGAAAAGCTTAAATCCTTACCTGAGGGCCTACACAAACTCTACCATCTCAATAAAATCGACATATGGGGCTGTTCTAGTCTGGTTTCCTTCCCGGATGGAGGGGCACTCCCCACCAGCCTGAAAGAGCTTTCAATATCATATTGTGAGAAACTAGAGGCCTTCCTTAACCTTACCAGCCAGAGAGAGCTCAAGTTTGTTGTAGTGCTTCCATGAGCTATTTAGGAGATGCAGCTAACTAATGTTATTGGATCCTGATTTTAATTATCTGTATCAGATCCAAACTCCCTCCATTGTCAATAGACTTGATACTAATTTCTTTTGTAAGTTCAATAGAGCTTACTACAAATGGACACTCAACTGGAGTAAGTAAGACATGTTAAGTGGACAAGATTATACATGTTTGTTTGTTTGGACAATCAGATTAGTGTTCATATCTCCCAAAAAAATCATCCAAATAGTTTAGGGGAAAACAAGGGCTTGTATAATTTTATTTTCATGGATTATCTTGATCTTTTTAACAACTGGGTTCCACTCCCCGGAAATTCCAATCACATGTGAACTTTTTATGCCACTATGGGATGGTTTCTACTCCTTAATGGCTTTAGGCTTATTTTGATTATTATTTGCATTTGTTTCAGCGCTCGAGAGGCTTTTAAAAGACTATGCTGGAAGATTTGCTACTAGAGATGAAGTTTACCTAGTTTGGTTTCCTGCATCATCTGTGTCTGTGCCCGCAAACTTGTACATACAATATGCTACACTGTGTGCAAACATTTGAAGAGTTAGGGTTTTGGAAGTTTCCACCAATGTTTTATAGCTGTTACAAATGCTTTTCCCTTTTTCTCTATCTACATTGAATGTACAAGGTGCCTAACCATAAACACATAATCATGCACCCTAAATCTGTTGAAACTAAATTTAAAATTGTTAGGAAAAATTCTATATAATTGTGAATAAATTTCAGCAAGTACAACAGAAGCACAACCACACAAAAACACAAAGATTTACGTGGAAACCCTTTCTCTTTGAAGGGAAAAACCACGGGACAAATTCCGAATAATTTTACCATATTAAATAGAGATTACAACACTTAGAAATACAACTTGAGCAAAAAAAAAAAAAAACTCTATTTTTCTTTTCACTCACTGCTCTCTTCCCAACTGTGTACCTCTCACAATTTTCTCTTACTCTCTTTATTTTTCTCTTCTCTTTTACTTGCTCTCACTCATGCAGTTCTTCAAGACTGCACTATCCTCAGTCTCACTCACTGGGACTTCTCTTTTCCTCTTCTTTTCTTCTTTCTCACTGGCTGAATGGCCTCACTTTATATTTCTTCATCCTTTTCTTCTTTTCTTCCTTCAACGTGTCTCACAAGTTTAACATCACATCTTCATTTATGTGGCTTGACTTTTGTACATCCCTTCATAAAAGTTGTTGGACTTTTGTACATAATTATAGAGAAAAAGATGAACCCAATTCTTCTCTTTCGGTCAAGCTACTTCAGCAAACCCATTTCACTTTGCTGACTTCTTAGCACTTGTCCAACCACCTCTTTAATAAGGTGTTTTATCAAGTATGGGCTGGACCCGCGGTGCTATGATGCACCCAACAATCTCTCCCTCTAGCCCACTACGAAGGAGATCTTCAACTCAACTCAACTCTTTAGTTAGAATCCATGCCGGCCAAGTCAATACAGACTCAACCTTCTTCATTATCTTCACTAACACTGAGAAAATTTCATCAAAATTAATACCTTTCATTCTCAAATAGTTTAGTTCACCTTGGATTTCTTTAATCCAATTTCTTGGCTCCCCCTCATTAGAAGCACAAATATTCTCAAAGCTAAATGCTTGATGTTCTTCAGTACATTTCCTTTCAAGAGGTTCAACAATCTCTAGTGGAGAATATTGCTCCCCTTGCTCAAGACCCTCATGATCTTTCACTTCATCATTCATCCTAACATCATGATATTTTTCATCAACTATCACTTCCTCATTTAAATCACTATCAGGTAGAGAGAATTTTACTCTCTTGGCTACAACACCATTACTATCAACTCTCAACTGTGGAGTTTTTTTAAAAACTTTGACTGCATTGGACTTTTTCTTACAAGCCCTCACATGAGTCCTGTACATACTACAACAAGCACGTCCTCATGCAATAACCAATAATCCTTTAGAAAGTTTCCATCTTCCATTGCTAAGATGGTTACTATAACCCTCTTGATCCATAGCCAGTGTAGAAAACACATTCATCCTTAAATCTGGAACATACCGCACATCCTTCAATATCAACGTGCAACCAACATTGGTCTTGATGCACACATCACCAATTCCCACAATTTTGAGTAACTGGAGTTACCCATCTTCACAACACCAAAGTCGCCTGCTTTGTATGTAGTGAACAACCCTTTTGTGGGGATAACAGGGTGGGAAGCTGCTAAATCAACAACCCACTCAACATCATTCTTAGCAATATGCTCACACTTTTGCTCTTCAAGAAAGAGAATCAGAACATCCTCATGAAACACAACTGCTGCCGTATTCTTTTCATCATCATTCTTTTTATCTTTCTCTTCAGTTTGTTCTTTATTCCAATGCCAACAGTTTCTTTTTATATGACCCTTTTTCCCATGATGGAAACATTCTCTCATCTCTTTAAACTAAGATCTACCTTTTGACTATGACCTGTCATTGGATTTGGCCTAATCATCAAGCCCTCTGCTTCTATTTTTGCCCTTGTTCTCCATAACAGGAGCTTGATCTTGTGCATTGTTTGTACCAGCATCTCTTCTGCAAACCTTCTCGCTTAGAATCAAATCTCGAATATCATCATATTTGAGTTTGCTCTTCCTTGTAGAATTGGTCACTGCCATTCTCACGGTCTCCTAACTGTTTGGCAAAGAAGCCAAAACAATTAATGCATGGATCACATCATCAAAATCAATCCCCACAGAGGACAATTGATTTGTGATGGTATTAAACTCATTCAGATGCTGAGCCACAGGAGTACCTTCCACCATCTTTAGATTAAACAACTTCTTCATCAAATGCACTTTATTGTTAGTCGAAGGCTTTTCATACATGCTAGACAAAGCCTTCATCAGATCCATTGTGGTCTTTTCCTTCACAACATTGTGTGCAACTAATCTTGTCAGAGTTAATCTTATAACTCCTAGCACTTGTCTATCAAGAAGAATCCATTCTTCTTTTTCCATACTATCTGCTTTTTCCCCAAAAGAGGAAGATGTAATTTCTTCCTATACAGATAATCTTCGATCTGCATCTTCCAATAGCCAAAGTCTGTGCTGTCAAACTTCTTGATTCCTGACGTCTTTCCTTCTTCTCTGGCCATTGCTTCCAATATCGAACCTACACTCTGATACCATTTGTTGGGAAAAATTCTATATAACTGTGAATAAATTTCAGCAAGCACATCGAAAACACAATCACACAAGAATACAAAGATTTATGTGGAAACCCTTTCTCTTTGAAGGGAAAAACCACGAGACAAACTCCGAATAATTTCATTATATTAAATAGAAATTACAACACTTAGAGATACAACTTGAGCAAAAAAAAACTCTATTTTTTTTTTCACTCACTGCTCTCTTCCCCACTGTGTATCTCTCACAATTTTCTCTTACTCTCTCTATTTTTCTCTTCTCTTTTACTTGCTCTCACTCATGCAGTTTTTCAAGAATGCATTGTCTTTAGTCTCACTCACTGGGACTTCTCTTCTTCTTGCTCATTGGCCGAATGGCCTCACTTTATATTTCTTCTTCCTTTTCTTCTTTTCTTCCTTCAACGTGTCTCACAAGTTTAACATCGCATCTTCATTTATGTGGCTTGACTTTTGTACATCCCTTCGTAAAAGTTGCTGGAATTTTGTACATAATTATAAAGAAAAAGATGAACCCAATTCTTCTCTTTTGGTCAAGCTACTTCAGCAAACCCATTTCACTTTGCTGACTTCTCAGTACTTGTCCAACCACCTCTTTAATAAGGTGTTTTATCAAGTGTGGGCTGGACCCACGGTGCTATGATGCACCCAACAAAAATTGATCACTGCATAGAGAAAGACTAAAAGAATGGCCATCGCTATGAATTTTCATTTTACTACCAAAATATTCTAATATTGGTAGGGGCTCCTTTGCTAAGGAAGTCGTCAACCATCCTGAAGTTGGTCTATCTTCTACAACCAAACAAAGATTTTCTTTTGCTAGCTTGTAAATCTATTACAACCTTAAGTATTGGGACCAACTGACAGCAGAACACAATATAAAATAGCAGAACCCACTTCTCAATCTTTAAGATTGCAATCTGAAGATGGTTCTTCTTCCAAACCCTAATCATGGATTATGAGACATGAAGGCACCATGCTCAACTCTAAGCACTAAGTTTTTGACTTAAGTATCTAAATATACATAATTGTGTTGAAGTCAGTATTTTGATGCAGGGAATGTGATGTGCTTCTGTTTAGGCTAGATTGAATTTGGGAATGCATTCTAATCACAAGCTATGTCACATGGGACATATGAAATACAGCCCTGAAGCTTTGCTGGCCATGTGCCATGTCACTCCCTCGTGCCATGTCACCATAGTGACCATACCATGTCAACATCTTCCACGTATTGCATTAGACTCGCACCTTCCACGTATTAAAGTAGACTCTTGCATCAGTCTTATACTCTACACAGTGCATGACATGCTAGAATTTCAATTCCTAAAATACTACATAACAACAGCTTGCATGGATAGTTTATGAGTTAAGGTGTTTCTCTTAATGTAATGTAATGCATTGCAATTTTTTGCAGGTAGATTTGTTTCTGGCTCCTTAGATTCATGCAGCAATTAAAAGGTTCAATGTTGACATGGTAGTGCTCATTCTATAATTAATGTGCCAGTTACGTTTGATTTGTAGAAAACATATATAATTTATATTAGTGGGAAAAACGTTGCAGTCTTGAGTCTTGTAACAATTATTTTTCCTTCAGAAAAACCACTAACAAAAGATAAAGATTAGTGGTTGATTTTCAATGTTCTCATTACATATATTAACTTTATCTTCAAATTACTTTAATGCCAAATTGTTCTTTGACCTTGGCCATCAAGAGTTTGTTGAGTTACAGTAGTTAAAAAAAAATTTATGACCTTGTATAGTCTTCTTCTGTCAGTGAAAATCTTGCTTCTAGTCTAAGATGTATGAATTTCTGCATCCTCAAGCTAGAATTGTTGCTATGGATATTTTTGGATTTATTAGTTATGCATTGGTTGCCCCATTTGTCGCTTCATCTACCTTGTTTAATGATTATACAGCTACAATCTCTCTCTCTCTCACACACACACACATGCAGAGAAATATGCATGATAACACCTATATTTAGTAATCTTGAAATTTAGGGCCTACTTTAAAATTCATTTCTGTATCTGTATCTGCTGACAGGTTTCTCCTTTTTTTTTTTTTTTTTGAAGACTCAATTCCCTTTCTTATCCAGATTGAATTAGGCATACAATGAGATACCAGCTTTCCAAGATGCTATGCCAGAAAAGCAACCAGATACTCCTCTGGCAAGTGCTAGGTAAACCAATGGGTTGAAAAGGTACGTAGAAACATTGTAGAAATCAAAAATTATTAGACATTTCTTATTGATTATGTGTGTCTAGAATGTTTGTTATATATATAGGCACACACACATGCACATGTGGCCAACCCTAACTAATCTGTTCAGGATTTATATCAACCCTAAATTTGGGATTAAGGTTTTGATGTTATTGTAGTATATATGAGTTAGGTTCAGCAATGAATGATGTGACCTCCACGACCATCGAGCTTGCTAAATATCAAAATTAAGAACTATCTCATCTAAAAAATGGTCAAAATTATGGTAAAAAATGTTTGATAAGCATATGGAGGACATGTAATCCAATGTTAGACTTGAGAAAACATTAATTAACCTAATTGAAAGTTTTGAAGTGATGTAATATCGCAAAAAGAGACACCATTTGTAACTCGAACCACAACAATACCACACACATCCTAGAACCGACGGCTATATATATGTATATATATATACACACACATATATGAATTTTATTGAAATTGTTTTATGATTACGCTTCCAATCTAAAAATTACAGCATAAAGTGCCACTGCTAGATGATCAAGCTTCGAGATAGAGCTTTTCAAGGCATATTTGTATAAAGATAAAGGTGCTGTGATGAAGGTTGTCACCTCATGGAACGTAGTGGAATAATGTGAATAATAATAAGATGGTGAGCTGATACATACAATAAATGGTTTGGTTACCTGTTTAAAGTTCCTTGAAGTTCAGTTTGCTTTTGTATCCACTAAAATTATAGTTTTGTTTACCTGTGTGTTTTCTTCCTATTGTTTACCAATAAAATATCATATTTTTAGCAGAAAAAAATGTGTTAGGACTTCCTTAGAAACTCTTTTAGAATTCATTTATTAACCAAATAAAAATCTGCAGTAACAAATTTAGATGTAGATCTTGTCCTTTGAAAGGATGAGACGTACCAGTTGGTTAGAAAGACCAGTAAATTAAGAAAGACCGTGGAGCTTTTATTTTAATTTTTTATAAATAATTTGTGAGAGGCTTATTTAACCATCCACAATTGGGAAGGAATATCAACTTGCATTTGAGAAACGATGGTTAGAGAGTAGTGAGCTGAAGTGCCTCATTCATTCAATTTGTATAATGTGAGTCTTTCCCTCCAGGAGATGGTTAAAAACTCAAAGCTTGCATAAGCTTCTTCTTCTTTTTTCTCTTTTCTTTTCTTTTTTTTTTTTTCTTTTTTTTTTTCTTTTTTTTTGGGTGGGGGTGGGATCTGAAAAAGGATCTATATTAAAATGAAAAAGAGAAATATTAAACAGAAACTTGAGTTTACAGAAAACGGGATACAACATTAAGAAGCAAGGTGGTAAAACCCGATGAAAGTACAGGATCATGTACATTGCTTGTGTGTGACCAATTGTAACACCCCAAATATTTTTAAAGCAATTTTCTTTTGAAAGGGAATAATATCTAAATTGGAGTTTATCTTTTTAGTTGTGTGTTTAACTATTTTATGGAGGACTTATGAATACTTAAATGATTTATGGGGCCAAATGAAATATGGGAGGAACCTTATGGGTGAAGTGGTAATTTACCGCAAGATATTTTGGAGGCAAACTTGTAATTAAGCTCCTCCCATAAGTCACCCCACCCCCCCTTTTCTTCCTCATTTTCACGTTGGTATCTCTCTCCCCTTCTCTCTATTTTTCAATCCTTCTATCTCACCCACGCACCAAAACACACACAAACACACTCTAGCTCCCATCTCCTTCATCATTTCTTTCCCCTCTCTAGTCGAAATCTCCCTATTAGGGAGGATTATGTCTCCACTGATTCTCCTACTAGAGCCAAAACTCCATGAGATTTTGGAGTGGATTAAATCCAAGGTAAAAATCTAAGCTTTTATCCCAATTTTTCTATGAAATCCTTTGGGTTTTGCTATTAATGACTACTATGGTGAATACTTGATGGGTTTTGGTGAATAATGGAAGATTAGAGGATTAAGATGATTTGGGTAGCAATGGTTTTGTTAAAATCCGAAAATTTCATATCATTTGAGAGTTCTTGCTTTGATAAAAGGTTTTTGGTTGATGAGTTTTGGAATGGGTATTTGAGGGTTGGTTTGCTAGATCAACTAGATGGGTCTTGTTGTTGCATATGTTGATGTGAGTTGATTTTAGAGTGTGTTTCCTTTGCATTTGAGTGACTTTGACATATGTGAATGTGGGCGTTTGCTTGTTGCGTACCAAGTGTTTAATAAGTTGTTTATATGAGATTTTGGGTTTGATTCTTTGTTTTTAATATGCTTTAAATCTGGAGGTTTTAATATGAGTAAATTCTCAAATAATTTGGGCTAGTCTTACAACTATAGCAATTTTCTAAAGCTATCATGACAGATTTGAGTCAGCCACAATGCATGATTTTTAATAAATTACAAAAAAAAATTCGTTTTGGGCTAAATTTTCTGTGGTACATTGTATACATATGGGGGAATGTTCCCTTAAAGTTTTGAATTAATCAGATAACTTTTCATTGACCAAACAATTTTTACAAAATGGCTGCCCTGCTATGTACTGAATTTGAAAGTAAGACTAAAACGCTGAGAAATTGTGGAATTAATCCCAAACCTTGGTTGATCTTATCTTAGCTTAAATATATTATTTAGTACCCAAAGAGATTCATGAGTATACTACATTATCTTATGATGCACTTTATTATGGTAATGAATTTAAAATATTTTGGTTGTGTCAACACTATGAGTTTCTTGGATGCTGGTTTGGTTCCCGTTTGGGTAGGGATACTTGTCTTGGGATGGTCAAGCTAGGCTTTAGGGCCTTAGGTTTGATTTTTGAGGGAAACCTTTCTGATTTATAAAGACAAATTTGATAGCATAATTTTGTAGTAGACCTTATTATTAATAGGCTTGATACTTGTGCTTCTATGTTCCAAGGTACTTGGTGATGGAACTAGTAACTTGATTGGTTGAATGCGGTGTCTGGTTGAGGTAAATTTGGATTGGACTGTTGAGGTAAGTAGCTTTTTAATGGGATTTTGGAAAATAATCACGTTGCATAAATGTTGTTTTGGGTTAAATACATTTTGGAAAATAATTCTTGAAACTATGTTTCCTAAAAAGAGTTATGTTGTGATCCTACTATATGTGATTATATATAAAAAATGCATCATGTTTAATATTTGCATGTGGGGAAATTTATGAATATTAGGCATGGAAAAGAAAAGTATCATTGAATTCATTTGATAGTGGATTACCTGGATTTATAGTATTATTTAGAAATACTAAAGATGTTTTGTCTTAAATTGTATTATTTGGGAAATTTATATAAAATATTTATGACAAGAAATGGTTTTGAGGACTTTGAGAATATTGTGGGTATTTGGTTATTGAAATATCTTATGAAGCTACTTGGTTTGCCCTTATGCTATGATGTTGGTGATTACCCCGTTCTTGTGACAACGTCTTGGTGACATGTGATTACCCTATCTTCATGACGACAAGTCAAGTTGGAGGCTCCCACTTTGCATGACACGGGTAAATCCTTGAGTTTGTGGGAGAGGCTACTGCCCATATGGCCAAAAGACCACATGCAAAAGGGGTACTGTGTGACGCGTCATTCTCTGCTACCCATGGGGGAAAGAGGTAAATCCTTGAGTGTGTGGGTGAGGCCAGGCAGGGCCAAGAGACCACATGCAAAAGAGGACATGGCGCGTTATCCCTTACTACCCATGGGGGGGAATAGGTAAATCCTTGAGGGTGTGGGTGAGGCTAGGTAGTGCCAATAGACCACATGTCAAAAGAGGTACATGTCATGCTAGTGTGTTTGGATTCCAACCTGTCTGTGGCAATATGATGTCTTAGTGACATTTTCGTCTTGGTGGCACCTTAGGTGAAGTTTCTAGTTCATAGTTATTTTGGATAGCTTGGTGCTATATTATTTCTATCATTCTTGTCATGTTGTTAATGAAATTGATTTTGCATAAATTAAATGAAAATTTCTAAATTATAGCATGCTTTGTAAAATGCTTATTATCATGAAACTTGCATTTCCCCCATCCTATTAATTATGCTATTTACTGGGGCTTTAGCTCATTCCACTATCCAATAGTTTTACAGATAAATTTGCTATACCTCGGGCACGGTGCTTGTTTTATTAGTGGTGACTGGAGCATTATTGAGAGATTTATGCTATGATTGGTTGGTGACTCAACTTACTAAATTTATCGAGGCCATAGCTAATTCTATCGGAGGTTGGGCTCTTGAGATTTGTTAGCCTTGGGCATAGTAGGCCTAGATTTTGTCATTGAGGTTGCCTATCCTAGGAAGAATTGTGATTATATGTTGATCCATTTGGAGTTTTGGAATTTTATGTATATTTGGAGGCATCATTTGTCATTTGTATTGTTTGTAAATGTCTCATAGAGCTTTGACTTATATTGTGGAGAGTTTACAATATATTTATTTATTTTATCAAATGGAAAGGAAAAAAAAAATTCCCCTACAATATCTCTTTAAGGCTCGTTTTTTCATGTTTTGAACCCTTTTGGGTTTGGGGCGTGACACCAATGGCATGGCTTTCTAATGGCAGGCTGGTGGCTGCACTTAGGCATAGTATGGCAAGCTGCCATGGCTGCTACTTCAATGTTGACAACTTTGAAGGGAAGATAGTGCCTATATACAATTAAACATGCATCAGAAATTGTTGAAATAGTAAGCAATTTCAGCGTGCTTGAAAACAGTGATACATAATAAGCGAACCAACATAGCTGGTCAATTGGCTTTTTGCATATTTTTTGGTCATCCAAGCTAATGCTAGGCTTGAGTTTGGTCAGCATTTTTTCTTCCTCTTTTTTGTACTACTTGTGCTTCCCATATTACTGGCAGTGATTAGTTTATAATCAGAGCATTGCATTTCGCTTAGCTTCCCAAAAGTCTTTTTGTAGAAGTGCCAGAGTTCTGACCTAATCAAAGGAGATATTTAGTAGCAAAATTAGTTGACGAGAATTAAAAAAATGTTAAAAGAAAAATATGAAGAAGAAAGTATTTGATACGGAATTATACTATTCATATGGAAAAAATTTTAGGTACTTCCAAAGCATGGAGACATGGTACTCCCTCCTCTCATATTCATAGTTGACTCCACCATGAATTTAATGAGTGGACTCTACTATGAATGTGAGAGGAGAGAACATCATTTTTCATACTTGGAGAGTACCTAAGAATTATTCATTTGTATGATATATATACACACCAGTATGCCAAGAATTGAAATGGCGCATACTTCCCATACTTCCCATATACATGTTCAATATCTCTTTGTACCGTTTGAACGGTGATTTCTCACATGGACCTGCATTAATAAAACGTCAATCATATTCATATGTTTACTTTTTCAACGGTAGGGTGGAATTTCTCCATGCATTAAGAAAACGTTAATCATATTCATATGTTTAGTTTTTCAACGGTAGCAATGACAAAAGCATGAGGAAGAACCAAAAGGGTAACTTTCTTAGATGCCGAATAGTTTCAGAATCTGTTGGAATGACATGGTAATATCCCATGCACATAAGCACATTGGCACATGTAAAAGTACCAAATCCATCAATTTCTTTCAACTGTTTAGCCAACTTATCGTAGTTGCTGGATTTAGCAAAGCTTGCTCCTTTACTGGCCTCTTCAAGTTGTGTTAGTTGAATCTTGCCTTCAACAATATCCCGGGCAAGTTTCAAAATGCGACTTGCTCTATACCCAAGATTGCTTCTTGAAGCCAGAAAGCCTTCATCAAGGTTTGCTAATTCTATTGGGCTAGGAAAATTTCCAATGGTATCATAGTCAAAAACAATGTTGCGTGGTTCATCCGCAGCCTGACAAGTTTTGCAGTTTAGACATGAATAATCATCATCATCGCCATGTACAATATCAGCTGGAACACAGTCTGCTTTGATAGACCCAGAATTTGTAAAATTCGTTGAAACCTTGGACTATTGTGGTATGGGTGTGTTGGGAATGAAGTGGTCCTCATCGGGTTTTGGGGTATTAAAGTTGGTACTTGCAGCAGCAGCAGCTGCAGAATCAGCCACAAATAACAGACTGGATGATTGAGGCTGCAGTTCCAACTGAAGCTCACAAAGGGCTCTAGCCATGCTTAAAGTCCTGGACCACCTATTGAAGTCTTATTAATGTTAATTTAGCGAATCTAGTGGTCTAGTTACTAAAAAGAAAAAGACTAGTGATTTTGAAGTTTTTACTCTCTTTGTCAAAAGAGTCATATTTATGGTCCAAGTTGTATAAGAGGAGTGTATAGTTTGGTTTCTAAAATGGGGAATAGTTGTAAGTATATAGTAGTAGCAGTAGATGAATCCATACGTACTATGATATCATTTTTGGTAAAGTGTGAGATATGAGTTAGTACTACTACTTATTAGTAATTACATAGTAGAGGTCATTAATCGACACGAATGGGAAGGCAGAATGACAAACAGTTGGCAGGTATGGGAAATGAAAGCATATGTGTGTGTATATATATATATATATCTTTATAGCAAAATGGAAGTAGTAAAAAGAGAGAGAGACTGACTGGCAGTTGCAGAGGAGCATGCACTTGACCATGTCTTCAAACAAGGTAGGGGACCTAAACACCCTGCCCACAAAGCTGCTCTCCTTCTTCTTCTTCTCATTGTTGTACATATTTCGGAACTCTCTCACAACTCTCTCCTCATCTTCAGACAAACGCAGCATTCGTGACACCTGAGCCAGCACTGATTCTCGATGTCGTCGGGAGAGACTGGGAGAGTTATGGCAGTAAACGCGGACATGGAGTGAGCGAGGGGCCCACTGGTGTTGAGAAATACGGACCATCACTGATTCTGAATCTGAATCTGAATCTCCAAGACCAAGACGGAGTGGTCGGAGAAATGTCTTGGAAACGGGGTCCCACTGATTAGGTGCCATCATGAACAGTCCATGGCTACACACTGCTTTCTCCAGTTCAAAACTCTCCTCCTCCTCCTCCTCCTCCTCCGCTGCCCCCCGTGGCAACTCTAACACCACCACCCCACCACTACTCATCTTTCAGTTTTACCAAACCAAGCAACCAAATGTCCTCCTATGAAATATATATATATATATATATATATATTACTCCTATGGTGGGGAGATTCTTATTTTTTTTATATATGCGTGGCGCAGACAAGACAAGTACATTTACAACTACATTTAGGACCCATGCCTTAAAAGTGCAATGCAGTAGTAACTAGTAAGTAGTAGGAAAATTTGGACTCAAAAATTTTAAGGTAGTCTTAAATTGTGAAAAAATTGTGCTCTTTTTTCTCAGATTTAAAGTGAATTTTATCATAAATTTAAGGGATAATTACATTTTACCTACCTGTGGTTTGTCTCTAATTTGACTTGTCTACCTGTGGTTTCAATTTTGACACTTTATCCACCCGAGGTTCAATCCATTACTGCTCTGTAACCCACCTCCCTGTCTATCGTTACTCTAACACGTTTTCTTTCAAAATCAAAACACAAAACAGATCAAACACGTTTGCCTTAATATTATATTTTGGTTTAAATCCTGGTGAAGTTTTGAATAGTTGGATTTTCCTGGAAACAGGAAAGCATTTTCAAGTGGTTCCAGAGTTACTGCAGAAAGTATGGAATAATTGGGAGCTACGACTACTGGTCCTTCTCAATCTCACCTTGCAACTGTCTCTCTTTCACTTTGGTAGACAAAGAAGATATAATGTTAAAATAAGGATCCATATCTTTATGTGGCTTTGCTACCTCATGGCTGATTCAGTGTCAACAATTGCACTAGGTGTCATTTCTAGTAAAAACCGTAATTTTGGCAATAATAATCCTAAAGTACATAATGAGCTCACGGCATTCTGGGCACCATTTATGCTGTTACACCTTGGCGGCCAGGACATAATCACAGCTTTCGTGATACAAGACAATCAATTGTGATTAAGGCACTTTCTTGCACTAGTTGTTCAATCATGTGTGACATTCTACATCTTTAACACATCTTTGAAGGGAAACTGGCTTTCGCTTCTTACTATTCCCATGATTCTTGTTGGGTTCATCATGTATGTAGAAAGGATATGGGTCATGCAATCAACGAATAAACCTCCAATAGACGCTGATGAGATACCTCCATTACTCCAAACCACCGAGACAGAGGCTGAGACCGAGACGGATGCGAGAACGAAGGAAATCAGATGAACCTACAACCAAAACCACATAAAAATGTTCTTAAGCAATCAAAAACCCTAACTTCTTGATCTGTTTTGTGTTTTGATTTTGAAAGAAAATGTGTTAGAGTAATGGCAGACAGGGAGGTGGGTTACGGAGCAGTAACGAATTGAACCTCAAGTAGGTAAAGTGTCAAAATTGAAACCACGAGTAGGCAAGTCAAATTAGAGACAAACCACAAGTGGGTAAAGTGTAATTATCCCTAAATTTAATGAGTGGACTCTATAATGAATGTGAAAGAGAGAGCATCATTCTTCCCTTCTCCGAGAGTATTTAAGAATTACTTATAAGTAGCATGATAGTTCTTTATTATCAGACGAAGATGAATTTTTTTTGCATTTACCATTATTTTTATAATATTTTAGTTAGTTGTTCAGATTACAAAACCATTCAGCAAATTAGCATCTCAAGTGTCTAAAACTTGAGTTTCTAAGTCTCGATTTGTAAGTGATGGCATTTGATGTGGAAAAAAATCCATGTGAAACTTGAGTTTTTAACTTGAGTTCCACCATTTTATTTCCCTTCTTCTTCCTCTTCTCCACTCAGTGTCTGTTCTTCTCCATCCAAATCGCACACCCAGCGTCTGTTCGTTCTTCTTCAGCACTGCAAATCTGAAGACCAGATTGTCCACCCAGCGTCTGTTCTTCTCCAACCAGATCGTCTTCCTCTATTCTTCGAAGCTCCAGATTGTTTTCCTCTTCCTCTATTCTTCTTCAGATCTGCAAATCGTCTTCTTCCTCTATTCTTCTTTGTATCTAGTTCTGGTTCTGGTTTTATGGAACTCAAGTCTAAGAAACTCGAGTTCCATGTGGATAAATTGTTCCACCTCAGTAGTCTGAACTTGAGCCTTTAGGACTTGAGTTTGTCACCGAACTCGAGCTTCATGGACTCGAAATGCTAGTTTCCTAAATGGTTTCAAATTTGTGCTTACTAACAAAATAGTCTTTGAAAATTATGCTAGATGGCAAATATCCCCAGACAAAGACACTAATCGATAATATAGAATTGAAATTGTGTTTTTAGATGGAATGTGTATGCATAACTTATTAATGTATGCAACTATAATAACTATTCGGAAACCCGTGCAATGCATGGAAAAACTTTGCCTTAAAGTATGTTGTTCTTAAGTTTTGCATAAAAAGTGTAATTAAATTATATTGGTCTCAAACTGAAACCATAAATACTATAGGAAGACTTAAAAAAAAAAAAATTGGTGTGCATCTAACTAAAAGTTTTTGTAGTCCTCTCTAGTTTCTAGAGTGGGATACCAAAATTATTTTTACATTGTAGATTTTATGCCAAATATTTGTGGCTAGAATCCTATAAATTATTTAGATTTTCAAAAAGGACAAACACTATTAGAATCTACTAAAGGGACAAATGCTATTAGAATCTATTACCGCAGTATCTCAATTTTTTTGTCAATATCTGAACTTATAATCATCTTTATGCTTATGATGGACATACCGCTTTCATGCATTTGTATAAAAATAAAAAATAAAATAAAAAACTTGCAATTTGAAGGCACACAAACAATTTGATCCAACTTGTTGTGAATTTCTTAATTGGTTGTAAGAGCAAATCAAAAGTGGTTAACAAATTGGTTTTCATACCTAATACCATAGCATCACAGACGACTCAAAATTTAATATGAATATAGTGGAATGCAATATGACTATTGGTGACTATACCAAACCGCATAGCATTTGACTTTTTCTTTAATACAGAAAATTCTTAGATACTCTTGGAGTATAGTAAAATGGTGCTCCCCCCTCTCACATTCATGATGGACCCCACCATAAATTTTAAGAGTAGACCCTACCATAAATGTGAGATAAGAGAGTACTATTCACCATGCTCTGGGAGTACTTAAGAATTACTCCTGTAACACAGCAAGAGAAACACTCATTATCTTAGTAGACAATCTTCCAATGTGTAGCCCATTGGTAAGATTGAATATTATCTTCAATTTAGAAAATCATAATATAGCTCTCAAAATATGAGAGAGATAGAGACAGAGACAGAGACAGAGAGAAGTTTTGAAAGAGAAAGAGAAAATAGAGTGGTAGGACTGTTGAGGTTAGATTGTACATTTTCTTTTTCTTTTTATTTTTTAGAGTGATTTTATATCTCTCTTAACCGTACATCTCCATTTGTTTACATAGAAGGGCCTACAAACCGTTGTTTGTAAAGAAATTGAAGAGTGTGTGTATTTTGAAGGGAAGCTTGTATGGAGGAAGAGAGCATCTAAGTGAGTCAGGATCTTAGCTTTCAAGTTTTATCTACGTATGGGGGAGGAGAAAGAGAGTTTGTAAGTGGGTTAGGGTATGTGCTTTCATCTACACATGGGAAATGATCATGCTTAGGTCATAATATGTAATGGAATAAGTGAGCTTGGACTTTTCATAAGATTTGGTTTAATTTTTAACAACAACCCATCTTTTAGATAATAATAAAAAGAAGTTAATATGATTTTTTGGGTAACAGTAAAAACAACTTAATAAGAAGAGGTTAAAAAGGCTAAATGCAATATTAAAGTGCCACATGGTAGGAGCTCATGCATTCCCACATGAGATCTTTGCTTTTATATATACATACTAATCGCAGACCTGCGCGTTGTGCGGGATAATTTTTTTTAAGGTGATCTCGTTAAATATATTACTATTATTATTATTATTATTATTAACAATTGATTTTTCATTATCTTTTAAATCAATAATAACCTTACTTATACCATTTTTTTAAGGACAAAACTTATGTACAGTACCTTAAGTGTTGTTCCTTAGGTTCTCTTTTTAAAATTTAGTCATGTGGCTCATGAAAAAATAGCCACATGACCAAATTTTAAAAGGGGAATCTAAAAAACAGCATCTAAGTATTGTACCTAAGTTTTTTTTTTTTTTTTTTTTTACATTTACATATATTTTTTTTTAATGTGAATCTTTACATATACTTTAAGTAAACTCTATTTATTCCAATTTTTTAGATGTGTAAAATCATAGACTACTACTCCATAATGATAGTAGCTAATTAGTTTTCCCATTTTTTTCAAGATCTCATTCATAACGTTTCTTAGTATTATCATATATTCACTGGTTGATGATTTGCATAACAGAGGCATTAAATGAGATGTAGCAATGTTCATTAGATTTTTAAAAGTATTGATGAATGAAGATTATATATATATATATATATATATATATATATATATATATAAAGGGTTAAATGAAATGTAAAAAAAGGGATTTTAAAATTTCCTAACTTTATTTCTTATGTAATTTATATGATTACTGGAGAACATCTCCCTTTTAGTTATGAATGGAAATATGGTTTCCATGATTAGAGTTTGATTAGATTTAAGTTTAAATGTAGTAATATGATTGTATTTCATTGTTGATTATTGATTTAATTTTTTAAGTGAATGTAACAATTGATTTTATTGCACTGTAAAATTTTTAATGTTCTCCGTATGGTCATATCTATTTAATTTTTTTACTTCTCCTTTTAGTCTCTTTGTTTTCCAATTAACAGTTACTAATTGATGTTTGATTTTTTTTTCTTTATCCACTCTTTATTACTTTGTATTTTTTTTTCTTTACCATAAACCTCTCTCTCGCTATCTACTCTTTATTACTAATTGACATTTGATTTTTTTTTTCTTTATCTACTCTTTTTTTCTTTATTTATTGAATTTAGGTTAAATATTAAATATTTAATTTTTGTTTAAATAAAAGGAGTGGAAATATAAATAATTTAATGATATGGAAGATGTGGCTAAATTTAAATGGTGAATAAAATAAGAAGAGAAGAAAAAAAAGTAAAAATAGAAGATATAACAATAAACACCTATCCAAATCATGTTATATAATAAAATATTCTTATATTCTTATATACTATCTTTAATTCTTTATAATGCTATAGGATAACATTTAACAATCAAAAAGAACAAAAACATAAACAAAACTAAATCACATCAATCCAAAGTAGAGTTTTAAAGAACACCAAAATTAATCAACCTAAAACAAAGATGCAAGAAAATTTAAAAAATCCACCAAAAAATTGAGTGAGAATTAAAGAGAGTGAAATGTCTCTTTTTTTTTTTTGTGAGAGAAAATTATATATAGCATGGAAGAGAGAATGACAAATTTATACTATGATGATGAGAATAAAAAGAAACAAAATAAAGGAAGATAAAGGGAAATAAGAAGAGTGATATTAAAGTGGAGGCTAGTGGGGAGATGAAAAGATAAAGGGAAGAAGAAAGGTTGGACAAAGTGTAAATGTAAAAAAAAAAAAAAAAAATGAGTACAATTTTTTTAGGACATTTTTATTTACTTTAAATAAAATATTCTATGTTAAATTTTTAAAAATAAAAAATGAGAAAAAATATAAATAATTTAATGATAAGGAAGATTTGACTGAATTTAAATGTTAAATAATAGGATCAAGATCTTCTAGAGTTTCTAAGGTAGTCTACCATATAAAGTTCTTTACATCCTCACATTTCTTTTAAAATAAAAGACTAAGTATGCGTTTGGATACTCCCTGCATCTAGTGTTTTTGGCTTTTTTTTTTTTTAAATAACAACGCCTCTTGCACTGTTCATGAGACATGAACAGTGCAAATAGGAAAATGTACAGTGCTGGGGGAGTGTACAGTAATTGGAAAACATTTTTTTTATTGTTTTCAGTTTTCAGTTTTCAATTTTCAGTTTTCAGCAAAATAAGCGATATCCAAACACACTCTAAGATTCTACCATATTATCAATCCACTACCATAACCATTATTGAATGCTACAAAAAAAAATTCAAATTTAACCTTAACAAAATTATGAGGAAATATTAATGGAAGGAAATCACCACTGTGGACTTGATGGTTTTGCAAAAGAAAGCAAACACAGCCGTTCTCCAAGTAATAAAAAAATTTCAACTAAACCTATACTATTTTTTTATTGAACAAATTTCATATCAAATCTATAAGAAAGAAGCAAAACCAATAGAAAAGAGTTTGTTTAATGATCAAAGCCAGAAGAAACCAAAAAAGCACAAAAGGCCGAATTGAGTTTTGATCCAAATAATCTCAAGTGCTTATCTAATACTAAAAATTTTAAGGTACGTTTTGGTTCAAAGAAGAGCAACGTTTTGGGTTTTATGTTCTAAATTTTCAAGTAGGTACTAATTTAATGCATAAATTTAACAGTTAGGTCTTTCTTTTCCTAGTGGGAATTGCTTTCAAATACTTAAATTTGTACCTTCAACCCAAAGTAGAATATGACTATGTAGATTGGTCGTGGGACCGATGCGGGAGAAATTAAGTTACAACTCCATAGTTTGTTTTTGGTTAAATGGCAAACGGTGAATAGGGTTGAGTTTTTTTTTTTTTTAGAAATCATTATTTTGGCGGATGGATGATGTGGCAAAATTTATGTCTTAGAATACCCTAGGAACTTTAGAGGATTTTGATCCTGAATAACATAAGATGAGAAGGAAAAAAGTAAAAATAAAAGATATAACAATAAATACCAAATTCTCTAAATCATGCTATATAATAGAATAATATTATATTTTTATATACTATATTTAATCCTTTATAACATAGTAGGATAACATCTAACAATAAAATAGAATAAATAAATAAAACAACTTAATAATCGAGGATAACATTAATTCAACACAAAACTAAATCACATTACTATATTTAATTCTTTATAACACAGTAGGATAACATTTAACAATAAAAGAGACCACCACGCACCCTTATTGTGGTGGTCACTCCACAAATATAAATGCTTGTGGGGTGTTGGAGGTAAGGGCCGAGGTCAAGTCTCTAAGAGGGAGCTTCACAAACATATACAGTCAGATTATGCTAGGGTAGAAATTCTATCTTGTATAAAAAAAAAAAAAAACAATAAAAGAGAAAAAAAAAATTCGAGGATAACATTCAACACAAAACTAAATTGCATTAACCTAAAGTAGAGATGCAAGAAAAAAAAACCATCAAAAAATTTTGAGAGAGAGAGAGAGAGCTAAAAAAAACTTTTGTGAGGGAAACCATGTATAGAATGGAAGAGACTGTGACAAATTTATAGTGAGGGTGTGAATAAGAAGAGACAAAATAAAGGTAGATGAAGGGGAAGAGAAAGAGTGATATTAATGTAAAGGATAGTGGAGAGATGAAAAGGTGAGGGAGGGAGAAGGTTGGTGAAAGTTTTTTTTTTTTTTTTTTTTAAAAAAAAAAAAAAACAGTAAACCCACTTGAGGTTTGGCCCGTTTGCACTTTGCCTACCCGTGATTCAAAACTTATCACTTTGCCCACTTGAACTTCAATCCGTTACTCCCTCGTTGCCCACCTCACCCTCAGACGTTAGACAAACACGTTTTTATTCCAAATTAGAACATAACACGTATCAAACAATACAAACTCACTCTCTTTCCCTCGCGAGCCCTAGGAACGTGAAAATCCCTGTAACTGAGCTGGGGTGTTGATTTTCTTGATCGTGCTTTTGTGGGTGAGGTTCTGACTTTGGGTTGTCTTGAGGCATTGAATATTCGAAGATAGATCATCACCAGGTACGGCATTTCTGCTTTATGGTTCTGAGCTGGGGCTTCAAGTTTTTGATGGTAGCTTTGATTCATAGGAAGTTGGTAATCGATGTCTTCTTTGAGTGGAAATTACTCAGGTTCAAGTGGGCATATGTGTACATATGAGACTTGTGTGTTGAGACCAAGTCTGACAGTGGATAATTTTTGGAGAAGGTTTCTAGGTTGTAGCCGATATAAGGTAAGTATACTTTTTACTTAATCTAGTTGATTCACGTGAGATTGGAATGTCATGTGTTCAACTCAATTTATGAACAGGTTGGTCCTAAGAACCCTTTCTTTAGATGGATTGATAATCCCACTTGTATGCGTGGGAATGAAGCTGCCCATTTGGTGCAACAAAAGCTGCAACTTGCACAAGAAAGGGAAAGAGAAGCTACCCAGGCAGCAGCAGAAGCTACCCAAATGACAGAAATTGCTCAAGACAGGGCAGCAAAAGCCACTGAGAGGGAGAGAAAGTTTCGAGCTTCCTCTGTTCAAGTCAAGGAGATAGCAGTGAGAGCTTTAGAGCAAGAGAGAAAGTGCAGAATTGCACTAATTCTGTCATGGTGTTTTTTTATTTTGGTTATGTTGTTTTCATGTTTTGGCTCAAGTGAGAATGTTGGAATGATGAGATTGAGTCTGCCTAATGGGTTGTAATATAAGCTGGTTCTCAATTGTATTGTAATAGAACTATGAAAGAATTTTTTGAGAATGAGAACTATGTAAGGTGGTAGATGCTGTTGGCTTGAAGCCACTTAATAATATAAGCCTTTTTAAGATAAAGTGTTATTTTTGTTAGATGTTGTTGGTATTTTTGTTTAAAGTGAATTGGCTACTTGTGAGCTGTGAGCTGTGAGCTGTTGGTGTTTTGTTATATGTTGTGAGCTGTGTTGGTTTGTGCATAAAGTGCATTGTGTGAAGACAATTGTATTGAAAGTGAATTTAAAGTGCATGACAATCTGTCAACTTGCAAGAAAAGACAACAAATGCACACATACACCTGCTATTCAACACATACACCCTGCACACATAAACAAACTCATATAACAAACTGCAATAATCAAAATAATAATTCTGAACACCTGTCATTAAGTTGGAAATTGTATACATATTTTAAGGTGGTATTGAATAGTCTTTCATCAACCACCAGTAATATAAGGCATTTGATACAAGAACCAAAACAATTGCAGCTGCCCAATGTTTACAAAACTTACAAAAATACAAAAAGTGTTTGAACAGCTATATAAAAAAGTGCCCTGCCATTGTCTACAAACTACATAAAACTCTAACACTACATAACCCTAATACATGATACATAGCAACAAAAGTGGCTTGACTTAGTCTTCATTTACTGCCCCTGCCCCTGCCCCTGCCTCTCCTACCACAGCTTTCCACCTCTTGTTCTACATTTCTGAGCCCTAGCTGCATCACCCCTTCCTCTCAAAGTAGCTCCTCCTCTTGTAGCAGGTGGTCTTGTAGGCTACAAAGTACAAGAATTCACATTTTAGCTACAGTATCACAGTTTTATGAATAAAACGTCAAACCTAACAGTACAGTACCTGTGATGATGGTGCTCTACTGTCCCATGTTTCTGCAGGAGTGTGTGGTGTTGGTTGGTTTGAAGAGAACCAAGGAGCTCCTCTAACTGTGTACCTGAAGTCTGAAGAGTACCACTGACTTGGGTTCTGTGACCATGGAGCTGGTGGCCCTAACCATGGAGCTTATGGCTGTGGAGCTGGAGCTTATGGCTGTGACCCTGCTGCCTGGTTGGATGAGGATGAGGCTATAGTATAAGGCTGATGTGTTGGTGGGGGCTGAGCTGAGGATTGGGTCTGTGATGAAGATGGGGCCTGGGATCCTTGTCTGTGTGTAGAAGGCCTTCCACTTCCCTCCAACCAAATATGAGCATGTTTTTACAGTGTCAGTTATTTGGCATTTTGCATTTGAATAAAAAAAATTTGTAAAAACTTACAGATTTCCCCTTCTGCAATATCTGCCTCCTCTCCCATGGTGTCTCACCAGTGACGTTGGCCTTGCATCCCTTTGCATTGTGCCTTTCCTAATGACACCTTCCACACCTCAGTGGCCTGTTTGCTCTAGACACCTTATAAGGGTTCGGCTCATCAACATCTCTCTTCCTCTTCATGGGTGGCCTGCCTGGTGGCTTATAGACAATAGGTGCAACAGGCTTAGGTTGGCCACTTGACATCCACTCAGACTGGCCAGGCATGGGAGGTATGGGTGTCTTGTATGTCTCCACATAAGCATCCTTGTAATAGCATGGATGAGTGTAGTCTTCTGATTTCTCACGATTCACAAAAATGGCTGCAACTCCATGCTTGCAGGGGATTCCTGTCAAGTCCCATAATCTACAACTGCATGTCCTATTTACCAAGTCCACTACATGCCTTTCCCTCTCATTATCAACCTCATACACAAACCTCCCAGAAGGCATTGCACAGAAACCCTTAAACTCTAATTTTAACTGCTCCAACTTTTTTTGTATGCTTGGACACAACTTGCCACCATACTTTTCTATGCCAGTCTTCTTTATATACAGCCTGCTCATAAGCCTAACTCTGATCCACTCCAACATTGATAAGATGGGCTTGTCTCTAGCCTTCTCAATCATAGAGTTAAAATTCTCACTCAAATTGTTTACCATACAATCTGTCAAAGCTCTTAAAGAAAAGTGGGATCTAGTCCACTGTGCAGGCTCTATATCAGCTAGGTACTTCCAAGCTTCTTCATCCAAACTCTTAAGATGGTCCACCCCCCTCTCAAATTCCCTGGTTAATGTTGTTCCAGCACACCTCCACAGTACACTCTTCAACTCCATGCCCTTGTGGTTAACCTTGAAGTTGTTGTATATGTGCTTCACACAATAACTGTGCTCCACAGTTGGGAATAGAGTCTCCATTGCAGGTAAAAGGTCCTACAATCAAGTAAGCAAGTAAGCATGTAAAAAGCTAAGTATGTAATGAAGTCATGAACATGAGCTAGATGATAATACCTTCTGCTTGTCACTGATGAATACCAGATTGAGCTCCTCTGGCCTGTCAATGTTATCTGCAAACTGCTCCAAAAACCAGATCCAACTATCCTTTGTCTCTTGCTCAACCACAGCCATTGCCACTAGGAATATATTGTCATTTCCATCCTTGGCAGTGGCAGACAATAATTGCCCACCAAACCTACCCTTCAAGTGGCATCCATCCAGCCCAACAAAGGGTCTACAACCACCCAGAAAGCCAACCTTCTGAGCATTGTACCTAATGTACATCCTTTTAAAATTGGGCTCTACATTCTCATTTTCCATCTCTGTTTGCAGAAGCACCCTACTTCCTACATCTGTCCTTAATATCATTTCTGCATAATCTCTAAGTAGGCCATACTGAGCCTCTTCATTCCCAGTAACCAGCCCCCTAGCTGCCGTCCTTGCTCTATACACCTAACTAAGACTTAAATCAACTGAAATCTTCTGCTTCACATGGTGTTTAACACCTGAGACCTCCTAATTAGGATTCTTACCAAAATCCCCCAAATACCTCTTTGCCACATAGGCTGATGTAACTTGCCCATTTTTAAATGTTAGGGGGTAGGTATACTCAAGATAAAATGTCTTGATCTCAAATGTGCATTCTCTAGTCACCATTGAGGCATAATACCTCCATCCACAACTGTTCTTACAATGTACATAAATTTTCTTCTTCTCATTCAACTTCCACTTGACATCAATGTGTTGCTGAATCACATACTCCCTCAAAGTCTTCCTAAACACCTGGGAGTTTGGGAACCTCATCCTTTTTACCAACCTAACATTTTCCATATCAGTCCTCTCATTGAACTCCAAATTGCCACCCTGCTCATCATCAGAACTATCCACATTTGCAATATCATCCTCTAAAGCTGGTTCAGCCCACTCTTCATCTAAATCTATGTTTGGAGAAGGAATATTGCTTGGGTCAGGTGCATCTGTGTTTGGCTGAGGTGTATTAGTGTTTGGATGAGGTGGAGAAGACTCACCAAAAATGTCATTAGCAAAGTCTTCTCCTTCCAGACATTCATTCAACCAATCAAACTCCTCCTCCAGACCATCACCCCTGTAGCAGCTCCTGCACCCCCTACACCAGCCCCTGCACCCCCTACACCAGCCCCTGCACCAGCTCCTACACCAACCCCTACACCATCAGGAACTTCAACTGCAAGTGGAGCATTACCACTCTCCACATACAGTATGATGGTGTCTCTTGGCCCTCCCTCATTAGGCTTGCACAGGGATACCACATCTTGATCATCTTGTATGAGCCTCAAGTCTTGCTCTAAGTAGCCCCCAGGACCTAAATAATGAACCCTACACAGTTCATCAATCCCCAATTCCTCACATATACCTTTTTAGTTCAAAATAACTAAGCAAATCAGGATCCCTATACACTATTTCAACTTTCCCACCAAAGTATTCTAAACTAGGGTTCCACAGAAAAGCACCCTCATAATGTACCTCCAATTTCACTTCCTCATCCATCTGCAATAACAAATTACCATTTGACACGTATACAATTAACAAATAAAGAGTTGTAAACAACAAAAAGAGTAATAGAAACACCAAAGTATTCTGTTTTGCTTTTGGGATGCAACACACACAGAAGGACCACATTTTCTGCTTTGTTTTTTATTCTGTTTTACTAAATAGCACATGCAAACACTAAAATTTAAAGCTAATAGAAACTTGGGTCCACTGTGAGACACAATGACCACGACAGACAAAATGCCCACAAACAAACACAAATCCAAAGAACAGGTGGTCACATTGTTCATAAGCATCAACAAACACAACCAATATTCTCATTCCATTACATGTAACATTGACCATTGATTGATTACTAAAAACATAATAAACAACCACGAGCCTAAAGTAAAAACCCAAACAGTGACTGATTTCTTACCAAGATTTTAGTCCATCGAACAACCCGTTACTCGTCTGGGTTTACACTTGCAACACAATGTCAATATCAGATGCAGAAATGGATTTTCGCGTTCCTAGGGCTCGCGAGGGAAAGAGAGTGAGTTTGTGTTGTTTGATCCACGTTATGTTCTAATTTGGAATAAAAATGTGTTTGTCTAACGTCTGAGGGTGAGGTGGGCAATGGGGGAGTAACGGATTGAAGTTCAGGTGGGCAAAGTGATAAGTTTTGAACCACGGGTAGGCAAAGTGCAAATGGGCCAAACCTCAGGTGGGTTTACTGTAATTATCCAAAAAAAAAAAAAAAGAGTAAATGTTAAAAACAATTATAAGAAATTTGGAAAGAAAAGAAATAATGTTATGGATGCTGATGTGGCTCAATGGAGCGTAGCAAAAATAAATGCTACACTTCAGCTTTTAAATATATATATATATATATATATAGATTGATAGTGTACATAAAATCTTTCACAAAGATGATTGATTTTGGAACAACATTTATAAGGATACTACATTTACTCTTCTTCTTTTTTCTTTTCTTTTTTTAAATTATGGATCAATTCCACCATTACATTACATGTCAATAATTATGAAAAATATCGAGATTCTATATATATATATATATATATATATATATATAGGTAAAGCTGACAAAAAATTCAATTACATTTTACAAATGAAATCCAATTTTACGACATATGTCCTAAATTATTTATTTTTAAAGAGAGTTTTATTTTTTAATTTTAGAGTCAAATGTGGGACCACACAATAAATATCCATCCAAGTGAGTTATTGCATACAAAAACCAATGAGTTTGGAATTAATGAACATAAAAAATCTTAAAAAATAGATAGTTTACATTTTCTAGCTAAATATTCTTACAAAACTTTTTAAAGAGTTTAAAAAAAAATAAGAATGACTATCAATATTATTTAAATTATATATGTAAAAATTATACTATGCATATTAATGTATATCTTTTAAGTAACCCTGTGCATATGCAAAAGGTTACAAGTTACTCTCTCTCTCTCTCTCTCTCTCTCTCTAATAATAATAATAATAATAATAATAATAATAGGTGAAGTTAAGAGAAACTCAAATTAGAATTTCAAATTAGAGTTTCAATTTTGCGCCATGTGTTCTAAATTATTTATTCTTAAAGAGTTTTATTTCTTAATTTTAGAATCAAATGTGGTATTACATCATAAATATTCATCCAAGTGAGTTATTAAGTACAAAAACCAAAGAGTCTAGAATAAATGAATAGTAAAAAAAAAAGTGCTTCACAATAATTTTTAAAAAAATGGATAGTTTACATTTTATACCTAATAATATCCTTACAAAATTTTTTAAAGAGTTAACAAAATATAAAAATGACTATTAATAGAATTTAAATTATATATAGGAATTATATTATGAATCATATTGTATATCTTTAAGTGTATCCATGCATATGCATGAGATTACAAGATACTGTGTATATATATATATATACATATATAGGTAAAACTCAAAGAAAGATTAATTAGAATTTGAAATTAGAATCCAATTTTGCGCCATGTGTCTAAATTTATGTAGAAAACACACCATAATTATTCACTTATGGTTCGTTTGGTTGGAGGAGTAGAAAAATGGAAGGATAGAAAATTAGTGGAGGATGGAAAAGTGGGAGGATAGAAAAGATTTAGTTTTCCCTCATGTGTGTTTGGTTGGAGGGGTGGAAAAGTGGGAGGCTGGAAAACTCTTTTGTTTGGTTGAAAAGAAAAGTGGGAGGATAGAAAATATAGTTTATATAAATTGACTATTATACCGTTGTTACATAATATGTAAGAAATAGATTTATTTGTACTCATTAAATAATATAAAATTTATCACATCATACATATAAATTTATATTATTATTTTTATTATTATAATGTAAAAATTACAATAGTGTTCATATAAATTTAACTGGGCAAAAGATTTTGTAAACAAGGTATTCCTATAACATGGGCAACAAATAAGCTAAGCAATTCAATTGGGCAAAACTTATAAATCAAAACTTGCACTAACAATTTAATTGGGCAACTGGGCAAATCAACTTGCACTGATTTATATAAATCAAAACTTGCACTAATAATTTAACTGGGCAAATCAACTTGCACTAAAACTTGTATAAATCAAATCTTGCACTAATAATTTAACTCGGCAACTGGGCAACAAAGACGTGGGCAGCAAAAATGTGGATAGCAAATTTACACTCATTAAAAAAGTGAGGGATAGGTGAGATGAATAAAGTGAGAGTATTTGTGTAAAGTACATCATTCAGCACTTTTATTTCCTCCCCATTTTCCTCTCAAATTGGAAGGATAAAAAAAGATAGGCTTAGAGGAAAAATTTTCCTCCCTATTTTCTGTCTCTCTTGTTTTCTTTCCTGAACCAAACAGTAAAAAATGTCATTTTCTACCCTATTTTCCTCTCCCTATTTTCCATCTTCCTTGTTTTCACCCCAACCAAACATACCCTTAAGTTTGTGCCATGTGTCCATTTAAATTTTTTAATCTTTGTGCCAAGTGGGTTAATGAGCGCAAAATACTAAGAATCTAATATTAATAAACTATAAATTAAAAAAATTAAAAAAAAAAACTAATCACATATACTCAATAAAAATCATCACACAACAAAGATCACCATACATTCTATTTTATTAAAAATTAGAAAAAAAATCATAAGTAGTATTAAATTTGGGTAAGAATTTTAATATGTGACTAATTGTGTTTACTTTAAGAAAAATAATTTGACTAATTATTTATATTTTTATAATAAAAATGTGTTTAATTTTAAATGTATCCAAATGTATGCATGTGTTACATGCTATTTTTTTTAATAATTTGATTAATTATTTATATTTTTATAATAAAAATTGTATTTAATTTTAAATATATTTATGCATTTGCATGAGTTGCATGTTAGTTGATATGAATAGAAATCAGACATGGGAGTGAGACTCCATATTATATTATTACATGGCAAGCAGCCCTCTACTTGTAAAAAATTGTTTAATTCCCACAAATGGTTTGTCAAAGGTCAGACCACTAAAATGATTCCCCATTGAGTTTTCTCAACTCAACCACTCCTGATTGTTGACAACTTCACAATTTGGTCTAATCACTATCACCAAGTGTCATTGTCCTCTTGTGCAGGACATATACTCCCCAGCTCTCCAAGTCCAATGACCCCAACATTAGAAAATTACGACACAACTTTCACACACAGCTGCTTATCCTGATTTGCAGGCCGGCCATTTCTTGTTCCATTATTATACTATTATGTTTTAATCGTTGGACTCATTTTAAAAAGTGCGCTTAAACATTCAAACGCACCTTAACCACTTATCTTATACCTATACGAATCTCTTGTTTTTTTTTTTTCCCCTCAAATTATAAACTAATATTTCATCTGTCACCTCAGGTTTTGCTCTGGCACAACTTTCAATTATTGCTATTATCGTCATTCCTCATATTTAACTTCAGACTTTTGCCTTAATGAGTAGGACAACACCATACTACTTGCTTTGTTTGAATCTTTCTGCGAAAATGACATTTTGTGGTTTTTCTATACTATTCTTCAAACCCAAATTATCTATTTGCTGCCTCTTTCTTGGAACTTGGAAGTGTTCAAAATAAAGACAGCTTATAGGGTTTAGGGTGTGTTTAGATATTACTTATTGTTGAAAATTGAAAACACTATAGTAAAATAATTTTTAAATGTGTAAATAGTATCATAGAATTAAGTTTTAATGAAAATTTTTCACAAAATCGTACTTATGGGTCTCGTAAATAGTGCACAGGACCCACACAAAAACGTAAATGCCTACCGCAAGACGCTATCCAAACCAACGCTCAATATACTTTACACACTCAACAATTTCTTTAAATGAATCTTATCGAACTACTATTAATTTTTCATCCCATGTTGGCAAGAAAAGAAATTTCCGAAATATCTGATAATGGCAAGTGATCCTTCATTTGTTATGCAGCTAGAGTTATCTAATCTATATAAAACATATCAATAAGCTGGTTGGAAATCTGAGCAAGAGGTTGGTAGTTGATACTCTCATAGGTTTGATTATTGAGTTTTTGCCTTTGTATTGATTTCTTTTTTTAGTTGGTGTTATCGGATGGGCTTCATTTGAAACCCTTCAATCATTTCCTTACCTAGAAAAACTTTCTTCCAAAAATTCTGTGGTTTTGAAGCTTAATGGGTCAAAGCACTCAGCTGCTGCTGCTGCTTTTCATGCAATATTTGGTTATTGCAGTGACAGCCAACAATGCCACAAATGACTGTAAGTCCACTTTAATTACTATGTCCTTTTTCATCGTTTGTTAATCAAGTTTTTCATTAGGTTTCTTGCTTAGCACCTCTTGTTTCTCCTTAGCCATACAAATAAGAGAACAATACATTTTGCCTGTTATTTGGCCATTCATAAATCAACATTTCTGGTTTCTGTTCTTCTTCTTCCTCTTTTGTTTTTTTTTTTTCAGTCTCTTTTACACTAATTATGACCCAAATTTACTTGATTGCTGAGAGAACATGGAAAAAAAATTTTGGAATTTTGAGATTCAAAATTTCTACAATTTAATCATTTGAGCAGGCAGAAGAACTCATCCAATAAAGTGACCCTTGGACAATAATTTGATTAACTTGGGCTGAATTTTCTCTTAACAACATAAAAAACAAGCTTTCGAGTTTTTTGTTTGTTTTTGGGAATTCTTTTTCCATATTTCTCCACAATACAGGAAGGATTGCTGTTTCTGTTAGTGATTATCAATGATCTCCAGAGTGAAAATTACAGATCATTGCTTTGGAGAGGCACCCTCTGTGCCTTTAAGGCATTAACTGCATATTGTAATATTGTGTATGGAAACCTCATCTTTAGGGGGCACAATTCTTTGGTAGTATTCAGTAGTTTGAATGACATTAGAGCTGTCAAGTCAAGTTTGATCCAAGTTACTCAGCCCTTGTTTTTTTTTTTTTTTTTGGTTAATGATGATATGATGGTGTATTTAGCTTTGTTAAGGTTAATTCTCAGCACTTGGAACTGGGAAATACCTAGTCAACCCTGACAAGAAAATTAGCTCCTGGACAGTGCTTCTTTTTTGTTATTTGGGTTGCTGAAATTACGTTTAGTGTAATTATACCTGAACATTACTTTCCTTAAAGGAGATAAAGCTAGTCATAATCTTTCTCTTGGTTTATCTATATCTATCTATATATATTACTAAAAGCTGAAGCGTAGTGTTTAATGCTGCTGCTTTCATGTTGCGCCAAATCAGCTGCCATGTCATTCTTTTTTCTTTTTTTTTTTATAAATATAATTTGTCCTACAATTTTAAAATGGTTTTTACAATTTTCAGTCCTATAAATGCAGCCTACTACTTATTTATTTACTTCCACTATCACCATATAATAAATCTATATAATTAATTCAACCCACCTCTTATTTATTTAATTTTACTATCAAGTCCAACTCAAAACCTTTTCAGTTCAGCTTTAGCCAGTAGGTTTCTGTGTAAGCCTTTTCAGCTTAAAGGAAGAAAAAAAAAAAAAAACAAAACAAAACGTTGAAGCCTTTCAAGCTTTAGAGTTTTTTTTTTTTTTTTTTTCAATTTTCCTATAATTATTTTTAACATTTTTTTTTTAATTTACACTTCTCCAACCTTTCTCTCTCTCTTACCATTTCATCTCCCCACTACTTCTTCAATCTTTCTCTCTCCCTTACATTTTCATCTCCCCATTACCCTCTACATTAATATCATTTTTCATCTTCCTTTATTTTTATCTCTTCTTATTCACACCCTTTTACTATAAATTTGTCACTATCTCTTCTATTTTATGCATAGTTTTTCCGCACAAAAAAAAAAAGTTCTCTCTCTCTCTCTCTCTATAAATTTTTTGGTGGAATTTTATTTTTATTTTTCTTGCATCTCTATTTTAGGTTGGTGATTTCTTATATTCTTTAAAACTCTATTTTGGGCTATAATGCGATTTAGTTTTGTTTTTAAAATTTTTTTTTTTATTCTCTTTGATTGTTAAATGTTATCCTATTGCATTGTAAAAAATTAAATATAGCAATTAAAAATATAATATTATTCTATTACATAACATGATTTGGATAATTTGGTATTTATTCTGTTACATATCATGATTTTTGTAGTGCTCAATTTAGATGTTAAACTATGAGACTTTACTAATTTTTGTTTATTTTCTAATCCTTTGTGGTGGACAAAGTACTCTTAATAGTTGTATTAGAAATACTCTATAATACCATTCATTTAAATAAAAACAAAGGTTAGCCAAACGAAAATAATCGAATAGGCGACAAATTATAACTTTTGTAATTTTATTTTAATTATTATTATTTTATAACAATGCATGTATAGAAATTTAATTCTTAGATTTTGCTAATAATTGTTTATTTAATAATATGTTTTGGGTGGCCGAAATTATAATTTCTACAATGAAAATAACCTTAATAGATTATCAAAAACAAAATTTAATCCTAATATTGGTTCAATTAATCATTGTTTAGTTTTATTAATTTTTTTTAATTTATGTTTTTTTAGTGTTTTGGATTGTTCCTATATTACATTTATGATTGTTCTTATAATAAATAAAAATATAATTACAAAATACATTACTTATTATTAGATTAGTTTAAATAATTATCACGCACAACGTGCAGGTTCACAGCTAGTGTATATATTCAATATAATACTTGCATATGAGCTTTAGCTCAAATGACAAATCCTCATCCTATTAGAATGAGATGGAGGATGAGATTAATAAGTTCAAGATCCACTATGTATATGTGTGAGTGCAACTTTATCTATACAAATAATAATACTATATCCTTGAATGGTTCTGTTTAAAAATTCTAATTGCTTTTCACCCCCCTCCACACCACCCCCCCCCCCCCCCCCCCCTCTTTCTTTTTCTGGTGATTCAATCATTAAAACTATCTAACAATTTCTGGTGCAGATCACGGTCTACTGTCTCTCAAGGATGAATTGCAGAACACACCAACATCTTGGGTGGGAGCTGATCCTTGTGGTGGCAGTTGGGAATTGATTAATTGCACTAATTCACGTGTGACTTCCATGTAAATTGCACCCTTATTTACTTTTTTTTTTAAAGGTTTCAATTCTGTCCAGTTTTTCATACTAATGTCACTTCTTTATGTCAGAATATTAGTAAGCATGGGTTTGTCAGGGAAGCTAACTAGCGAAATCTGGCAGTTGTCAGAGTTACAGATCTTGTACGTCATCTATTTGCACCTAGCCACTCCTTTTTGTCATGATAATATTAACACATGCAAGTACTGAAAATCTACCATCTATTTTTGTAGATTTTCAGTACTTGCATGTATTAAGATTCAGTGCTCACATCTGAAGCAACAAATTTCTCATGTCGGGGGAGGCGCTCTTTATTTATGAGAGATGCATCCCAGAGACCAACCATTTCAAGGGATTATCATTATAACAATACTGACTCAGAAGTTTTATTTTGTTTTATTTCATAACTAGATTAATTCAATTACTCCATTATTTGATGCAGTATTTCATTAGTCGCTTCTTCAGTTAGTCTTCTGTAAATTCATTCCTGATGACCAGCTTTTTTCGTATAGGGATCTATCTTACAACATTAACATAACAGGACAACTTCCAAGTTCAATTGGGAATTTAACTAAACTTGTAAACCTGTAAGATATTATCAATTTTTGTCAAAGGATTAGCTCATACTCAACTTGTGTCTTAGATCCCTACAACTAACCTGTTGCTTTTTCTGTACACTAGAAACTTGATTGGTTGCAGTTTCTCTGGCTTAATTCCAGACACAATAGGAAACCTAAAGCTGCTAAGTATTCTGTAAGACAATGATTTTTCCAATAAAGGGTCTATTTTTTCTTCTAAATCACAATTTGAGGCTATATCTATTGCAGTTTCGCATTTAGGCCAACATACACTGAATTTTGGAACTTTTCATTTGCTATGAATTGCAGATCTCTAACTAATAATAGCTTCAATGGACCAATTCCAGCTTCTATTGGTTCTCTTTCCCAACTTTACTGGCTTGATCTCGCCAATAACCAGCTTGAAGGAGCCCTACCAATTTCTAATGCGACTGCACCTGGTCTTGATATGCTACTTAATGCAAAGCACTTGTATGTCATTTCTCTGTTTCAAGCTGATTACTTAGTTTTTTCCACTCAACGATGAGCTAAAATATTTTCATCATCGACAGTCATCTGGAAAATAATAAGCTCTCAGGAAACGTTCCACCAAAACTTTTCAACTCCTCAATGATTCTAATACATTTGTAAGTTCTATTGGTTTACTCTCAGCTAGGTAGCAAGCTTCAGTAAAGACCGCATATTAATGGACTCTCTTTGGTTCACGTCTTTGTTTTTAATTTTCCTAGCTTTGCCTCTGCATCATTTTTTGCTCTAATGCTGTCAGCTTGAAGGTTTAGGATATGGAATCTAAGAAAAAAGCTTCATTTTGATATCCTCAATTGTATAGCACAACACAGTCAATTTAGTCATACCTTCCTACTGCCGCTGTATATGTTTCTTGCAGGATTTTTCAAAGCAATAAACTCACTGGCAGAATTCCAAATACCCTTGGACTTGTGCAGACTTTGGAGGTGATGTGAGTATCTAGCTCACATAATCAAGTGATTTCAGACCAAGATTGTTGCTAGCTGTGAACTTCTTTCGAGTTATTGTACTGAATATCTTGTTTTCATTACAGCCGCTTTGATAGGAATTCAATAACAGGACCCGTGCCTTCGAACCTCAACAATCTTGTAGAAGTTAGTGAACTGTAAGCAAAAAATACTGACACACCAAATGCAGCATTTATACTTGTTTAATGAAATTATTTATAACATCTTATGCGGGAATTTTCACTTTACAAAGAGAGCTTTTGGTGCTCTGTTTTCAGGTACTTGTCCAACAATAACCTGTCTGGTCCGATTCCCAACCTTACTGGCATGAATTCCCTCAATTATTTGTAAGCTGCGTTAATATTACTTAAGATTGAATTTAAATTGTAGTGCAGGGGGTTAATGAGCATTGTCAGACCATTATTACTGATGTTAAAAAATTTTAACCTCCAAAATAGATACCGTTTGCCACAGTCCTATTTCTATGGTTACTATATTTAACATAATTTCTATCATTTATTTTGTTTAGACTATTAGTGTAATCTGTGGGGATATGAGCAACAATAGTTTTGATGGATCTGAAATTCCTCCATGGTTTTCAACCTTGAGTCCTTGACCTCCTTGTAAATTTCACCCCTTCCTCATGCTACCCACACTCAAAATCACACCCCCCCCCCCCCCCCCCCCCCGCCCCACCTTACCCCTCAAATGATTAGTCAAGTTACACAATCCTCACAATCACTTATACCCAAGATCCATCTAGTGACACCTGATGTGGGACTCAGCACACATCCGCACAACCCACACTCAAAGCAATCCAATCCAATCCAATCAAATCCGAACAATTTGAAGCATCACGGTATACACACACACACACACACACATATACATATATATACATATATGTGTGTGTGTGTGTGTGTGTGTGTATGTACGTATAAACACATTTTTGAAATATTTATGGTTGCTCATTCTGCTTTGTCTAATATATCATTGTTTATATTAGACCTTATGATGTCTTCTTCTCTTACAAATTTACCATTCTTTGTTCCCCTTGTTTAACTACAATGTGTCCTTGCCAGTGCAGTCATTAGTCCTTGCTGCGTGTTTGGATGAACTGAAGACAACTTGGCCTACTTTGTTCTCATGTGTAGCGATTTCTAATTTATGGCAAATTAGTAGATTTTGATTATATCATATATCATCTGCTGCACATATTTCTCAAACAATACCCATTACTATTTTGATGTAGGACAATGAACTTTAAAAATGGGACTTTGTGTTTGAAAAACAAAGAGAAGAATAAAAAAATGGATAGGACCTAGGATTTGGCACCTAGGGTTTACTTGGAATCAACACCAAGTGATGAAAACTGTGAAATTGAATCCAAGAATCACCACCAAGAGCATGGAGTCAACATCAAGCATTCAAGAATGATAGGAGCCTAGGAATTAGCACCTGTGCTTTCCTGGAATCACCTCCAAGCATTGGGGAAAAAAACCTTCAAAACCAAATTTCATTAATCCGTGATCAACTATCCATATCAATGAACTTTGGCTATTTCTAAATAGTGTTCTAATGTTACATCAAACATGAAAAGAAAATAAACTCATAATGAGATTACGTAATAGGGAATTAAAATCAAATAGCAATCAAATATCTCTAAAAGCATCAATCAGTATCAAACATGATCAATCAGGTCCAACAAAATCAATAGCATCAATAGAATCAATCTGGTGTCTGCACAACTCATGGACATGATTTTGCTAGTCTCATATTGTATAAAGGATGGCTGCCTGATGGTTTCTTCTAAATTTCTTTGGGTTCAATAGTTAAGTGTTGAGAATGAACCTTTCCAGAAAAAGCTATTGGCTCCGTTAATAGCTTTAAACTCTTTGCACAAAAGCATCTAGATTCTTTTCAATTGATAGATTATTGAAGTGAAACATTTAGTTGGATTTCGGTTAATACCTTACCATCAATAGCATATATTCTGGTCATTCTTTTTGTGTTGTTTACACTTCCAGTCTTCCATCTCCTTGTAATTTTGACTTAGTGGTTCCCATATCTAGTCTTGTCAATTAAGTTCTCAAGATAGATCATAATGCTTCTTGTGCAAGAATTTGGGTTTGTTAGGGTATATTTAAGAGTTCTCATTGTCAACCTAAATATCCTTCTTCTAGCTTGGGAATGGCCGTATGGCCCTGCATGTGAAATTGGTGGTGGTGCTCTTCTCTCTCTCTCTCTCTCTCTCGGGTTTGCATGTGTGTGTGAATGTATTCAGGAAATTTTCAAACAGGGAAAAGGTTTAAATTCTTTAGTATTGATTTCAACCTTTAAATCTTTTATTGGCAGAGAGATGGAAAACGCACAACTTCAAGGAAAAGTTCCTGTTTCCTTATTCAGCCTTCCTAATTTACAGACTCTGTGAGTATCAGCTTGATCTCAAGTAGCACTGATTTCAATGTGAAACAAACATATAATTTCCATAGGTTTAAACACAATGAAATCTATCTAGCTATACACACACATAAAACTAAACAAAGTATGTGACTGATCTGACATGTGGGGACAGATTATTAAAGAACAACCAGCTCAATGGTTCCTTAGATATTGGCACCACCAATAGCACCCAATTGCAACTCATTGATCTGCAGAACAATTTGATTTTTGGCTACACATTAACCGCTGGAGGGTACAACAAGGAATTGATGTAAGCCATAATTAGTTATTTGGTTGTTTAATTTTTAAATGCATTGTTGAAGAAATAACTATTTTATCATTTACTGAAGTCAAATATCCATGATATTTCTTTTTAACTGATTTTAAAGGTCTGACATCATTGGTCTAATTGTCTTTTATTATCTGCAGACTTGTGGACAACCCAGTTTGCGAGAGACTAAGTAGTTACTGCACAGTTTCCAAACCAAATAATGGCCCATCATACTCGACTCCACCAAATAACTGTCAGCCTATTTCCTGCAGTTCAGGTCAAGTTTCCAGCCCCAACTGTTCATGCGCATATCCATACAGTGGAACTCTAGTTTTCAGAGCAACTTCCATCTCAGACTTGGGGGACTCAGTTCACTACACAAATCTTGAGGCGTCTCTAATGCAATCTTTTCAGTCCCAAAAACTGCCAGTAAATTCAGTCTCCCTGAGTAACCCAATCAAAAACTTTTTTAAGGACTTTAAAATAAGACTACAAATCTTCCCGTCTGGCCAAGGTTGTTTCAATCGAACAGAACTTTCTCAGGTTGGGTTTGCGTTCAGCAATCAGATTTTTGAGCCCCCACAAGGTTTTGGACCTTACTATTTTTTAGCTGATCCTGTTCCATACGATTGCTATGCAGGTAACTTCAAATTCACATTTAAATAGAAAGTAGTACTTCCAATATTGGATTTGTCTTATTGTGATGCATCTCTAAAAACACAAATTGTCACAATGTTAGCTTGATATTATTATGACCAATCTCTCTCTCTTGCTCTCCCTCTTTCATGTCATTTTTTATGTTTCTACAGAAACCAAAAAGTCTTTGAGTATAGGCGTTATAATTGGGGCAGCAGTTGGTGGCACTATCCTGCTTCTATTATTACTCCTTGCAGGGGTCTATGCTTTCCGCCAAAAGAGAACAGCAGAAAGAGCTTCCGAGCAATTGAATCCTTTTTGTAAGATAGCTATGATCTAAACTTGGCACTTCAGAACTGTTAATATTAAATTTTAAGGGTATATTATCACTTTCATTCCATACAAATGCAGCACAGTGGGATCCAAATGGTGGCCGTGGTGGCATTCCTCAATTAAAAGGAGCAAGATGCTTCTCCTTTGAAGAGCTTAAGAAGTACAGCAACAAGTTTTCTGAAGAAAATTCTATTGGATTTGGTGGTTATGGGAAGGTTTGATTATGACTTCTCTTGGTAGTATATTGATTGTTTGCTTAATTTGTGAGAATATATCAGAAGATTCTTCAAGTTCTATAACAAGAAATATTTTATATTTATGCAATTTGTTCTGTTCTTCTGGCACTTCAAATGCTTAATTTCCTTTTCAAAATTTTCCTTGTTCTCCCATTAATTTCTTTCTTGTTAATAAAAGCTTCTTAAGCTTTTCACAATATTTCTGAACTATGCCTGTCTCAAAATAAAAACCAACTGTCTAATCTGTCAATATTTCTACAGGTTTATAGGGGGACTCTTCCCACTGGTCAACCGATTGCCATCAAACGAGCTCAGATAGAATCTTTGCAGGGTGGGCATGAGTTCAAAACTGAGATTGAACTTCTATCAAGGGTTCATCATAAGAATCTGGTTAGCCTTGTTGGTTTTTGTTTTGATCAAGGTGAACAAATGCTTGTATATGAGTATGTTCCAAATGGTACTTTGAAGGATAGCCTCTCAGGTACTTCCATCCAATGCCTCACCTCGTTTATATGAATTCTAGTACCGGTTGACACTTCATGTGTGTTACTTTATTAAAAAAAAAATATCATGGAACTCTTCTGTTTATTAGCGCAGTTAAGTTGTAAAAAATGGTCATATTAGAGTGATATGGAAAGATTATAAGAATACCCCTATGCTAATATAAAGAAATAACAAGGAAACTCCAACACTCACTCTCAAGCTAGAGCATACACATCAAACATGCCCAACCTTAGCACATATTAATAGTAGAGTGATATAGCAAGAATGCAAGAATACTCTTACATTAATGTAAATAATAGCAAGCTAATATAAGAAATAACAAGACTAACTCTAAGAAGAATTTATACTGTACTCATCATTAAGGCACTAGTAGGGAGGCCATATTTCCTGTATCTACCTACAAAAGAAATAAAGCAAACCACACAATAAGATGCAATTAATAAATCTGTTATATTTAGCAGTGTTCATCCAGTGACAACCTTAGAGGATTCACCATCATTGTGTTATAATGCTTCCCTCACCTTTTGATTGCTTCTTTCCAGACAATGTAAATTAACCTATAGAGAATGCTAATATAATTCTTCATAAAGATTAAATGAGGTAGCTGTTGCTTATGCAGGGAAGTCAGGAATTAAGTTGGATTGGATGAGGAGACTAAAAGTAGCCCTAGGTGCAGCAAGAGGACTGGCCTATCTTCATGAACTTGCCAACCCTCCAATTATACACAGGGACATTAAATCAACCAACATTCTGCTTGATGAGCGCATAAATGCAAAAGTTGCTGATTTTGGTCTCTCTAAACCTATGGGTGATGATGAAAGGGATCACATCACCACTCAAGTGAAGGGCACAATGGTTAGTGGAAAATCCTTTTAACCTCTACTGTAGTAATTAATGCGTTTCTGTAAAAATGAATAGGAAAATAAAAATGGAGGACAACTGTGGTTTATTATAAACTCAGTCAAAACATTTATTTGTGCTCTCTACCATGTGATTTGTAATGAGAAAATAAGCATTAGGAGCTTATAATCTAATTACATTTGGTAATGGAAGAATTGGATCAAGATGTTTGCAGAAAATTGTCCTGTCACCAAGTCTTTCTTCATAGGTAGCTTCTTACCATATCTTGTTGGACCATATAGTCATATGCATGTGTCTGGAATTTAAATTTTTCTTAACAAACAGCACACATGATTTCCTATAACTAAGGATGTGAATTCAAGCCTTGAGTTCATTTTGAATTACATGGCATTGCATCAAATTCTAGCATTGAGAGTTGATTTTCTATTATGGTGTAGGGCTACTTGGATCCCGAGTATTACATGACCCAACAGTTGACTGAAAAGAGTGATGTATATAGCTATGGAGTGGTAATGTTGGAGCTGGTAACTGCAAGAATGCCAATTGAACGGGGGAAATACATTGTCAGAGTGATGCAGATGGCAATGGATAAAACAAAAGTATTATACAACCTTCATGAAATTCTTGACCCCACCCTTGGTTTGCAAACATCACTGAAAGGATTAGAGAAGTTCGTGGACCTGGCAATGAGGTGTGTTGAAGAATCAGGAGCTAATAGGCCTGCAATGAGTGATGTGGTCAAAGAGATTGAGAACATAATGCAGATAGCTGGTTTGAACCCCAATATTGAATCTGCGTCAGCTTCAGATAGTTATAAGGTAAGTAAGGGGAATTCTGGCCATCCTTACTACAATGAGACCTTTGAGTTTGAGTATAGTGGGCCTTTTCCAACTTCAAAGATAGAGCCTCATTAAGTGTGTGCTTTTTTACATTTTGAATGTTGAGCTACGTGCTTTATATTGGATAGGGGATGTTGTTTTCACATGGCAAAGAATCAGAATTTGTAATTGAAATGGATGATATAATTTTATTTTTTTATATTGAGGAGAATATTCCTAGCTTGTTAATAATATATATCGCGGAATGATTATGTTTTCGGTTTGTTAAGGAAACTAAATCATCATTGAAAGGTTGGTTCAAAAAATTGATTAAAAATGATATAAGATGTATCCAACTTAAAAAATTAGTTTCCCCTTTGATTCTTTCAAATATTTAAACATTTTCTCCAAAATCTAAGCTCTTAATCTCAGCATGAAGTTTCAAACATCTCTATCCTCTTTGAGGATCTTCTTACTTCTAGAGAATTTGAGTGGTACTACACGGTAGGGCTATGCATGTATTAGATTGGACAAGTTAAAGGGGAAAAATTTTAACCAACCTACCATTAACAGGTTGGAAATTTTTGAAATTGCCGCCAACCCATCAACCTCCAAAAATGACTGGTTGGTTGAAAATTTTGACGGTTTTGACTTGGCAGATTGGGTGAGTTAGCTTTAGTTATATATAATATACTAAACTTTAAAAATTATTTTTCTAATTACAAAGAAATTTAAGAAGTTATATTTCATCTATAAATCACTGGAAAAAATTTAGGAATTGACTCATGTTTCCATATATCAATACACATAGGTCTTTAACTATGAGAACTTTCTAACTTTTTTCCTTAAAAAAAAATGTTGGGTACTATATCTATGTCACTGTGTATGTTTATAAATATGTTGGGAAAGTATTATTCATTTTTCATATTAAAATGCATAAATAATGGAATAAACCAAAAAGAAAAAAAAAAAACTTAAATTTGATATGAGATCAAGTGTAAAAAGAGATGAATATATATCTAGGTGGGTTGGGTTGGGTTATGGCTGTCTAAAAAAGACTCAACCTGCCATCCAACTTGATTTGCAACTTTAAAAGTTGAACCTGTGCTAACCTACTTGAAAGTTAATACACAGCCTCGCTACACGGGAAGTGGGCAGCTGACTAGCATGACATACACTAAATCATCATTGTCACGCCTTGAACCTAACCATAAAGATAGGCACAACTCAATATATATATATATATATATGTGTGTGTGTGTGTGTGTGTGTAATTATTTTTATAATTTATTGAAATTTGATTTAAATTATATACATTAAATTATAACTCATAAAACATTTAAAATCAGGTTTTAATGTTACAAAAACATCTCAAAGCAAAACAATACAATAATTAAAGATCATAAACACTCTGTTTATAACCTCAGTTTAGAACTACAAAGGTTAAGTTCTTTTGTAGTTATACTCTGATCATATAATGTATTATAAATCCGGTATAAATCACTAGTATTTCTATTTTTGTGTATGTTCTAATAATTATTACTGTTTACTAAAAAAAAAAAGATCATAAAAACTTCAAATCTTAAAATATAAATAATATAAATTCAATAATACAACACAAAAAGATATTAAAAAACCAAAGTTTAGAGACAAAAAATCATACTCTATACATATATAATCAAGTCAAGGTCCCCAATATACCTAACACATCTTAACCTAATTCAAAGCAAATATTTAACCCTCATCCTATCTTTGTCTCATTTGCTGCTGGGAATAAGTTTTTATCATCCCATTCAAAGTTGGGCAAGACTGGTGCCCATGTGATGAACAAAGTCTAGATTGAGGCTATTTCCTTAGTTCCACTTCGTGGCGGTTTATAAGACATATATAATATTTAAAAATTTTACATGATTAATTTAAAAATGAACAAAATTTAGCTACAAAAGAAAATAACCTTATTTAATATCGTTAATATTACTACATATTTTGAAAATCTAATTGTTGAATTGCATATTTTTTAGAATTTTTACGCACTTAATACTCATGTCAAATTTTGTGCCAATCAGATGGTATTTACTATCTGACCTCATGATTTTGAAACCCGGACCGGACTATACAGTTCGACCGGGTTAACTAGAAACCGTTCATTAAAGTGGTTCTTTTAACCTTAATAACCGGCTTGACAAGAAAATCTGTGAACCGTGAGAACTGCGGTTTAACCTTAGAGGTTTGAAAATCGTAAGCGGTTCTCACATGCAGAGTCAGACCGTTAAGAGTTTTTTTTAAGTGCTGTCAAGCACTTACTAAATTTTATTTAACCAATGTCTGCCCACTCTTGTAGTTTTTTTTTTTCACAAATGGTTGACTATTAAATGGCATAAAAAAGAAAATATTGGCTTGTTAATTATGCTTAAAACTCAATATTTTTTATTTGCATAATTACATTTTCTTAAATTTAATATTCCTTATTTGCATTATGAATTTAATATATTTATTTATCTTTTAAATAATTATTAAATTAATTATGACGTCATTGAATAGTCTGGGTTTGAAAACCATGTATGACCTATAAACTTATATTTTATGCATAATTTTAACTGAGAAAAACTTGTAATCTAAATAATTTATTAATGACACAACTATTAATTTTTAATTTTAAAGAAGTTTTACAAGCATGTAGAATATAAAAAGAATATGTAATCTAATGATAAATTTGTTAAAATTCACATCCAATAAAAAAATGTTAAAAAAAACTACATGTAGCAAAATTTTGTTATTTAAAAAATCACACGAGTAAAACTACACATCTCTATAAGCATAGAGTGGGTCCAAGACAATAGCTCTATTGTGATTTGGGACAAACTTTTGAAAAGTTTTAAATGGGCATACCCATTCCCTTTTTAAAGTGTAACCTTTTTTTGGAATTAGAAAAGTTAGGTTTTGGATGGAGACACAAGAGGTCCCAAACAATTACAATTGACAGAGAGAGAGAGAATGGAGCAATAAAAGAAAGCATTGATTAATTCAGAATTGAATATTCTGTGGTAACCGTAACAGAACTGTAGTCATAGTAGACTCATTTTAAAGTAAGTAGAAGACGACGCGCAATTGGATACGAATTATAATAAACGTATGAATATGAACACAAGACAAACCCCATGCAGTTCCAGTCATTGAGAGTTGTCTTTGCCTGATACATACATACATTAATTAATTAATTGGAAACGGAAAAAGCTAAAGAGAAGAGGCTACAGCCTAAAGCTAAAATAAAGGTGGAAATGGAAATTTGTCATTTAATTTTTAACTTCCCTCCTATTCACGTAATTAGATATTAATTTCTGAGAAGAAGGTCAAGCTCAAGGTCCCCCATAATCAATATATTAGTCTGTATCTCCATTAAATAAGTTGCAAGCAACCTGTGGTCTTAGTAATCATTTATGATTTATTTATATACTTAAGTATTTGTGACTTTTTAGTGATGAAAATATTAATGAGTGTACTTAGAGTACTGGTTAATAATTTATTTAAAAAAAAATTTATAAAAATTTATAAAAAATAAAAAAAATAATATAAAAATTTTCTTAAACTAAATTATTAACAAATAGTCTAAATGCCGTTTTTACAAAATACCAGCACCTTAGTCGGTCAGTGGACACTGGTGGTAGTTGTGTCGTAATTAATGTGTTGTAATCACTACTTCTGCAACTTTGACTTTTTTTAGTATCAATCTTACCTCATATGGATTTACATAATTTATTATCATTCCTTATTCAATTAAGTGACTTTGAACTTTGAAGCCAAATGGGTGGAGGAACAGGAACTCTGCTGCTGCTGCTTTTCATGCAATATTTGCTTATACCACTCACAGCCAACGACGACTGTAAGTTCACTTCAATTGCTTTCTCCTTTTTCTATCTTTGTTAATCATTTTTTCCTTGTTAGCATATGTGAATGAATTGCTGAGACAGAAACATGGCAAAGACGACTATAAATTGGATTTTTTATTCTTGAAATTTCTTCTACTTAATAATTTAATCATTCTCAACAAAACCGAAAAATACATTCAGTTTGGTGACCTTCGGACAATAATTTCAACCACCTAGGATGAATTTTTATTTGTTCTTGTTGTAGTAAGCAGATGAAGAAAGAACAAAATTGTTCTGAATTGTACTGGCAAGGGCTTGGTATTCAGCCTCTCTCTATCTTTTGCAATTTCTGTACAATGAGATGCTATACAAACTCTATACACACACACACACACACACACAAGAGTTTACCTATGAGGATCCCTTGATTTTAGCACAGTAAAGGGCTTACATGTTTACAACATGTGGTTCATGCGCGATATGCAATTCCTCCACAGCACACGGAGGGTTACTGATTTTGTTAGGCGATTATCAATGATCTCCAGTGTGAAGGTTATGGATCAGTGCCTTGGAGAGTTACCCTTTGTTCCATTAACTGCATATGACAATAGATTGACACATTCCCTCTTCTACAGGCACAGTGCACATTTATCTGGTAGCATTCATAAGTTAAGATTTGATAGTGTTGTGTAGTTTGATTCAAGTTACATAGCCCATGATATAATGTTTTAGGTACTTTTAGAGTTAATTTGCAGCACTTGGAATTGGAAAGTACTCGGTCAACCTTCATAAGAAAATCATCTCTTGGATGGGGCTTTATTTTTGTTCTTTGGGTTGCTGAAATAACAGTAGATTGCGACCATGTCCTGAAAATTGCTTGCCTAAAATGGAATAAAGCTAGTCCTAATCCTCCTCTCAGTTTACTACATATTCAAATATAATGCTTGCTAATGAACTCCACCTCAAATGGCACTTCCTTCTCCCATAATTACATGTGTAACTTATCATCCAAAAATATATATAATCCTTGTATAGTTCTATTTGACTATTCATATTGTTTCTATTCCACCACCCTTTTTGGTGATTCAATTATTAATACTGTTTTATAATTTTTGCTGCAGTTAATGGTCTACTGTCTCTCCAGGAAGAGTTGGAGAACACACCAAATTGGAAGGGTAGTGCTGATCCTTGTGACAATGGGGAAGGGATTAGGTGCACCAATTCGCGTGTGACCTCCTTGTAATTTCACCCTATAATGATTTTTTAAGGTTTTTAATTCTATCCATTCTTTTTATTTATATATATATATATATATATTAATGTGACTGTTCTTTATTCCAGAATATTGACAAGCATGAATTTGATGGGGAAACTATCTAGTGAGATCAGCCAGTTGTCTGAGTTGCAGACTTTGTAGGTCATTTATTTGCTTTTATTTGCACTTGGCTGCTTCTGTTTTTGTGGTAATCCAATTTAACTATTGTGTTGAGGAAAAACTTGGCTAGCATCCGTTTTCATAGGCTTTCAGTACTCAGATGCCTAAAGATTCAATGCTCAACAACATCTGAGGCAGCACATACCTCATGCCTGGGAGCCCTTAATCTTTGAGACATGCATCCCAGAAATCAATTATTTCATGGATTATTATCATAAATATAGTGACTACGAAATTTTAATTTTTGTTTTATTTCACAAATAGATGAAATCAATTACTCCATTATATGATGCAGTATTCACTAGTTGCTTATTCAGTCAGTCATCTGCAAGTTCATTCCTAATTATCAGTTTTTTTTTTTTTTTTCCACACACAGGGATCTCTCTTACAACAAGAACATAAAAGGACAACTTCCAAGTTCAATTGGGAATTTAACGAACCTAATAAACCTGTAAGGAAATATCAATTGCTGTCAGAGGATTAGCTCATACTAAACTTGTGTTTTAGATCCTTGCAGTTAACCTGTTGCTTTTTGCTTGCACACCAGAAACCTGATCGGTTGCAGTTTCTCTGGCTCTATTCCAGACACAATAGGAAATCTACAGCAGCTAATTACTCTGTAAGGCTTTGACTTGGTTTCTTACTATTGTTTTAATTTTTAATGCAAGTCTGCAATTACTTATGTCTCTTAAGTTATCATCCATTTTGCACAGTGTTCTGGATGAAGGATCTATTTTTGCATCATGTAAATCTCCCATATGAAGCTATATCTATTACAGTTTCATTTTTGAGCCAATGTACACTGAATTTTCTGGAACTTTCATTCTCTATCAATGCAGATCTCTGAATAATAATAGCTTCAGTGGAAGTATTCCTACTTCTATTGGTTGTCTTTCCAACCTTTATTGGCTAGACCTAGCTGAAAACCAGCTTGATGGACCTCTACCAGTCTCTGATGGGAATACATCTGGTCTCGATATGCTAGTTAAGGCAAAGCACTTGTATGTCAAGTCTACGTAATTTCAAGCTAAATAGTTCATTTTCTCCAATTAATCACAATCTAAGATTCCTTCATCATCTACAGCCATCTCGAAAAGAATAAGTTCTCAGGCGAAATTCCATCTAAACTTTTCAGCTCAAATATGGTTCTGAAACATTTGTAAGCTTCTTGAATCCGAGCCATTGTCTAGAATTTGTCAGTACAGATATGTTGCAAGCTTTATGAGACTTCATTTTTGACATTTGAAATATGTCTAACTGACCTTTCTTTGGTTATGTTTTTGTTTTTCGCATGTATGGCTTGAATTCAATTGTGTGTACTTCATGTTCAAAGGTGTTAACCGGACTTTCACATAGTTTACTTGGGTTATAGATAATCTAGGGCAATGATACTCTCACACTTTTTTTTTCACATCCACTTTTTTACATCCATTTTCATGTTTTATATGTGGAGAATAGGTGTTTCTCTATTCTTTGATGCTTGAGATAGAGAGTTATTTGTGTGTATTTAAGGTTCTGGTTTGTGAGCATGCTTTTGTGGCACCTTTGTGATATTCCTATTTTCTTAGTGAAACTTTCTCCTAGATGCCACTGCCCATGGACACAGGCCTAAGCCAAACCATGTAAATCTTTGTATTCCTGTGTGATTGTCTTTTCTATTTTTCACAAACCACAATTATTTGGTTACACACACAACATTGTTTTCATTTTTGGAGTCTCCACCTCTAATGCCAAATATGAACTCAAACGTCTTTGATATAGAAGCTAAGAAGTTCACTTTGATATTCTCAATTATATAGCAAAACACTGTCAATTTAGTAGTTATTTTCTAACCCTACCCCCCCCCCCCCCAACTCCTACAGGCTTCTTAGCTGCAATTTTCTCACTGGCAACATTCCTGAAACCCTTGGATCTGTGACGCATTTGGAGGTGATGTGAGTATCTAGCTCACATGCTAAAGTGAATTCAGTCTAAGATTGTTGGAGCTGTGAACCTCTTTCGAGTTACTGTACTGAGTATCTTGTTTTGGTTACAGACGCTTTGATAGGAATTCATTAAGTGGGCCCGTACCTTCGAACCTCAATAATCTTGTAAATGTTGGCGAGCTGTAAGTAAAGATGATAGACATATCAAATACAGCACTTATAATAAATTTTTTTTTTTTTTTTAAATAATCTTTTGCGGGAAATTTCACTTTACAAATAGAGCTGTTGATGCTCTTTGTTCAGGTACTTGTCCAACAATAAGCTGACTGGTCCTATACCTGACCTTACTGGCATGAACAACCTCCATTATGTGTAAGTTGCAATAATATTACTAAAAGACTATGAATTTCATTTGTGTTGCAGGGGTAAGTGAGTAGTGTCAGACCATTATAATTTATGATCAATTAATTATCCTATTTTTTGGAACTAAGGCCTTTGTTGTTGTTGATGTATTTATCCTTTTTTTTGAACTCCAAAGTGGATAGTTTTTGCCATCTTCATTTTTCTAGGTTAAATTTATTTAATATTACTGCTATCAATATGTTTTTTTGTTGAGATTGTAAGTGTATTCTCCATATCCCTGACCCCTTTCTCTGTCATCAACACATTGATAGCTTATTTAGTCTAGTCTCACAGTTTTGACCTTGCTATGCTGTAGCTCCTTAAGAGTGATTGGCTTCTAATATGCAGTTGTTGGTATTTTCTGCACAACTGAATGAACTCACACAACTTCGTCTACTTAGTCCTCATCTGCAGCCTGCAGCTATTTCTAGTTTCTGGCAGATTTGTAGATATTTGTTATATCATATCTCATTTGATGCCCTCTCAACAATACCCACCACTATTCTCGTCGACACAATGCATGGACTTTTTTTTGACTTAATTATGTAGGTTTGGCTGATATGATTCAGTTAATGGAATACTTGCTGGATCGGGTTGAGTTACAAGACATGAAGATTGTGTTAGTCCAAGCATGGCTGATTTGGAATCAAAGAAACTGGGTTGTACATGGAGGTAAGTTCCATTATCCGAGGTGGTTGATCAATCATGTGAGAGAGATGTTAGAGGAGTATTGGACTGCACACGAATAGATGGGACCTGAACATGTGATGCAGCCTACTCGGGATACCTGGCAGCCTCCTCCACAGTCGGTCTTCAAGCTTAATTTTGATGCAGCGGTGTTATTAGGCCTCAACAGATCCGGCTATGGTGCAGTCATATGAAATGAGAAAGGAGAGGTTATGGCACCATGGCAGCCAAGGGACCTGAGGTATTTTGCAGCGAGGAGGCTGAACTACTTGAATGTAGAAAAGCCATTGAGTTTGCCGTGGATGCGAGCTTCTCTGAATTAGTCATTGAAGGGGATAACAGCTTTGCCATGAAAGCTATTTCGACTCTGAAGGATGATTAGTCAATGCGTGGGAATGTGATCGGGGATATTCAACACTTGCTTAGAAATTTACAATGGGAAAGGACTGATTGTATTAGGAGAGGTGGGAACTGTGTAGCTCATGTATTAACTCAATTTACTAGGAATATTATTGAGGATATGTATTGGATGGAGGATGTTCCTCCAATAGCTAGGGAAGCTCTGTACCAAGATGCTAGTTTTTCTGATTAATTGAATGACATGCTTTTGTTTCAAAAAAAAAAAAAGAGAGATAGAGATAGAGATAGAGAGATCATTTTTACAGCGATATATACATAGGCCTAAATTATTAATTAATTAATTAAGATAAAGTTACGTAGGACTGTTATAATAATTAATTATATCTGCATCAGGAAACTGCTCTTTGACAACGTCACTGACCACACCATGTCATGTATATTCGGAGTGGCATCGTGCCCTGCATCAAGAATCAATTCCTATCTCCTTGTAACACACAATGAGTTCACAATAAATTTGGTTTGGTTCCTTCCATCTATGCTCATGCTCGTGCTTTGGCCCCCGGAGCACCTAATGCACCTACGACTAGCCTGAGTTTTGCACCCTTAGCTGGGTAGATGAATTCTACCCTTAGAGAGACTGCTTCATTTGGACAGATCTCTACCCCATCCTTCGGTTAATTAAGCACATTTAATGTACCTATGTCATCAATTGAATATGTAGATTCTTATTAATGTACAGATCTTGTTCACAAGCACAACATTAGTACATTACTGCATTATCCGAGCAATGTTGGCTACTTGGCTTGTTTTGGCCAGACAAATGTTAGTCCTGAAACTCAAAGAAGCTCTATTTTTTAGATGTTACATGTGCTGCATTGCTGTTTTTTACTTTTTATTCACATAATGCTAATCCTCATCTGCTCTCTAGATATCCTGTCCATCAGTTTTAGTCTTTAACGTTTTTGGTTTTAGTATTTGACTGGAGGTTTATTATATGTCCTTCTATCTTTGCAGCCCCTTTTTTTGCACTCTTCTTCTGCCTGTAAGCAATGTTGCGTGTGCACCACAGGAAACTTGAACTCCATCCATTTTTATTTTACTTTTTGTTGTTTTTATTGTCTTTTAGAAGCCTTTTACTGTGGCTTTTATTTCATTTTTTTTTAAAATAAAATTTTGGCTGCGTCAAACATCACTGGAGGCGTGGGAATTGTTCTTGCTCAGGCTGCCCCATCAATCAACTACATAATTGATTACCATCTTTCAAGGATAACCTTTTTTTTTAGTGATGTTGATTTAGGAAGAGGATAAGAATTTGGTTCAGATGTGCTCTTGTCAATACATCCTTGGACAAGTATATAATCAATCCCATTGATTGAAAGATTTAACTTTTGCAAATTGATTTTACAGCTTGTAATGATGATTATCAGCAATACCTCAATTTGAAAGCGGCCCATTTTTTCATGCACATTATACTATTCTTATATTCATGCCTACTTAATTTACTCTGTTTTCTGCAATATACTTGATTATTAGTGCTTGTTTGGTAGAACTTATTTTCATTGACTTTGTGTATTTGGATTAACTTTTTATTGAAAACTTGTTTGATTATTACCTGGAAAAGAATAAGGTTTTAAAAAGTTGTACATAAGTAAATAAGTTAATGAACTAACAAATTAGTAGCTTACTCTGCATTTCTTGGTGCTTTCCTAGTTATCTGGATCCCTACCACCCTTTCTTCATCTCAATCATTTCCAATATAGTTTGCACCAAACAAACCTCTAACCTAGTTTTTGCTAATTCTAATTCTACCATGATAAATGACAACTCAATAGCAAGTTCAAGTTAGATTAATTGGTGGTTTTTTTAATCAAATAAGAGACCATGAGCAAAACGCAATGAGTGAATGGCATCATGCAAAATGGGAGCGTATTGTAGTTCAATTTACACTTCTTAATGTTTTCAACCTAAATATCTAGGGTTTGGATCCTCACACCCCAAATTATCGATGTAAAAAAAAAAAAAAAAATATTACTTGTTAAGTTCAAGACCTTTTACAGGCCAACCATATCCAACCTAACTAGGTGGGCCTAATCTACTTCCCTAGTTAACTGAACAAAAATCCCTTTCTGAAAAGCCCATCACATTGTCATAACATTGAATTAAATTACAGAGTCGAATGTCAAAAAGGAGGCCATAGTTGTTGTTTTTGATGAATGCTGATTGTAACAAGTACAAAGAACACTAGGGATTTTACGTAGGGAACTACAGTGTCATCCATTGGTGCTCTATTATAACAAGAGTTTAAAAAAGTAACATCATATTCTATGATAAATGAAATGTAAATCACAAATAAAATGAAATTATAATATCTTCTTGAAGTGGTTCATTTAAGTCAAAGCAATTTTTTGAGAGCAAAGTAGTGAATGTCACTTGCAATTACATTCACATCTATTGGTGGTATAATATGCATGTATTAAAAATAAAATTTAACATCATATTAATTTTAATATTTTTTTAAAAAAATAAATATGAATCAAATAAAATACTATGAGGGAACTTATTTAATAATTTCTTTAGAAATTTATACCCAAATGTGGGGTATTTTTTGAAGTTTTGGTTATAAAATAGCAACTAGAGTGTGTTAAAAGAGCAATTTTAATTGTTTAAAAAGTAACATATATTCATGCCAGTAAGTTGTGTTCCTCTTTTTCATTCATTTATCACAATTAAAAAAAAAAAAAAAAAAAAAAGATAAAGACATCAAGATATCCCATTGATCTTTTGAGATAAATGGGATAATAAGAGAATGAATTGAATTGTTTGGTGTATCATCATAAATATAAATACAAAAGTCTCCTATGGTGTTGCATAGCAGTAGCTTCCAGTAGCCAAAAAAAAGTTTTATTTTACATAAAAAAATATATTTTTTTTATTTATTTTACCATTTCATTTTACAATTCTCTCACCATCTTAATTACTCTCACCAAAACTTAGCCACATTCTTTTGTCACCACCAAAATTACCCCCCCAAAAAAAAAAAAAAAAAAAAAAAAACCCCACATCCCAGAGCCGCCGCTGCCTAGCCCTAAACAACCCACCACAAACCCATTGAAAAACAATCATCACACACCCATACCGGAAAAACAATAACATAACCACACCAGCACAACCGATTCAACTCCACCACTGCCGCCCAACCCAGCAACCAGCAAATCAACCCAATGCACCAAACCCCAAACCCACAGCCAAACCAAAACATACAGTCACCACCACAATCATACCCACTTCTAAAATCTCAAACCAAATACCAAACCCACACCACCACAATCCCACTTCTCAAATCTCAAACCCGCACCACCACAATCATACCCCCTTCTCAAATATCAAACCAAATACCAAACCCATGGACAAGGAAAAAAAAAAAAAAGGGCGAGCTCAAGGTGAGTCACAGCTGTGGAGGCTTGGAAAGTTGCAGAGCAAGCTCGAGCCTTTTTAATTATCTGTTGGATAGTTATGTTAGAGCTAATAGAATTGAAGATGCTGTGCTTTGTTATAATAGAATGATTGAGTTTTAGAGTGATATAATTCCTTGGGTACCATATATCAATATTCTTTTGGCCGCATTGCTTAGGAGAAACATGTTTGGTGAAATACATGAATTGCACAATAAGATGGTATGTAGAGGAATTAGTGGCAATTGCTATACTGTACATGTGATGATGCGTGCGTGCTTGAAGGACGGGAAGCCTGAGGAGGCTGAGAAGTATTTTAGAGGGGCCAAGGCTAAAGGGATAGAACTTGATGCGGAAGTGTGTAGTATTGTTATTCAGGCTGTTTGTAAGAGACCCAATTTGAGTTTGGCTTTTGTGTTATTGAAGGGGATGAGAGAAATGGGATGGGTTCCTTTGGAGGGTACGTATACTTGTGTTATAGGAGCTTGTGTGAAGCATGGGAATATGGTAGAGGCATTGAGGATTAAGGATGATATGGTTAGTTGTGGGAAGTCAATGAATTTGGTTGTGGCGACAAATTTGATGAAGGGGTATTGCGTGCAAGGGAATTTGGATAGTGCTTTGGATTTGTTCAATAGGATTGGTGAGGATGGACTTTCACCGAACAAGGTTACTTACTCAGTTTTGATTGAATGGTGCGGTAAGAATGGGAACATGGAAAAGGCCTATGAGCTTTACACCCAAATGAAAGAAAAGGGTATCCAGCCTAGTGTCTTCAATGTGAATTCCTTAATACTTGGGTTCTTGAAATCTCGGTCACTGGAAAATGCATTCAAGCTATTTAAGGAGGCAGTTGAATGTGGAATTGCGAATGTTTTTACATATAATTATCTTTTGTCACGGCTCTCTGAAGAAGGTAAGGTAAATGAGGCTCAAGGTATGTGGAAAAAAATGATTAGCAAGGGTGTGGAATCTAATGTAGTGTCTTACAACAACATGATACTTGGCCACTACAAAAAGGGGGATACGGATATTGCAAATAGTTTATTTTTGGAGATGATAGAAAAGGGCATAAAACCTAATGTGATAACATATTCTGTTTTAATGGATGGATATTTTAAGAAAGGTGACCCTGAACGTGGCTTTGATGTGTTTGACCAAATGGTGGGTGTAAATATTGTTCCCACAGACTTCACATTTAACACTGTTATCAATGGTTTATGCAAAGTTGGCTGCACATTTGAGGCAAAGGAGATGTTGAAGAACTTTGTTGAGAGGGGTTTCATTCCCATCTGTTTGACTTACAATAGCATCATAGATGGATACGTCAAGGAGGGTGCCATCAATTCGGCATTGTCTGTTTATAGAGGGATGTGTGAAAGTGGAATTTCCCCCAATGTGGTCACTTACACCAGCTTAATTAATGGGTTTTGCAAAAGCAATAATATTGATCTTGCTCTGAAAATGCTAAATGAGATGAAAAGCAAGGGTCTTGAATTGGATATTATGGCATATTGCGCTCTAATTAATGGGTTTTGCAAAAGGCGAGACATGGAAAGTGCACGTGAACTTTTTTCTGAACTTCATGAAGTCGGTTTGTCTCCAAATACGATTGTGTACAATAGCATGATTAGTGGCTTTAGGAATCTAGATAACATGGAAGCAGCCCTTGACTTGCACAAGAAAATGATAAATAAGGGAATTCCGTGTGATTTGCAAATGTACACTACATTGATTGATGGATTGTTAAAAGATGGGAAACTACCACTTGCATCAGATCTTTACTCGGAGATGCTTTCCAAGGGTATTGTGCCAGACATTATTACATATACTGTTCTGATAAATGGCCTTTGTAACAAAGGACAGCTAGAAAATGCACGCAAGATTTTGGAAGACATGGATGGGAAGAGCATGACTCCTAGTGTTCTTATTTATAATACCTTGATTGCTGGACTCTTCAAGGATGGGAATCTGCAAGAAGCTTTTAGACTACATGATGAGATGCTTGACAGAGGTCTTGTACCTGATGAGATTACTTATGATATTCTTGTAAACGGGAAAGCAAAGGCAGTAAATACTCTTGCTCTGTAGAAACTACAAACTTATTGATTCCTAGGCTTATCTTGTGCTCTGTAGAAACTACAAACTCATTGACTGGCCTGCTATGCTCTGACCCTGCTCTCTCTAAATTTATAAATTCATTTGGGTTTAACTTATTGTCTTCTTGATGCAGTACAGAATTCTCAAAGAATTTCAGAAAAACACAAGAACAGAAAAATAAAAATTAACCTAGGAATCAACATATAGACTTGCTTGGAATTAACGCTAAGCAAGAGAAAACTGAACCTAGGAATTAGCACCAAAGTATCAAAGAAGAAAGGCCAACAATAAATTTTACTACTCAAGCAAATTGTAAACAATGCTATAGTACTGAGCCTTAGGTTCTTCATATAGAGTTTCAACCTTATTATCTTAATAAGGAAAGGAACATTTCTAACCAATGATATTAAATCTACTAACCTAGTAAGAAAACAAATTAAATCCTTAAGGAAAAAAAAAGAAAAAATTTGCTAGGTAAATAGGAGGTAGGGGCGCTGGTGGGACTCAAACCCTAGTGCCCAGCCTACACAAGAGGTACTGAAACCACTGAGGCATCCCTTGAAATTAATTGACTAAGCCTTAGGCGCAAGTGGTAGTAGGCTCATCAATAAATTCACTGATGAGGCTGTCTTCTTGCGTCTTTAAGTATGTGTAATTAAAGGCCAGTATCTTGTGTTCATACCACCTTCCCCTTTCTGGCTTCAAATATCATAAAGAGTTTTACCTAATTTTTGAGAAACAAATGGGGTTTTCTTCTATATTATTCATTGCTTGATAGTGAATGGTATGGCACAAAATTGGCAGTCTACCGTTTTGTTTACCTTTCAAATTTCTGGATGAATGTGCAATATGCTCCTGTATGAAATGCTTGGGTACATTCTTTTGTTTATTCTATGAAACAAGGTTGTAAACCTTGAACAACCTTTTAGTAAAATCGTTTGTAATTAGGGCTATTATTTTAATCATCAAATATATTTTACTCTCTCCAATTATCAATCAATCCAAAGTGTTGCTATTTATCCTTTTCCATGTTCTAATTTTCTAGATATGCTTGAGCATTGTAATTTGAATAGTCCGCTTATTTTGTTTGTTCTGCTCCCCAAGTACACCCCTGGTGTACACGGGTGCTTCCTTTTTTGATCAATAAAATTTTCGTTACTTATAAAAAATTATCAATGAATGTGAGTTTAAGAATGCATGTTTGATTGTATTTTTAGAGCACATAGACTGTAAATGTATGTAATTAATACTGGTTGTTTCCACTTATCAAAAAATACTGGTTATTTTTTTTCTTTTGGAGCCTATAGGGCATGCGCATACGTTAATTGTTCCAGTCATTAAGTTGTCTTTCTCTGTTACTTTGATGATACATACATTAATTTGGAAACTGAAAAGCTAAAGAGAACCAAGCCAGTCACCGAAGAGGAGAGGCTAAAGCTAAAGGTGGAAATGGAAATTTGTCATTTTTAACTTCCCTCCTATTCATGTAAGGGTCCGGTTAATGTGTGTCCTAATGGCACACATTAAGTCTTTCACTTTTGAAAATTTTTTCTCGAGAATTGAAAAAGCTGTCAATACTTTTTCAATTTTCAAAATTTTTTTTTTCAAAAATGAAAATTAATGTGTACCCTTAAGTCACACATTAATAAAATCCTTCGTATAATTAGATTAGATATTTCTGAGAAGAAGGCCCCTATATTATATTATATATGTCTATATCTCCATTTAATAAGTTGCAGGCAACCTGTGGTCATGGAGATATCATTTATGATATATATACACTTGTGTCATTTTTCTTTTTAAAAAAAACCAGCACTTTATTCAGTCAGTGGACACTGGTGGCTGTGTCATAATTAATGTGTTGTAATCACTAGTTCTGCAACTTTGACTTGTTTTAGTATCAATCTTACCTCAGATGGATTTACATAATTAATTATCATTCCTTATTCAATTCAGTGACTTTGAAGCGAAATGGGTGGAAGAACAGGAACTCAGCTATTTCTGCTGCTGCTGCTGCTTTTCATGCAATATTTGGTTATAGCACTGACAGCCAACGATGCTTCAAACAAAGACTGTGAGTTCACTTCAATTGCTTTCTCCTTTTTCTTTCTTTGTTAATCAATTTTTCGCTGTTATCATATGTGAAATGAATTGCTGAGACAGAAACATGGCAAAGACTATAAATTGGATTTTTATTCTTGAAATTTCTTCTACTTAATAATTTAAGCAAACAGAAAAATACATTCAGTTTGGTGACCTTCGGACAATAATTTGACCCACCTGGGATGAATTTTCATTTGTTCTTGTTGTAGTAAGCAGATGGAGAAAGAACAAAATTGTTCTAAATTGTACTGGCAAGGGCTTGGAACTCAGCCTCTGTCTATCTTTTGCAATTTCTGTACAATGAGGTGCTATACAAACTGTTTCCTCCACAGCACACGGAGGGTTACTGTTTTTGTTAGGTGATTATCAATGATCTCCAGTGTGAAGGTTATGGATCAGTGCCTTGGAGAGTTACCGTTTGTCCCATTAACTGCATATCACAATAGATTGACGCACTCCCTCTTCTACAGGCACAGGGCACATTTATCTGGTAGCATTCATAAGTTAGGATTTGATAGTGTATAGTTTGATTCAAGTTACTTAGCCCATGATGTAATGGTTTAGGTACTTCTAGAGTTAATTTGCAGCACTTGGAATTGGAAAGTACTTAGTCAACCTTGACAAGAAGATCATTTCTTGGATGGGGCTTTATTTTTGTTCTTTGGGTTGCTGAATAACAGTAGATTGCGACCATGTCCTGAAAATTTCTTGCCTAAAATAGAATAAAGCTAGTCCTAATCCTCCTCTCAGTTTAGTACATATTCAAATATAATGCTTGCTAATGAACTCCACCTCAAATGGCACTTCATTCTCCCATAATTAAATGTGTAACTTATCATCAAAAAATATATATAATCCTTGTATAGTTTTATTTGACTATTCATATTGTTTCTATTCCATGGCCCTTTTTGGTGATTCAATTATTAATACTACTAGCCGCTAACCCGTGCGATGCACGGGATAGTTTAACAAAATTAAATTGTTGCACATCAATTATTGCAAAATGGTAGAAGAACTAAGAATAGTACATTGTACTCATATTTTGCATGATGACAATAAGGTTATAAAATAAGAGTTGAAGGGAAAAATATCAAAAGAATACAATTTGATTGGAGAGAGAGAGAAGCAACTCATATCCAATATCAATTATCAAATAACTCTTGCATGTAAATATCGTACACTACAGCATTAGAGGGATAGATATCATAACGATTGACGGGACTGACGAACTCATTTACCGAAGACGACGACTATGATACCGACGAAGATATCCCTGGACGAGCAAATTAATACCCACGTCACTGACGAAGGCAGGAAGGCCATTCAATGTAGCACAATTACACCCAGAACGGTTACAAGGCCAACTGTATGAACCGTTGGAGCACATTAAACCCCCATTACATAGCACCAAACGTTATCAAGAGGAGCATTAAGACCTCCATAACTACCCCAACGACTAGAAGCTATGAAAGCATATATAAAGCCCACACATTGCCAGGTACAAGGTAGATACACACATAAACACTAGGAGATCTCTTTCATTCTGTTCAATTACATTGTTTATTCTCAAGAGAGCTTATTATACTGACTTTGGCATCGGAGGCATTGTGGCAGGCACTACACCGGTGACCACCTTTAAGAGTACGTTCATACAGGCTGAGGATTGCTTCTATCTGACCAACTCGACCGACGAGCTTACGCTTCATCAGTATAACTCTACTGACGAACTTACGCTTCATCAGTTTGGCGCCGTCTGTGGGAACGTGACGTTTTCATTTTCATATTCGAAAACGCTGCTTCCATCAATTTTAGTATTCAGATGGAGTCCAATCAAGATTCCGCAGCCTTGGCTCAGCAAGTCCAAGCTCTTGCAGCCGTTGTTGAAGAACTTACTAAGCATAATCAAGAAATGAAGCTACGGCTTCAACAGGAGGAGAATCGATCCAAAAACAACGTAGAGGACGAGGGAGATAGCCATAGAAGGAGTGACCATCGAAGACCCATTACTCCGGCAGAACAGAATTTAGATCTTCTTCAAGAGATGAGGAAGGAGATGGACGAGTTGAGAAATGCCATCAGAGAGAAGACAGACCAGAGCGTGGGCAGAATGGTAAGGGCAACAGACTCGCCTTTCACAGCAGCGGTCCTGGGATGCCCAGTACCTTCGAAGTTTCGGCTGCCACAACTTGAGCCGTTTGACTGGCTCAAGGATCCCCAGGACCACCTCAACACCTTCAAGACGACACTGGGCCTTCAACAGCCCCTTGCCGAGATAATGTGCCGTTCTTTCCCCACCACTTTCAAAGGAGCAGCAAGGGAATGGTTCACCAAGTTGCCAACATCGTCCATCAATAACTTCGAACAGCTGAGCAGCGCCTTTTTACGTCATTTCATTGGAGGACAACGTCCTAAGAGGCCGGCGGATCATTTACTCACCATCAAACAAGGTCCTATGTGAAATGCTTCACTCGGAAAACCCTAAAGGTGGATGAAGCTGATGATAAGGTGCAGTTGACGACCTTCAAAGCGGGACTGCGATCCAGGGAGTTCGTTTCTTCACTAGCAAAAAATCCTCCAAAAACGATGGCAGAGATGCTCCTAAAAGCACAGAAGTACATGAACGCAGAAGAAGCACTGGTTGCCATAAGGGACATGGAAAAACTAGGGAACAAGGAAAGGAAGGAGGACGAACGTAGAGGACAGAAAAAGGACCACCCAGATCGTCGGTTCAGTGACGAAGGTGAGTCTAAAGGGGGTTTCTCCCATCGGGGTTCTCGATGTGGATCTGTAAGCCCACATGGGAAGGACCTTATCGAGTCACCCACTACTCCAGACAAGGTAGCTATCACCTGGAAACCCTAGACGGACAGAGGCTCCCGAGGCCATGGAACATCGGGCACTTGAAGAAATACCACCAATAGATGTAACAGAAAATGTATTCGTCATTGAAATTAATAAATGAATTATTCAGCTAATGTCTCCATAACAAGCAGGTTTGAGCAGCTACAAGTCTCAAAAATGGCTAAGTAACAAGATTCCGCCTCAACGGATGTAAGTTACTGACGATGACAAGATCCCTAAATGGGTGTAAGTCACAAATGACTAAGTAACAAGATTCCACCTCAACGGATGTAAGTTACTGACGATGACAATATCCCTAAATGGGTGTAAGTCACAATGACTAAGTAACAAGATTCTGCTTCGACGGATGTAAGTTACTGACGATGACAAAATCCTTAAAAGGGTGTAAGTCACAAATGGCTAACTAACAAGATTCCGCTTCGACGGATGTAAGTTACTGACAATGACAAGATCCCTAAAAGGGTGTAAGTCACAAAAGCCAAAAATGGCTAAGTAACAAGATTTCGCCTCGACGGATGTAAGTTACTGACGATGACAAGATCCCTAAATGGGTGTAAGTCACAAAAGCCAAAAATGGCTAAGTAACAAGATTCCGCCTCGACGGATGTAAGTTACTGACGATGACAAAATCCTTAAAAAGGTGTAAGTCACAAAAGGTACTGACGAACTTATAGACAAAAGGTACTGACAAAGAGAAGGGGAGAAGTTTAGAAACTAAGGCTCAGAAAACTGAAAACTAGCGGGGAACCCAATGGTCACACGAATTGGAGTTATTTACAGCCCAAAACCTTTCACATTCTACGGTCGTCATTACAAGTCACGACGACCACAGAATCGGGGGGCATCTGACGGGACTGACGAACTCATTTATCGAAGACGACGACCATGATACCGACGAAGATATCCCTAGACGAGCAAATTAATACTCATGTCACTGACGAAGGCAGGAAGGCCATTCAATGCAGCACAATTACACCCAGAACGGTTACAAGGCCAACTGTATGAACCGTTGGAGCATATTAAACCTCCATTACACAGCACCAAACGTTACCAAGAGGAGCATTAAGACCTCCATAACTACCCCAACTACTAGAAGCTATGAAAGCATATATAAAGCCCACACATTGCCAAGTACAAGGTAGATACACACATAAACACTAGGAGATCTCTTTCATTCTATTCAATTACATTGTTTATTCTCAAGAGAGCTTCTTATACTGACTTTGGCATTGGAGGCATTGTGGCAGGCACCACACCGGTGACCACCTTTGAAAGTACGTTCATATAGGCTGAGGATTGCTTCCATCTGACCAACTCGACCGACGAGCTTACGCTTCATCAGTATAACTCTACTAACGAACGTACTCTACTGACGAACTTACGCTTCATCAACGATGATAACCGACTAAATCACATATAGTGGAAAGTCTTGTGCCACTCAGTTGTAAGCTAACAAACATTAACAACCTCCACATCATTAAGTTTTACATGGATTGAGGCATTGTGTACACCATATAAACTTATCAAGAATTACCTCACGATGCTCCTAATTGAATTGCATTGGTTTGGGGTAACCTCTAGCAAAATAAGAAAAAATAATATCTATCAAAATAAAAAGTTAAGTCAAAAAAATATAATAGAAGCCATGAAGTCAATAAAAACAAATTTTAAGGATAGTTCAAGCTCAAAATTAAATGTGTGTTAGTTTTTTCCAACTTAATTTTGTCATTAAATATCCCTATTCAAAATTGAAAATATTAATGTTGTCTACTATTCAAATTTGTGTAGTAGTAATTTAAATATTCTAGAGCTATATCCAACCAAGAACCATAAAGAAAGGCAGAGGGAGGCAGACTGATTTAAATGAAGAAAAATGAAGGCCTCTAGCAGAATTCAAAATTGTAACAATAGTGAGCATCACCTCCAACTCAAACATTAGAGCCCTTATGTATGCTAAAATTATCATACATGAATATGTTTATGGAGTGGTCTCACACCCTTGACCCAAATGATATGCATTTGGCTGTAGTTTTTATTGAGGTCTTTGACCATATAATTCCTCAGGGGTTTACTTTTGGGTGGTTATATAGTCATGAGGCCTTTCCTAAATTTTCAATAAAACCCAAAAACCAATGCACCATCATGAGCTTTCAAGTGGGAAATCATAATTTCAACTATAATACTTAAGCTTATAACTTTAAATATACATGCAGTATCACTACTTCTCTTTTGCATAATTGGATGCCAAACGCAAGCATCAAAATGTGATTTGATTAGGTCTTTTCTTTATTCTGCTTGATAAAACATGTATTTAGTGCTCAATGTTTGTTTTGTAATTAGAAACTCTTCGCAAAATAGTTTATGAATTGAAGTATAGCTCATGTTTCCTAGAATTCCTAAGGAGCACACAAATAACATTAAATCTCATGCTCAAACATTATGTCCAGTTTCATAGTAATTACCTGCAAAACTATTAAATCTTTAACTTGTATAATCCTTTTCATGGCCAATTTTGGGTATCACTATCACTTCTTCTACCTAAAAAACCAACAAATTCCAAATAAGAAATCTTAACAACAGCAAACCCATGTCTCCAAGACATTTAATCAAACAGGTAGTATGTACAAACTCAGAAAACATAAATATTAACTTAAAGGGAATCCAAAACCATGTTAAATGAAAACTGATATTTTTCACTATAAACAATACATCACCAGCAACAATGACGATGAAGACACAATTAAGGACATCAAACATGCTTAGAATAACATGTGTTATATCATACCTTTACCAAGTGTAATACAAGACAAATTATTGTATTTGTCCAAAAATATGTCTAATTCCACTATCAGAATTATTCATTGACTGCATACCTTTGCACACGATCAATTCTCTGCATACAAAACTCCTTAGCAACCATCTATTATTTTGTAATACAACTCTACAAAGTTAAGTTGATAATCCACTTCTTAAAATTTTTAAAAATCAAATGAACTAATGACGAAAATCTAAAGATTTTCTAAAACAAAACCAATAACTATATAGCATCAAATCAACTGTGCCTAAAATTTTTATTGAACCCCATAAACAAAATCTATTTGCAACACACAGCCCATATATATCACTGAAAATTCTGAAACCACAATCTACATCAATGCATCAACTTCAATTAAAAATAAAAATAAAAAGAAAGAAGAAGAAATCAAAGACAAAACAAATGGAGAAGGAGAGAGACTTTTACAAGAGTGGCAGAACTTGAATAGATTACCAATCTAACAAAATAAATTTAAAGTGACCCTCCAATGAAATAAATTTAGCCCAAATAATCCATTTAAAATTTGAAATTTAATCCAAATAATTCAAAAAAAAATAATCACCAGGCCCATTCTTAGGCCCTTCAAAAACATAGGAACAAAAAAACCATTAAAAAAAACACTATGGCTTTTGCCAAAACCTACAACATGAACTCTAATGGCATGACCAGCATTGGCCTCTCTAAACAGGCCAAACATGTGATAAAAATAGAGATTAGTCCAACAAAGATCTCCTCCACAATGGCATCGAGAGTATAAGTATTATCAGCACCACTAGCCTATGCACTTGGTGCATGTAATTTTAGAATTAAACTGGCCTATCTAAGTAAAGCTAAATCAGATCTGCTAAGAAAACCTAGATATCAAAATTAAGCTATCTACACTATGAAACCCATCCATATCCACAATATTTTCCTACAAAACTTGTAGAATTTGATTTTCTATGATTGTTTCCCTCACTTCAAAAGAAAAAAAGAATAGAGAGGGAAAAGGGTTAGGAATTGAAATCCCTAAATTGACAGAAAACCTAATTGAAGACATAATTAAAACACAACTTCGAGCCTATTTTGTATTTAAAACAATTTCAATTTGAATTTTAAACCATATCAATAAAAGAAAATTGAAACTTGAAAAAGATCAGTAACTACCATTTCATCAAATGAATAGCATGCAAATTTCATCATTTAAATTGGAAAAAATAGCTACTTGGAAAAGGTAGTAACTATCATCAATATACAATTTACAATAAACAAAATGACTAAAATTGTATTATTAGTAAAATCTAACAAATCACTACTAAACTGTTCCAATACCAGAACTTATCTTGTTCCTAGCAGAGACATAAAACATGGTCTCAATCAACACACCACATTCTCCCTCGAATCTACATTTTGGTAGAAGGATCCCATTCCTAGCCAAATCATTTTTCCTTTAATACCAAGCAAAACAAAAACAAAAAACAAAAGGTATATTATGTCCAGATAAAAGCAATCCTCAAGATGATTAAAACTTGATGTCAGTAAGAGCACCTCAATATAATTCCACACATTCAACGACTATGCAACAATATTGGTTTCAAAGGGGGGAAAAAAAAATGCACAACCCAAATGTATAATCCAACAATATGCAGAAGATGCTCTTCTTTTTTAATAAATCAGATCATTCACATAAGGCATAAAAGAAATTAGAATTAGAAATCTGAATAAAGAAATACAAATAAGAAAACTCAAGACAACCTAAAAAAGATGTAATCATTATTTTTCTTTAAAAGTAGGGAGGGTGGGGGGGCAAAAAAAAATGTAGACAAGTGAAGGCATTGCTTCCCATAAGGGCCACAACATTTTGCACAACATTCGGCAGGAAAATCAAAAGATTCCACCAACAAATTCCTCAAAACTTACGGGTGATTCATGGTTATGGTGATTTTACAAGATAAAACTGCATAAGCAATAAATTCTTTGAAAGTTTTAATCAAGAGAATTGTACTTAAGTTTATGAGGTTAAAAGAAGTACCATGCATGTATTAAAAGATTGGTTATGAGGTTAAAAGATTCCATGAACAAAAAATGCATGTATTTAAAACTATTACTGCCAACACTAATAGAGAACAAACACCTGAGAGTATAGCTCTTACAGGCATTCTATCAAGCACCTATTAGGAATCTCAAACAACTATAGTAACCAATCCCAACCTTCAAAACAAAAATAAAATTCCCACAAAAACACAAATATTTCAGTCATATGGCAATATGCAACAATACCCACAAAAAGAAATTTTGAATTTTGGGGTTATACCATCCTCCTTTCCTCTCATCCTAATAATTCCAATTCTCCAACACTACCAACCATGAACGGCTAAATAAAAACAAATCTCAAGAAAAACCCAAAACCTAAATCATAATGTCCAAATTTTTAAAACAGAAAATAATTACCAACAGTAGTCTGACAGTGGAGGAACAAATGCCTGACAGTGGGTGGTGGCTCTCTGTCTTAGAGGCTTGCTTCGCTTGATCTCTCTTTACCTACTGACTTTCACTCTCAGTGTTAGTTATTTTTCTTAATATAAGACACTCCGAATATTACTCTCTCAATTTCGTTTTTTCTATCTCTTTTTGTCTGATGGTGAATGATCCTCATATTAACTTCTCTCTTTCTACGTTTCACGGTTTATGGGTTCTCTAGTTTAGTTAAAGGCAAAGGGCGAGAGTGGTTCAAGATCGCTCACATCCCTTGCATTCAGACTGATGGCAGGTCTGTCTATGAGTTGGAAGAGGAGGAGCTATAATTGTGTAAAACAGAGACGAAAAGAAGTCTAGATATTTCCAGGTACAACATTTAAAAAGGAAAGAAAAAAAATATTTTAAAGAATTTTTACATAATAGTGTTCATTACATTGTGGATGAAGAAAGCTGATTAAAACAATAAATCCAAATGAAAGAACAAAATCAGTACTCTATGTATGTAATTACACAAATATGATTGTGAAATTTAGAACCCTCAATCTAGCTAATTCTTGCAGTGATGTAAGCTCGTGGAATCTGAACTCCTAAAAATTGTTCTCAAATTTTCAGAACAGAGAGGTACATTAAATTTTGGGTAGTATGATCTCTTATAGTTTGTAATTTAGTTGAATTATATGAACCTTTTATATGTAAGAACACACACCTGTTCAATGAAATGCCTGAAAGAGATTTTGTATTGTGGAATTTGATGATTGCAGGTTAGGAAACATGGTTTGGGACATGATGATCAGTGGATATGCACATAATGCTGGTTGGATTTTTAATACTATACCCAAGAAGATTGTCATTTCAACCAAAGATTATGATTTGCACAGATAATTGATGCATTGTCATCTTTGCTGCAGTTGGCAGTTATTCCATAAATATAAGGTATTGGTGTCAAATGCTCAATCTATAGTTACCACTACAATCTCTAATGAATCACACTTTTTTTTTTTTAAATGATCCGATATTGATTTTATTATACCCATTTTCCTTGTCTGATTGGAAGTCCATAAATAAACAGCTTCCTATCTTTTGTGGTTAATTTATTCCTCATTGCCAACCAACATATGAATGCATGTTTGGGGATTGATTTTGAAAACCAAATCACCTTCCACCAGTCTACAACTGGAGCCTTGGTTCTTAACTGATTCCAAGTCTCAGCACAAGTACGTTCCTGATTGTGAAGCAGTCCACACAGCCTTGTCATAGTCTCCAAACTCAACGAAGAACAGTTTACTCTGTATTTTGACAAGGTCTTCAGACCTAGCAGGATTCCATTACCATCTTTATCCTTTATCCTTTATAGATTAGCATTGATGGAACTAGCAGCACCATAAGCCACACAATGACCTTAAATTGGGTGGAGAGGACTATCAAAGTGCTAGTGATCATCACAAGGAGATACTTGAACCATCATCCACTTAGAATTGTATAAAAGTCCTCACCAGGTTTCTAAGCCTTAGTATTTTCCTCCAACCCCAAGCGTAGCCTTGTGGAATTTTCGCAATCCATAAGACGCTGCATAGTTTTTGTTCAATAGCCCTGATCGCTTTCTTGGGAAGAATAAACACGCTATATACTTGTACAAACTCTAATTAAAGTGTCAGTTTGGGGTAACCTCTAGCAAAATAAGAAAAAATAATATCTATCAAAATAAAAAGTTAAGTAAAAAAAATATAATAGAAGCCATGAAGTCAATAAAAACAAATTTTAAGGATAGTTCAAGCTCAAAATTAAATGTGTGTCAGTTTTTTCCGACTTAATTTTGTCATTAAATATCCCTATTCAAAATTGAAAATATTAATGTTGTCTACCATTCAAATTTGTGTGGTAGTAATTTAAATATTCTAGACCTATATCCAACCAAGAACCATAACGAAAGGCAGAAGGAGGCAGCCTGATTTAAATGAAGAAAAATGAAGGCCTTTAGCAGAATTCAAACTTGTAACAATAGTGAGCATCACCTCCAACTTAAACATTAGAGCCCTTATGTATGCTAAAATTATCATACATGAATATGTTTATGGAGTGGTCTCACACCCTTGGCCCAAATGATATGCATTTGGCTGTAGTTTTTATTGAGGTCTTTGACTATATAATTCCTCAGGGGTTTACTTTTGGGTGGTTATGCAGTCATGAGGCCTCTTCTAAATTTTCAATAAAACCCAAAAACCAATGCACTATCATGAGCTTTCAAGTGGGAAATCATAATTTCAGCTATAATACTTAAGCTTATAACTTTAAATATACATGCAGTATCACTACTTCTCTTTTGCATAATTGGATGCCAAACGCAAGCATCAAAATGTACATGCATTTCCCTCACCTCCGTTAATTATGCTACTTACTGGGCTTTAGCTCATTCCACTCTCCAACAATTTTACAAATAAAGTAGCTATACATCGGGCTCGGAGCTTAGTTATTGGTGGTGATTGGAGTACTATGCTAAGTGGGAGATTTGTGCTATAAATTGTTGGTGCTCAATTTACTAAATTATTCAAGGCCATAGCTAATTCTCCTGGAGGTTAAGCTCTTGAGGTTTGTTAGCGTTGGGCACGATAGGCCTAGAATTTTCTGTTGAGATTACGTATCTTAGAGAGGATTGTGTTTGTGTTTATTTATTTGGAGCTTTGGATTTTCATGTATATTTGGAGACGCATGAATTGTAGTTTGTATTGTTTGTAAGTGTGTCATAGAGCTCTGACTTGTAATATGAAGATTTTAGTATGGTTATTTGTTCTTATCATGTGTCGAGGAGAGAAAAAAAAAAAAAAAAAACTCCTATGTACTCGCTTTTAATGGTTCTTCCCTCACGCTTTGGACCCTTTTGGGTTTGGGGTGTGATAACTACCTTTTCCAAGTAGCTACTTTTTCCAATTTAAATGATGAAATTTGCATGCTATTCATTTGATGAAATGATAGTTACTGATCTTTTTCAAGTTTCAATTTTCTTTTATTGATATGGTTTAAAATTCAAATTGAAATTTTTTTAAATAGAACATAGGCTCGAAGTTGTGTTTTAATTATGTCTTGAATTAGGTTTTTTGTCAATTTAGGGATTTCAATTCCTAACCCTTTTTCCTCTTTATTCTTTTTTTCTTTTGAAGTGAGAGAAACAATCATAGAAAATCAAATTCTACAAGTTTTGTAGGAAAATATTGTGGATATGGATGGGTTTTGTAGTGGAGATAGTATTGAAAAGCCTCCCAACCCTCAAAATCTGACAATAACCCTACAATTTTTGCTTTAGCATCAAGCTCGGCTTAATTTTGATATCTAGGTTTTCTTAGCAGATCTGATTTAGCTTTACTTAGATAGGCCAGTTTAGTTCTAAAATTACATACACCAAGTGCATAGGCTAGTGTGCTGATAATACTTATACTCTCGATGCCATTGTGAAGGAGATCTTTGTTGCACTAATCTCTATTTTTATCACATGTTTGGCCTGTTTAGAGAGGCCAATGCTAGTCCTGCCATTAGAGTTCATGCTATAGGTTTTGGCAAAAGCCATAGTGTTTTTTTTTTTTAATGGTTTTTTGTTCCTATGTTTTTGAAAGGCCTAAGAATGGGCCTGGTGATTAATTTTTTTTGAATTATTTGGATTAAATTTCAAATTTTAAATGGATTATTTGGGCTAAATTTATTTCATTGGAGGGTCACTCTAAATTTATTTTGTTAGATTGGTAATCTATTCAAGTTCTGCCACTCCTGTAAAAGTCTCTCTCCTTCTCCATTTGTTTTGTCTTTGATTTCTTCTTCTTTCTTTTTTTTTATTTTTAATTGAAGTTGATGCATTGATGTAGATTGTGGTTTCAAAATTTTCAATGATATATATGGGCTATGTGTTGCAAATATATTTTGTTTATGGGGTTCAATAAAAATTTTAGGCACAGTTGATTTGATGCTACATAGTTATTGGTTTTGTTTTAGAAAATCTTTAGATTTTCATCATTAGTTCATTTGATTTTTAAAAATTTTAAGAAGTGGATCATCAACTTAACTTTGTAGAGTTGTATTACAAAATAATAGGTGGTTGCTAAGTAGTTTTGTATGCAGAGAACTGATCGTGTGCGAAGGTATGCAGTCAATGAATAATTCTGATAGAGGAATTAGACATATTTTTGGACAGATACAATAATTTGTCTTGTATTACACTTGGTAAAGGTATGATATAACACATGTTATTCTAAGCATGTTTGATGTCCTTAATTGTGTCTTCATCGTCATTGTTGCTGGTGATATATTGTTTATAGTGAAAAATATCAGTTTTCATTTAACATGGTTTTGGATTCCCTTTAAGTTAATATTTATGTTTTCTGAGTTAGTACATACTACCTGTTTGATTAAATGTCTTGGAGAGATGGGTTTGCTATTGTTAAGATTTCTTATTTGGAATTTGTTGTTTTTTTAGGTAGAAGAAGTGATAGTGATACCCAAAATTGGCCATGAAAAGGATTATACAAGTCAAAGATTCAATAGTTTTGCAGGTAACTACTATGAAACTGGACATAATGTTTGAGCATGAGATTTAATGTTATTTGTGTGCTCCTTATGCATTCTAGGAAACATGAGCTATACTTCAATTCATAAACTATTTTGAGAAGAGTTTCTAATTACAAAACAAACATTGAGCACTAAATACATGTTTTATCAAGCAGAATAAAGAAAAGACCTAATCAAATCACATTTTGATGCTTGCGTTTGGCATCCAATTATGCAAAAGAGAAGTAGTGATACTGCATGTATATTTAAAGTTATAAGCTTAAGTATTATAGCTGAAATTATGATTTCCCACTTGAAAGCTCATGATAGTGCATTGGTTTTTGGGTTTTTTTGAAAATTTAGAAGGCCTCATGACTGTATAACCACCCAAAAGTAAACCCCTGAGGAATTATATAGTCAAAGACCTCAATAAAAACTACAGCCAAATGCATATCATTTGGGCCAAGGGTGTGAGATCACTCCATAAACATATTCATGTATGATAATTTTAGCATACATAAGGGCTCTAATGTTTAAGTTGGAGGTAATGCTCACTATTGTTACAAGTTTGAATTCTGCTAAAGGCCTTCATTTTTCTTCATTTAAATCAATCTGCCTCCTTCTGCCTTTCTTTATGGTTCTTGGTTGGATATAGGTCTAGAATATTTAAATTACTACTACACAAATTTGAATGGTAGACAACATTAATATTTTCAATTTTGAATAGGGATATTTAATGACAAAATTAAGTTGGAAAAAACTGACACACATTTAATTTTGAGCTTGAACTATCCTTAAAATTTGTTTTTATTGACTTCATGGCTTCTATTATATTTTTTTTACTTAACTTTTTATTTTGATAGATATTATTTTTTTCTTATTTTGCTAGAGGTTACCCCAAACCAATGCAATTCAATTAGGAGCATCGTGAGGTAATTCTTGATAAGTTTGTATGATAGATGATGTGAAAGAGGTGGGACCATGGGAGAAATGGAAAAAAGAATGAGGTTGAAGCGTGAGACCACTGTTTCGGTTATGTTTAGTCTTGTCAAGTGAGTCCTATGATTTTTAATTTATTTATAAAAAGACCGCTCAATAATGTTACTTGAAAACTACTGCAATGTTAATTGAAAACTAAAAATAAATTATCAAAATACATATTTTAAACAGCCTAATTTGAGAATTGTAACTCAGTTTATTCTTAATAAAATATCATTATCAAACGCACTTTTGTTTTTTAACCTCCACAGGCCTTGACTTTCTGTAATTGAAATTTCATACATCTTTTTTTCTAATTTTTTTTTTTTTTTTCTGTTGTCCAAACAATTGAATTGTATTTTAGGAATTGGGAACCTTATCACTTTGCATCGCGGAGTAGCCACAGAAAGTTTCTGAAGACCAAACCAGAGAATTGGTTGAGAATAAAAGTGAATTTTTTACTTGCTAAAATGCTAAAGCAGCAATGTAGAACAATGTGCCTTCTAGCCAAAATTCTAATAGGCAGTTATAAACACAACTTGTATGACAACTTTAGGGTATAAAAAATGATTTTATAGATGTCAAACTAGGAAAATGAATAACTAAAAAAAAAAACTCTAAAACCAAATTCATAATTCATTATTGCACCTAAATTCTAGACAAAACTAAAGAGAACCACCGAAAGTCACTTCAAAATCATAGCGATAGCTTAATTATGCTCTTCTTTTGGATAAGTATGTCTGTTGAAGAGCCAAATTGAATCAGCAGCAACGGCTTCATTATCGTCGTTACGATGCCAAGTATAGTGGGCATGAGTGCTATTTTTTATCTCGAGAATTGCATGCCCAAAGCTTGCTTCTCTATATGCAGAATAACTTGGTTGTGGTTCAACAAAACTGCACAAAAAATAATCATGTATAAAATAAGTACTGCTACCTAGTTTTATTTTAGTGGGTGATAGAAATCATTTTTAAGACTAAATGAATGAGGCTCACCCGGAAGCAAGGCCTTCAATGTTTCCTCCATCACCAATGGTTATGTACACTGGTGCAGAAGGGTCCTTTACTGGGGCGCTCAGTCCATTTGTTATGTTGTACTTCACATTCGATATGCGCTCCTGCAATGCATTAGAATGCCTTAGAAAATTGAATCATTGATTGACACAAATCTACTGAATGTAAATTAGAACAACTTACCGAGCGTTCATAGGAATGAACATGACCAGCAAATACTAGATCAACTTTGTGTTGAACAAACCAAGGTTCAAATGTCACTCTCATGGCTTCCCCTTCCATGTAATGGTAGCTGTTGCTATTGTACCATGGTGAGTGCAGAAGAACAATTAGCCACGGAGTCTCAGCTCTATTAACCCTTGAGAGCTCTGTTTCAAGCCAAGTGTATTGAGGAGTGTATTTGGCTGTAAAACAAGATATATATCATCAATATCAAACTGTTTTATTTCAATAATTTTATCACTTTCTAGGTAATATTATATACAAATTGGAGGAAAATTTCTTACCAAATGAAGAGTATGAAGACAAGACAATGATGTGTGCAGATGCTCGCCTAATAGAATACCAAAGTGGCGATGTACTTTGTGATTCCTGATAGGGTGTATGGTACCTATGCAAATATGGCTTGAAAGGAACATTTTCTTCCTGAAAAATTACATGAACAGTAAACATCATTAGTACCATCAACAATTAAAACCAAGATTATCTATATATTAGAAGGCAAACATTGATAAAGCTCTTACCAACTCTGGTGCAAAATCAATCTCATGATTGCCAGCGGCCCAAATCCATGGTTGATATGCAGTACTTTTCTCTACGAACCGGCCCCATTCATCCCATCTCTCATTGTCATGGTGTGGGTGATCATCAGCATAAGAAAGATCTCCCACAAACAGCATAGCTTGGCCTTTTGGATTGGCCATATAATGCTTCAATGTCCCATAAGAGTCAAATGTTTGTCCCAAATCACCTGCACAATACACAATACAATGTTACATCTTATAGCTAGCTAGCACTAAATTAAGAAAATAGATCAACAATGCAATTCATAACATGTAATTTTTGGCCCTGACCGATAACGCCAAAAGTGTATGGAACATCTGGCCCTATTTTTGGTGGAGTTGTGAAATGAAATTGGCGAGCTGAATTTCCTTGCCCGATCTCATAAAAGTATTTAGTGTCATACTGAGGATCATACAAACAAGAATATAATCAAAATCATGTCAATTCCCAAAGCACTACTACAAGTATGGCCTGAAATGAACCTATCTTGCTTAAGCATGTAAAGTAACATTTGCTGCTATAGGCAATGTCAAAGTAAATCCAATCCACCAAGACTGATGGAATTGGCTTTTCAATGGGAAAAATAAATATAAATACATTTGAAACACAATGCATGTATAGTATCCAAACATACTAAGACTTGAAAATCAATCACTTACTTCCAATCCTTTAATGGTAGCATGGTGAATGTAGCCAGAGTTATAATTATAGTATTTGTAAATAGTGGTTACAGAATGAACTGTATGCTTATGCTTGCGCTTGCCCTCTGCACCTGCAGCCCAATAAGACACAACATTTGGGTGTTTCATAACAGGCGTCACCCATGAAATGATCACGCCTCGCCCATCATAATCTCCTTGAGTTATATGAACCTTCACGTATAAAAAATCTTTTAGCTAACAAAAAATTAAAGGCACACCACATATAATTACATAAATATGATTTAAAAAAAAATTTATTTCAAATTTTAAATATGAAAAAAAAATTTATTTATATTTTATGCAAAGTTTTTTTTTTTTTTTTGAGAGAGAAAGTTTTAATATGTGGCGTTGAGCTATCAGAGCGTTGAGCAAACTAGAACCCACTTATGCAAAGTTGTGTATCTTATAGGAATATTTTTGACCGATTTATAATTTTTATTTAAAATTATGATATTTCAAATAGGATTTTGTTAATGTGTGCCCTAAGGGCACACAATAATTTTCATTTTTGGAAAAAATTTTCTCGAAAATTGAAAAAGTATTAACAGCTTTTTTAATTCACGAGAAAATATTTCCAAAAATGGATGAACCGAACCCTTTCAAATAAATAAATAATGAAAATATAAAAGAAACATATATAATTATGATTTGATAATTGTAATTTGATGCATAGCAACTTAACTAAAAAAAAAAAAAAAATCGAAGAATGCGAATTTAACTTTTTGGCATATAGTATATAAAACTAATTAACCTTAGAGTAGAAAAATATATGCAATAAGCCACTTTTCAAATCATAAACAAGTTTTATTATAAAAGATGTGATCCAAAAAAATATCTAAGGCATAAAGAAGCTTTTCTATTTTTAAAAAGAACAACCAAGATGGGAACATACATGGGAAATCAGTTTGCTATTACAAAATCTATATTCCAAAAAAAAAAAAAATTCTAAATATACAACTATGAAATAAACTAATCAATAAAAAGAATAGGTCATGATTTTAAAATACAAATTTAACTAATACATATACCAAAATAGTTTTAACATATTGCAAATAACACTAACAATCTATACTAAAAAGGATAATCTTGAGTAGAAAAATATATGCAATCGGTACTTTTTAAATAAAAATATGAGATCCGATCGAAAACATTTCAATCTATGAAGAAACTTTTTAATTGCTAAAAAAACATGAAAAAACAGTAATAAAACATGAAAAAAGTTGATGATAATACCTGCTCTGGTGCATTGAAACCTGGAGGAGATGGAAAAGTATCCTTTGGCAAGTCTTCAGAGGCGTACAGTTTCCTAACATAAGGGCTTGTTTTCCCTCCATTGCAAAAACCAATATTCAGCAACACAAACACCATAGCTACCATCCACAGTGCACTCATATTTCTGGAACCCATATTTTGCTTTAGAGAGAGAACAAGTTAAGTGAACAGTGTATGTGTTGTAGAGCAAGTTACGTGAACAGTGTATGTGTTGGTATACGTGAATATTTTTATATATATAGAACAAGGTCGAATAGTAGATGACTAAGGACTCTGAAGACGAGGAATCAGAGATAACTGATAAGATTTTAAACTTTTCGAATTTGATAAGGAAATCACTTCTAAATCTCTAATACAGTTTAGAAATTGATCATGATGAGTTGTGAATTGGATCTCTTCATAATATTTTTTTTCTTCTTAGAAAGTATCCCTTCCGAATATTATTTTGTTCTGTTTTTATTTCTTTTGATCTTTTTTTTGATATTTTTTATAGGTTTTTTTTTTTTTTTTTGGGTTGGACTATTACGGATGGACGAAATTTCATCTTGCTATGTAAACAATAAAATTATGGCACATAAAAAAAAAATTATGGCATATAATAAGTAATTAACTACTATAGTATAATTTACCCCCCTTACAAAAAAAAAAAAAAAAAAAAAAAAAAAAAATCTGCTATAGTATGATGTTCTTCTAACTTTTAATAATTTTTTTTTAGAGAGTTTCAATTTATGGCATCCTCTCTTGATGATAATTCATTTTTGGGTTAAATAATGTGTTTAAGCTTAATTAGAGAGTGTGATTAAGTGTGTGTGTGTGTTTAACAATTAGTTGTTTCTTAAAAAAAAAAAAAAAAAAAGGCACTAGTCAATTTTTGATGTAGATGGAGATTAAACTCCACATCTCTTATTCAACCATCAGAAATTTTACCAGTTGAGTTAACTGAAACCCACAACTTTTGATAATTAAGTATACTAACATTTATTACCTCATTGAAATAAAGTTACTAAATTTTAAAAAAGCATTTCTTTAAAATATGAAAAATGCATGCAATCTAATCTTTTTACATGGTAACTAAGGGCCAGATTGATAGGAGGGTTTTTGTTTTTGTTTTCAAAACAGTATAAAAACAATTTTCAAAAAATTGAACTTGAAACTAGTTTTTAGATAATAATTTTTTTTTTTTTACGTGTTTGGCTTCCACTTTAACAACAATTTTTAAAATACTAAAAACAAATAATAATTGTTTGGGTGACCATTTCTATTTTTGATATTTAAAAAAAAAAATTACAAAAAGTAATGTGTAGAATTTGTAGATTACTTTTTTCTTTTATGGATAATGATAAAGGAATAGAGTTCATCACGTACTTTTTTTTTTTTTTTTAATGATAAGTTTCAAATTTAAAGTGTGAGAATTCTTTTTGTGATAAAGATAAGTTTTTTTGATTTAAGAGATAAAATAAATCATGTTTCTAAACTAGGAAAATATGATACAGTTTTTTAAAAATTGTATTTTGAAAATATTAGCCAACAATAAATTCAAGTGTAAGATCCGTCATTTTATGGATTGCAAAACAAAAAATTATATTTAAATACTCTTACCAAACAGGTCCTAATAATTTTAATGTTTAGTTTTGAAGTTTTTGTGCTCAAGATTGATTTTGGCGGGAAGAACCATTAGGAGAAGCTTGGTAGTGTCATCTTTAGAGATCTAGATATGTAAGTTGTTTATTTCAAAGAGATTTTATTCAACAGGTGCTTCTGTTATTGCAAGTTTGCGATGTACTCCAATGGATTAAAAATATAATTAGTGTAATCATTTAAATTTGTACTATTGAATTGTCCTTCCATGAATGTGAGAATGCATTAGGCCATGCTCAAAGATGTTTTTTTTTTTTTTTTACAATTGATTTGGAATTTATGACATTAGCTTGCTCATATTTAGTTTCTTCGGCAACATTTGATACATATACAATCAAGAGTACTAAAAAAATTATACCCTTCCCATTGTATTCCAAACAATGGATATTGATGTTTTAAATTAAACCAAAAAACTTTAATCTTTAATATGCCTTTATTATTTTAAATGATTTAGATAGAGTCAATTGATGACTTTTCAATGTAGAATTGTAAGAGTCAAATTCAATGGATTGAGTAATATGATTATTTGTCTCTACACATTTGACCAATCAAGCATAATTAGCAACCTCCTTAATAGTTGTCCTTCAAGAACTAAGTTCAATGGAGAATTGCATGAGTCAAATTCAATGGATTTGGGTAATATAATTATTTGTCTCTACACATTTGTCCAATCAAATATAAATAGCAACCTCCTTAAGAGTTGTCCTTCAAAACAAATTTTGATGGCACTACTTTTACAAAATAAAGGAGAAGTAGGAGTTTTGACTAATTGTGATAACAAGCCACTCATTGCAGCATTGAGTTGCAACGAGAGAGAAATTCGGATTTAGGGGAAGCAAAACCAGCAACGGCTATCTAGGTAACTAATTTTGCAATTGAAATATGCGTATGCAATTAAGATATGTGTAAGATATATCATCTTAAGGAGATTTATCATATGTTATTGACAATTTTCAATATAAGGAGGAAGATAATTCATGGTTGGGAGCGATGGTAGAGGCAGCAATCATATATTTTTTATAAAATATTTTAAAATAAATTTATTCGGTACCTGTGCATTGCACAGGACATTTACTAGTATGTGATAAAAGTCAAGTCCTAGAAACTGTGGTGTTACCGATGGACTATCTTTTCTTCATGATAAGTGATTAGTAGTAATGCTCTATTTTTTTCTTTTCTTTTTTTGAACAACATTAATTATTAAGCTAGTTTAGTTTAAATGAAATTCTATTATCAAAATATCAAGTGATAATAATTAATTGATGATAGGAAAATTTATTCTTGTTAACTAAGTTTCAAAAAATTAATTAAAAACAAACATTTCAAAAAATTTAATATTCAACTCCAACTAAAAATCTTGTATCATGGAAAATAATCAAAATTTACATTACGCCCATTTACCGGCTAATTTTTTTTAAGAAGGATTTACCAGCAAAATTTGGACAAGTGAAATTGATTTTTTCTTAAAATTATTAGTTATAACAAAGAGGCAGAAACACTTGCACAATTTAAGCTAGTTCTTTGGATTTGGTTGATAGATTGCGTAGCAATTTGAACTTTATTGACAGTTGGTGCATTGAGATTGAGTTTCCACACCTGTATCACAAGCATGTGTTCTCCATGATCTTAAAAGTACGTACAGGACATAAAACTAGAAGAATAACTTCTTAAATCACTATTACAGTGATTTTTTTCTATAAATTACTTGAACAACTATGGGAGCTATGTTTTATTTCTTTTGCTGTATAAATTTCCTTCAGTTAGTATGAGGGCCTCATTCATATCATATTTTTCAGTGATTCTGTTTGAGAAAACACTATTATTAATTTATTGTTTTATCTGTGTTTTATACTGTTCGGTTCAATAGTACTAAATCTTTATTTTATTTTTAATTTTTAATTTGATTTATGAAATACCATTGTTCATGCTTCGTAATTCTGTCCATGAAATATGTACAGTTGTATTTCTTTGACTTACTGTTTCCTAATCATATTGATGAAATGCTGTATTCTCGATATTCGATATGTATGGGCCAGAGAGAGTTCATGAAATAAAGTAAATTTCATCAAAATGAGCTCTTTTCGAGCATTAACAACGTGTAGCTATAATGCTATATTGCTAAAATTTAGCTTCACAACCACAAAAATCACACTACAGCAGTGGAGGCAAAAGCTAAAATTTTAGATAATTTGCTACAGTGCACATCTTTATATAGATGTGCACTGTAGCTGAGAGCAAAAAAAAAAAAAATATATATATATATATATTTTATTCGGCTGGTTGATTAAAATAATACACCTTCCCTTTTTTTTTTTCATTCTTTCATGCCTCTCTCTCTCTCATTCACTCTCATCTCTCAAGCTCACTCTTTCAACTCCGGTCTCACTCTCTCAACTCCGGTCATCAATCCACGAAGCTCGACTCAAGCTCACTCTCTCAACTCTGGTCTCACTCTCTCAACTCCGATCACCGACCATGAAGCTCGCCGCCGATTGGAGTGCCTGACTGGGAAACCCTTGGAGCTTGCCGCTAATCGGAGTGCTTGCTAGTGGATATTGGTTCTTTCACGCCGCCAATGGTTGTATCACACTACCGATCAAAGATTTGGGTTTTTTTTTTTTTTTTTTTTTTTTTGCTGCTGTGGATTGGTGGTGGTGGTGGTGTTGATGGTGGTTGTGGCTGTGGTTGTGATTGTATCTGATGGTGGGATATATTATTTTATTATAGTGATTATATTATTTTATTGTGATATTTATATTATTTTATTGTATTGAAAGCTAAAATAGATACACTGCTGCAGCATGTGTGTAGGTAAAATAGATAAAATGTCTTTTTGTGTAACTAAATAGCTAAAATTTTGCCTTCACTGCTTTGAATGCTCTTAGGAGTTATTATGGCTACGAAAGCCACACTAATCACCTTTTCCTAAACTTTTTTTTTTTCCTACCAAAAAATAAAGAGAGTCAATTTCGATCACTCCAAAGAATTTATGGTAAGGCTGATACCCCCAATTTATGCATTTTATTTATTTATTCTTCATATGCACTAAAACTTATAAGTTGGTAAATAAAATATTAATCTGAACTTCTTCACTTTTCAAATATATAAACAGGCCAACAATTTAAATTAAAGTTGTAGTCAAATGGTATTGATGATACAAAATATCAAGTGTGACACTATGTTATGCGTGATTTTAAAATTTTATGGTTATACATGAACATTTAGTCAATAAATCATTAGAATGAATAATACTCTTTTTTTAATAGGAAGAGTGGATAATACTTTAAGTGGGTTTAAAGTTTCTTTGCACTTATGTTGTTTGAAATATTAATTTATGTCATTATTTTAATTTTTTGACCCAGCTTATGAATGTTAAAATGATTGGAGATTTGCTATAGCATATTAAGGCATGATAATAATAATATATAAAATAATTTTCTATTAAAATTCATAATTCATAGTATATTGGCATATATTCATAAAGAAAAATAGTATAGTGGTAATTAAATCATGAAGATAGTGACTTTGTCCCATAAAACAGTAATTATTTTTATGATTTAAATCATACTGTTTTTTCAAAGCCATTTTGTGAATCAATACTACTGAAAAGGTATGTAAACCTTTAATTTTGGTAGCACATCCTCTTTGTACACAATATATATTCACTGAATTTGTTTTCTGTTCATGCAGATTTTTCGCTAGAGTCATTTTATGATAGAATTGCACAAATCAACACAGTTGAAAATGAACATATGCAATAGTAAACCTTAAATTTTGGTAGTCATTAAATTTATTCTTACGGTTCATTACATTTTGGTTGACAAAGTGTTTTTTTTTTTTTTTTTTTTCATGCAGATTTTTTGCTAGTCATTTTGTGATAGAGCTGCACAATCAACACTACTGGAAAGGAAGGTATTTAACCATAAACCTTAAGGGTGTGTTTGTTTGAAGGTAAAATAAGGTGGATAGAAAACTTTGGAGAGAAAATGGGAAGAAAAAATTTTTTGGAGTGTGTTTGGTTGGGCGAAGAAAAAGGAAAATAAATAGTGGGGTTTAAGTGTTTTCTCTCCGGACCCACTAAAAAGTTTTCTCTCCAAAATGGAGAGAAAACTAAAGGGAGAAAATAGGGCTACTTTATGAACAAAAATGCCCTTATGCACTTGCACATGAGCTTTGTCCATACATTGCTCTTCTTCGCTTTTTTATTTCTCATTTTTCTTGAACGTTGTTTCCTCTTCTTCCTCTTTTTTTTTCTTCCTCCTGGACATTGCCTCCTCTTCTTCTTCTTCTTCTTTTCCTAGACATTGCCCTTTTTTTTCTTTTGATTTATTGAGCAGGCTTCGTCTAGAGTATGTTGCTCTTATTCTTTCTTTTTCTTTTTTCTTTTTTTGTCACATTTTTGGTTTTAATTGAGCATCATTTTAAATAATGATATATGAGTAAATTTATACAAACTCACTTTTTCTATTTCTCAACTTTTTCACTCTCAACCAAACAAAAAGTAGGGAAATTAAAATTTTTTCTATCCTCTCACTTTTCCATCCTCCTACCATTTTCTATCTTCCCACTTTTCCACTCCTCCAACCAAATGAACCCTAAATTTTGGTTGACAATGTGTTCACTAAATTGTTTTTTTTTTTTTTTTTGGAGAAAAAAAAATACAAAATTCATGCATATTTTTTGCTAGATCTGATAGAGTTGCACAATTAACATTGCTGGAAAAAAAATTCATGCAGATTTTTTTGCTAGATCTATTTTGTGACAGAGCTACACAATCAACATTGCTAGAAAAGAAAAAGAAAAAGAAAAAAAAGAAGGTATGTAACAGTAAACTTTAAACTTTGGCAGTCATTGAATTGATTATTATTGTTCATTTGAGTTGTACAGTAATGGATTGGATGATCTTTTATCCAAATTATTGTCATATGATTTCTTCATCTTGGTTTGGAAAGAAAAAGAGCGAGGGCTTTCTTATAAGCAGGTAGCCAAAACAAAGCCAACACGTCTACAATGCCAGAACACTACACACTACAACCTATTAAGGTATATACCATAGACCTCTTAGTGCATTTACGTCCGATTCTGTATAGTTGGTGTACTTATGAAAAATACCTTAATAGGTTACACTCTCTATTCTTTTACCACGCTTCATCATATAAATATTATTTTATTCTCTCTATATGTAGATGGTCAAGAAAATATTGCTTCTTTATATATTTTATTTTTCCATACATAAATAGCTAAGAGCATAAGTGTTTATTATGGCAAAAACTTTTTGCTCTTTTTTTTTATCCTTCTTATAATTCAATAGTTGCCAATAAATGATTTAAACCGTGGATGCTTTCTCTTTGTATATTTAGTGAAAAAACTATCGAAAACTACAATATACTAAATGTAAACTAGGTATAACTTGGTCAAAATGGGTAAATATACTTAATTTTAAAATTATGTAGCAAAATACCTCACTTTTCAATCTATTTAGCAAAATATCCTTGTTTTGGAATTTGATTTTAACAAAATCTAGTTCTATGCAAAACTCGATATTCTCTAAATCGAGTTCTAAGTGTAATGTTAAGTAGAACTCAACATTAGCAATGTCAAATTTCACTTAAATTTTCAAAAAAAAAAATTAAGTGGCAAAATATGCATAGAACTCAAGTTCTACCTATAACTCGATTTTGTTAAAATCGAATTTCAAAAACAGGGATATTTTGCTAGATAGTTTCAAAATAGGGGCATTTTCCTACATAGTTTTAAAAGTAAGGGTATTTACCCATTTTTCCCATATAACTTGATGAGTGAATAGATGACGGTATCAACTCAACAATGTCAAACTAATAGTATTGACCCAGGCAATACTATTGATGAGAGAGAGAGAGAGAGAGATTTTAGTTTAAAATACTCTTTATTTTGAAATTCAAAGAATCGAGTGTGGATGCTTTTATGGAAGCTTTTAAATCACATGATTTTGCCTCTTGTGCTAACCATCTCGTAGATGACTATAATTGACCCAGAACCATTAGTTGACATTGATGAGAGAGAGACAGAGAGAGAGAGATTCTAATTTACAATACTCCCTATTTTGACTTTAAGAATTGAGTGTGAATGCTTTTTTATGAAGTATTTTAATCACATCAATTGTGCCTCTCATGTTAACTGTCTAGTAGATGACTATAGGAGAGAGAGAGAGAGAGAGAGAGAGAGAGAGAGAGAGAGAGAGAGAGAGAGAGAGAGAGAGATTCTTGTTTACCATACTATTTATTTTGATTTCGAAGAATTGAGTGTGAATGCTTTTATGGAAGCTTTTTAATCACATAATTCGTGCCTTCCATGTTGACCACTCTGTATATGACTATAGTGGACCATTAACCACTAGTCGTCGTTTATGAGAGAGAGAGAGAGAGAGAGAGAGAGAGAGAGTTTACAATACTCTCTATTTTGACTTTTGAAGAATCGAGTGTGAATGCTTTTATGGAAGCTTTTTAATTACATGATTCGTGCCTCTCATGTTGACGATCTAGTAAATGATTATAATGGACCTAGAACCACTAGTCGACATTGATGAGAGAGAGAGTCTACGTTATAAAACTTTTTGTTTTGGCTTTTGAATAATTGAGTATGAATGCTTTTATGGAAGCTTTTCAACCACATGATTTGTGCCTCTTGTTCGGGGCCATTTTTTGGTTGCCCAGCCACGTGTGATTTGTTGGAAGGATGACCTTACTAGGCCCCGGTTCTTTTTGGGGAGTTGCGCCCGGAACTCAACATTGGGCCACGTGGTCCAACGGCTACTGGTGTATTATTAAGCCTAACAATCATTAAGGCCAAAATCTAAGAATCACGACAATTGTTGAGTAAATATGTAATATGTGTTTGATATGGTAGCTTTGATTAGCTGTAATAACGGTTAAAATAAAGTAGTATTTATTTAGAGGTAAAGTAATCGTGTACTCAATAATGTAAATTTAAAGATAAGGAAGCAAAGTCACTTATCTTTGTATGGTTTGTAACCCCAGCTGTACAACTTCTATAAGTTGATAATATCCCAGGAAAGTGCCAGAGGCAGAGAGGCAGTTTGCCAGTGGTTGAATGAGTTTAAGCCCTTTGTATGGTTTATAGCTCCAGTTGTGTAGCATTAGTGAGCTGACAGGGTTCCAGCAGAATGCCAGCGGTAGAGGCTAGTTAAGCTTGCCCCTCTTGTCATGCATTTAAATGAGTTTAAGCCTTGGTTAATAGTTGTAATAGTAATTGGAATAAAGTAATATGTATTTAAATGTGAAGTAATCATGTAATGATATAAATTAAAAGGTAAGGAAACATAGTCACTTATCTTTAATTGTTTGCAGCCTAGTTGTGTAGCATTAGTGAGCTGATAAGATTCCAGCAGAATGTCAGCGGTAATTTGCCATGATTATTTCAAGATTGAAGGGAAAAAATGGGTGCAACTAGAGGGAGAGAGAGTATGTCTAGCTGTGTGTAGGGGCTGGTTAAGCTTGCTCCTTTTATCATGCACTTAAATGAGTTTTCCCCTTGACAATGCTCTTTTAGTTTTTGTGAAGTTATGAGTAGTATTGCCTTCCATGAGAAGGGCTTTTATATGGAGTATATGTGCTTTCTAAGAGAATGGCTTTATGTAAGAAGTAGTGGTGCCTTCTAAGAGAAGGGCTTTGATATGAGGTCTTGGTGCCTTCTAGGAGAAGGGGTTTAGTAATAGAAGTTCATGCATTCCATGAGAAGGGCTTTTAGTATGAGTGTTTGGCATCTCTTGAGAAGTATTGAGATGGTAAAATATATAGATGTGTTGTGAGATGTAGTATTTGTAAGATGTGTGATATATGGAAGTATGAGAGATATGGTAGTTAAAGATAGTAAAAATATGAGATCATAACTGCTGGAGAAGTTGTAGAGATGGCTTTCCAAGATGAAAGATCTTTGTAAAAGAAGAGTATGAAGATGTATTTAGGTATTTGGAGATACGAGCAGTGACATAGGCATATTTTCTGAGTGTGGAGAATGAGAGAATGCGTACAAAAGGAGTAATAGTGCTGTAGTGTGTTTAGCAAAGCTGCTAGAATTTTTTGCTAGGATTGTATGAAGGCTTATGAAGGGCATTTGTGAGTTAAGGGTTCAAGAGTTTAGTTTCTCATTTTGAAACTAAATACCCAGAAACTCAATACTTCATTAAGAGCTTTAGAAGATCATCCAGGGAGAAAGAATAGGGAAGCTTATGAGAGAGTTGTTCTCCCTTAGTCTCCTCCCTTGAGGTGTTGATGAAAGGTTCTCTTTAGCTGAGTTTAAGGGGGTATTTTAGCAAATAATCTCAGCCAAAATCTATCCCAAATAGCAATGAATCTTTAAATAATCCATCTTAAGATTTGGCCAAAAAATGTAGGTTTAGCTTTAAGGTAGTCTTTCTGTTTCGAGTAAGAGTTGCTGGGGAAAAAGTACTAGAAAAGGAAAGTATTTTAGCAAGAGAAAGGTAGTTTCTATAGTTGGTTTCGGTTTTAGCCAAAAGTGGAAAAATCAGTAATGCTTAGGCTGGTGGGTCAGCTGTCACAGCTGTTCTGAAAAGGCTCTCCCAGTTGTAAGGAAAAGCTGTGACAGCTATCATGAAAAAGCTGTCCCAGCTGCTAGGAAAAGTTGTGACAGTTATCATGAAAAAGCTGTTTGCTTTGGGCAGAACCAATGAAGTCAGATGGGTCATTTCGGACCGCTGGACAGGTCATTTCAAGGATTTGGTTGGAAAATGGTAAGATCTATTTGGAGGGTATCTTGCTATTTTAGGTATAACAGCTGGCTGCTGGGATTTCAGCATTAAATGACTGATAATGTCACTCCTAACCAGGTGTCAAGTTCTGAATACACTGCTGGGATTCAGCTGGAAATTCTTCCTTCTTTGGGTGTTTGTGTTTTCGATGCAAGGTTCCATTACAACACATTTCTAGTAAATAATAGAAGGATTGGTTGAAAGATAATGAAACTTTAGAGATTTAGTCAAGATCTCATTGTGTTGTGACATAATCTTGGTGTGCAAAAAGAGTATTTAATGCTCTGCTCTGGCAGCTGGCAGAGAAATATATAGTCAGATTGTGGCAGAAAGCAGGTGGGTATTCAGAGATATCATGAATATTTTGCATAGAGAGAGATTCAAGGTAGCCAATCAGATTAGGCCATGTGTATTGAGCTGGATTTTAGCTGAAAGAAGTAATGAGATTTATGTAGAATAATATAATGAAATTTCTAAATATGTGTAGCAACAGCTAGGGATTGAATGAACAGTAATCTTTCCAGCAGTTAGATGGCTAGAGATATTGAGCATTTGTCATATGATGAATATCAAATTTTTAGGAAAAGAGCAATGGAGAATTTTATCATCTAAAGTGCTACGTGATAAGAGATGCTTACCATATGTTACCCGCTACACAAGGACTCGTCAGAGTTTAGGGAGTTGAAGAAGACATGCCAAGCAACATGTTTCTTTTATCAACTTTAAACCGCTGAAACTTTATTGAACATACCTCTTGGCCCTCCAAACCACGACTCCCAAAGTTTCCCCAAAGAGACTTATGAGCTTGGATCATAAGTCGAAGGTGAGATGACGTACCTCGGGTTTTGTTGTCATTTTGTGTAAATATGGGCTCTTGTTGAAGAAGCCGCTTGCCATGAGTGTAAAAGAAGTAATATGGGCCATGAGCTTTGATTCATTGCTTAAGCTCAATCCATATGTTGATGTTGATGATGTCATGGAGTTATGATCTCAATTGATGAAGAGGAAATGTGGACCATGGACCCGTCTCGTGAAGTAAGGATCTTGTGGGCCATGTGAGCCCAATCCATGTAGTTGAATGAGATATGAGCTTATTTTAGGTTTTAAATAGATTTACCCATAAAATCAATAATATGTTGATGTGGCATGGGTTGCCAATGAAGTAATGCCACGTGGGCCGAAAAATTGGTCCTCAACACCTTTTATATTGAACATTTAGCAGATAACAATAGTCGGCATTGATGAGAGAGAGAGAGAGAGAGAGAGAGAGAGAGAGAGAGAGAGAAAGTCTATGTTACAAAACTCTTTGTATTTTGGCTTTCGAAGAATCGAGTGTGAATGCTTCTATGGAAGGTTTTTAATCACATGATTTGTGCCTCTCATACTGAACATCTGGCAGATAACTATAATCGACCCAGAACCAACAGTTGGCATTGATGAGAGAGAGAGAGTCTACATTACAAAACTCTTTGTTTTGGCTTTCAAAGAATCGAGTGTGAATGCTTCTATGGAAGCTTTTTAATCACAAAATTTGTGCCTTTCATATTGAACATCTGGCAGATAACTATAATCAACCCAAAACCACTAGTCGACATTGATGTGTGTGCGCGCGCGCGTGTGTGAGAGAGAGAGAGAGAGATAGCCTACATTACAAAACTCTTTGTATTTTAGCTTATGAAGAGTCAAGTGTGAATGCTTTCATGGAAGCTTTTTAATCGCATAATTTGTGCCTCTCATATTGAATATTTGGCAAATAAATATAACCGACCCATAACCATTAGTCAGCTTTGAGAGAGAGAGAGAGAGAGAGAGAGAGAGAGGGGTTATAGTTTACAATACTCTGTATTTTAAATTTAGAAGAATCATGTGTGAATTCTTTTATGGAATTTTGTAATCACATGATTTGTGCCTCTCATGATAACAGTTGAGAAGATAACTACGGACAAGAGGAACAACATATAAAAATATTCACAAAGGCTTTGTAGTTGAATTGGTACATCCCCATGCACAACGTGCTGGGAGGTCTAATATCTTTTAAATATATATATATATATATATATATATATAAATATTCTATCTTCTACTTATAACAAAGTATTATCTTTTTTTATATATAAAAATAATTTTTTGTTTTTTATAAACGATGTCATTAATAGGTTAAAACTTAGATACAATCCTTAACTATAATGCATTAGATTCAACAATTAAATTTAAATACATAATTGTAGTAACCAATAAAATACAAACAACAATATATTTCTAAAAATAATTAAAATTAATGTAATAAACCGAATTTATGTTTTACTCATATTTCCAACAAAGGTGTATAATTGTAATTTACCAAAAAAAAAACCTTCTTTCAAACATCACAAACCTATTACTGTCTTAGAGCATCCGCAGTGGAGATTGTAAATGCTAAATCTAAGGAAATTTTGGCATTTTAAGCTTAAAAGAGTCAGCAGCTGGGGTTGTAAAACTGAAGAATCCTAAAAAAATTTAGGATTGTGCTACAGTGCGATTCTACATGTAGAATCGCACTGTAGCACAATCCTAAAAATTATTTAATCACTTTTATTCTCTCTCTCCTCTGTCTTCTCTTTCTCTTTGTCTCTGGGGCTGAGACGTTTCTTTCTTTCTCAACTCTCTCTTTCTGTTTTCTCATCTACGCTCTCTCACTCTCTGACCCGCTATTGGTGGAAGCAAGGTCCGTTGAAGGCGTGGCGGCGATGGCGTTTGCTGATCGGTGATGGCGTGGGATTCAAATCGGCGGCGTGGGTTTCAAATCAGTGATAGAGTATTTTCGACGGCCTGGGTTTCAAATCGGCGGGGTGGGTTTTCAAATCGGCGGCTTGGGTTTGCTAATCGGTGGCTTGGGGTTGCTGATCGGTGGCTTATGGAGTTCGGCGAGTCGGCGTGGTGGGTTTGAACTGATTTCCTTGAGCGTGGGTTTGAAGTGGTTTTTCTTCTTGGTGTGTTTCTGGCAATTTTTTTGTGTTTCTTGGCAATTTTCTCGATCGGTGGTGGTAGTTTTTGGCAATTTTTGTGTTTCTTGGCAATTTCCTCGATCGGTGGTGGTAGTTTTTGGCAATTTTTTGTGTTTCCTTTCCTCTTGGTGGTTGTTTCTTGTGGTTGTTGTTGGTGGTGAGTTTGGTTGTGGTGGTGGTTGCTGGCCGATGGCGTGGTGGTGGCAAGGTGGGTTCTGGGTTTTTCTTTTTTTGGAACAGGGTTGCTGCGTTTTTCTGTGAGAGGAGTGCATTTTGTTGGATAATATATTTTAATGTGTAAATATATTATTTTAATAAGTAGGATAAGAAAATAAAAGTTGGAATGCTGGATGAATAGTAAAATCGTATTGTATAATTGATAAAGTGACTTTTTGGGATGGTAAAATAGGATGAGATTAGCATTCCGGCTGTGGATGCTCTTAACAATACACAACCAATCACAAAGAGAAAAAGGGTTCATATCCTATCAAATTCATTTAAAAAAAAAAAAAATTTCCCCACAATTCCACTACTACCCCTACTCTTAACCAACAACACACTATCTCTCTTTTTCCCACCAAGGGCCATTTCCGAAATTTCACCTCAAAAACCCAATAACCCAAAAAAATTCACACACCGTACACAGTAGTACACGTACCGCCAAAAAGCCCTAAGTCTTCTCACAGAGACTCTCTCTCTCTCTCTCTTTCTCTCTCCTCTTTTCTTTTTCTTCTCTTTTCAGCTCCCTTCATTTCAAATCAATTCGATCTCGAGCTTTAGGGTTTCGAATTTTCTCTCTCTCTCTCTCTCTCCCAATATCTATCCATGTCCAAGAGGTGAGTGATTCTTCAATCCTATTCTTTTTTCTGTTTTTATTTTTCAATTTAATTTGATATTATTCTATGCTTGATTTTCGATCTTTGTGGCATTCATAGCGATTGGATTGATTTTTTTAATTTTTAATTTTCGATTTTTTTCTTGTTCAATTTTGTGAGAAATTGATCTTGGTTGAGTATGGAATTGAATTGATTTTCTGATTATTTTGTGCCTATATGCTTGTTGTTACTGTGCTTTAATAAAAAGAATGGGTTTTTTTTTTTTTTTTTTTGGGGTATGTTTAAGTTCTTAGCTTTTGTGAGGTTGATGTATTTTGAAAAGATTTAATTTTTTTGATGTTTCTGAGTTCTGTTTGGTTGCAAAGAAAATGTGGGAGCTGGGTTTTTATGTTTAAGTGGTTACCTTTTGTGAAAGACTATGGCTATCAATTCGTGTAACTTTGATGTGTTAGAGTTTTTTTTTTTTTTGTTGTTGTTGTTGAAGTTTCTGACTTTTGTTTGGTGGCAAAGAAAATTTGAGAGCTGGGTTTTTATGTTTAATTGGTTACCTTTTGTGAGGAATTATTAATGGGTTTAAAGAGGAAGATCAATTCATGTAACTTTGATGTATTTTAAAATTTTTCTTAAGAAAAAAAAAGATTTTTTTTTGGTTGAAGTTTCTGACTTTTGTTTGGTGGCAAAGAAAATTTGGGAGCTGAAATGAAGATTTTGTAATCATGATTCTTTTTTTTTTCTATGGGACACCTAAATTCGGTGGGGTAGGGGTTCTATAGAAATTAATTGATTTATTTATTTTTGGGGTTAAAGATGATTGGAATTTTTATGATCTTTGATTTTTCTTGCTCCTGCAGGGTTCTCTGCAAGTTCTTTGCTCATGGGGCGTGTCTGAAAGGGGAGCATTGTGAGTTTTCACATGATTGGAAGGATCCTCCACATAACGTAAATCTTTTTATCTCGGCTTGATTTCATTATATCTGCCCATTAATTTTCATTTAGTAAGATTTCCTTCTTTCTTTATCATTGACTCTTGCTGGCTTTTTTGGTCACAGATTTGCACCTATTATCAGAAAGGACTTTGTGCATATGGTAGTCGTTGCAGATACGAACATGTTAAAGCTTCTCGAGGCCATTCTTCTGCTTCATCTTCATCAACAAATGCACGCCAATCTCTCGTTTTGGATATTGTTCCTCCGGGTAATAGTACTAGATCTGTATTAGGTGGTGTAACGCCTGTCCCAGGAAGTCCTATGGAGCTATCCGCATCAAGTAGACCTTTCATTCCTCCTACTAAACCTGCCTGGAATCAAGAGTATGGGCACCATGATTCTCTAGATGACTGGGATATTGGGGAAGCTAGCAGTATTAGACCATCTGACCGTCCCATCTGTTCATATGCTGCTGCTGGTAATTGTCCCCGAGGAGAAAAATGCCCTCATTTACATGGTGACTTATGTCCCACATGTGGAAAACGTTGCTTGCATCCTTTCAGACCTGAGGAAAGAGAGGAGCATTTGAAATCATGTGAGAAAAAGCAAAAGCACTTGGAGGCATTAAAACATAGTCAAGAAATAGAATGCAGTGTTTGTCTAGAACGTGTTCTCTCGAAGCCCACGGCAGCAGAACGGAAGTTTGGGTTGCTGTCAGAATGTGACCATCCATTCTGCATATCCTGTATTAGGAATTGGCGTAGTAGTTCTCCAACCTCTGGGATGGATGTCAATAGTGCATTGAGGGCATGCCCAATTTGTCGTAAGTTATCATACTTTGTTATTCCAAGTGTCATTTGGTATTCTTCGAAGGAAGAGAAGGAGGACATTGTTGATAGCTACAAGGCAAAGCTCAAGTAATTTCTTAACTCTTGTCTAGACCTTCATGTTACTTGTGATCCTGTTTCTGGTTTTTGATTTGCAAATTTGATTTGTATCCCCCTTTAAATACTTCTACTAGAGTTGTAATTCACTAACATTCTATTAACACGGAGTCATCTACTACTACTCTCTTGTTTAGTTGAGAAAAGATACTGTTTAGTCAATTTTCCTGAAAGTGTTGGTAGTAAATTCATGAAACTGATGAACAATTTAGATAACTAACAATTGAAGTATTGTGAACGCATTTTGTTTTTCTCAGTTTTGTAATTTGTTATTGTCTTTCTTGCAGGTCCATTGATTGCAAGCACTTCGATTTTGGGAATGGAAACTGCCCATTTGGGAGTAGTTGCTTTTATAAGGTAACGTGAATGTTAATAAGATAAATAGTTATTGTGATTTTCATTTTTCAAAGGTTTCTGGTTTAACTAATCTTAAGTGCAACGGTTTTACTTGTATGCTATACATATAATCAAATTTGATTCTCTTTAGTGTAATGGTTATTGTAAGCATCCTTTACTACCAGGAAATTTATTATTCTGTGTTAGTAAAGATTTATGTCTCATTGATTCTTGATCTTTTGGGATTTTGCAGTGAAGATGTGGTGGTTTTCTATAGTTGTTGTATTTTGCATTTTGTTTGTTGATGACTTGTTTTTTGTTTGTGGTTTTCTTTTAATTATCTTTTGAGTAGTTGAATGCATGCTCCGTTGCTTAATTGACCACTATGGTGTTTTACACAAGAATATAAGATAAATTATGCTTTAGTTCAGATATACAAGTTTGGAAATCTGAAAATTTCTTATCATTTCTTCCCTTCTCTTCCCCTTTTCTAAAGAAACATAATGACTAATATCAAAATCATACAACTTTCTTACTTCTAAGGAAATCATCTATACAATTATATACAATCCTTCTCCCATCATTCCACATTCCAGTGAACATGGCCTACGGCGTTCACCTTTTTGTTTCACATATCAGAATGGTCCTCCTTTTTGGTAGATTAGTATGCACCCTAAATTATTGAGATAAGTATTTTTTATTGGATCAACCTGGCTTTGGAAAACAGTACTACATCATAATCTTTAATGATGATTTGATGTATTATTGTTGTTGATGCTGTTGTCTTTAGTGTTATTATTGTTTTGGGTTGCATCTCTATAGCAAAACGAAGCTTGTAGTCCAGTTAGTTGTGGTAAGACTTAGTGTGATTAACTGGGCTTGCTTAGTGGTAACTGGAAGACCAGGGGATAATTTATTAACTTTTTTTCTTTTTGAAGTTACAGAAGAAACCTGCCTTGGATGAACCTAGGAGATTTAGTTATGTATTATTTATAATTTTGAAATTATATTTTACATTGATTGCTATTTTGTTTAGCACTTGGGATTTTAATAGTTTGCTACATGGTGTATCTATTTTGTTCAAACCTGTGTCTACATATATGCAACCTAAACAAGGAGTAGGGTATTATTATGTATCTATATGTAACATTCTAATCATAAATTACTAATTAGTGTACACAAACAAACTTATAAGTTATAAGTTCATGTCCTTGTTTTGTAAATTTATTAATAGTGTGGACAGAAAAAAAGAACATGTGTTAAATTACTGATTGCCCCAAAAGCTTAAGCTATTGGGATATGGTAAATTTTATCATTTAATCACATACTTTTAACAACATGAATAAAATAATACCCAGAAAAGAGAATATACCCTTTTACTTGACTATGTTGATATCATCTCTACCAACACCGTGACCACACAGATTGGAATACCACCCCTTGTCTTCACAACTTACATCTTACTCTTGTTCTTCTTAGCACTCTGAGGAACCAATAACCTGCAATTGCCAGCACCTCAGGATGTTTTTGCCTGTAATTCGGACATCTGCATTCATATCCCCTTCTCACCAGATTATCCCCGAAGCACCAGTGTACCCCTATGTCACTAAGGATGTTATGGTACTAGTGGTACTTTCTTGTTTGCTTTTCACTAAGGCCTTCCAAGTTTCCCTATTGAACATGCTCCTTTCTTGCTTCGGTATATTATTATTGTATTATTTTTTTTTATTGGTTAGAAATCCTAATGCTACTACCTGAACCCCTCCCTTCCCTGTACCCCAAGCGCATATGTGCTTGGGAGGTACCAATCCGCATAAGAGGCGGTTGGTTGCTACATTGTGCATTTCAAGTGTGTCCCATATCTGTATTCTGTGCCAGGAACTGATATAATCATCTACAAAATTACAAATTGCTTACCTCACCGAAGGCGAGCATAGCAAATTAACATTTTCCATAACAAGGTGACAATTTTGTTCTCTTACACTCTCTCTCTTTTGTGCTTGTTTTTCTGAGTCTCTGTGGTTTATTTTCTGGCTTTATCGATAAGTATAGGTGGGGCACAAACGGTCTATTTCTTTTTTTGTGGCAGTTGTATTATTGATGTTCCTAGAGTTGCTGTCAGAATGGCTTCTAGTCAATGCTGTTCCAAGAATTATACACCTTTTGTTTGTAATTTACTTCCATCTAGGAGAGGGTTAGCTTTATGACTCCTTTAATGGGTAGAATGTTTGTTGTGTTCCAGCATAAGGTCAAGCCAGGCTCATACACTTGGAGACATCACAGGCCCCCTCCACGAAGGCCCCCTCCACGAAGATCTGGTTTTGTGGATGACCTGTTTGATATGTTCAACTCCATAGAAGAATTAACAGCCTCTGAGACAGCTTTCGACCCCATGGAAGAATTAACATCCTTGGAGATGGCTCTTTTATTAAGGGATCTGATTCTGGATACATCTGACTCATCAAGTGATGAAGAAGATTTTTATAGCCCATGAGCTACTAGATATAGCCAGTTGTAATCATGTTGATTGTCTGTGGGGATTTTCTAAACATTGCCATGTTGGCATTTTGTCAGCCTACTACTCTTTGCATCAGCAAAAAGACTTGCTTGTAGTTTTTGAACTCTATATTATGACAAGATACTATTATTTATAATTGATATCTTGGTTTCCCTGCTGGGGTTAGATTGTTTCTGCTTGGGATGATTACTGGCATTATCGAATGTTGATGTCAATAAGCCTGGAAGTGTAGGTTCTTTGGTAGATATTTGATTGTTGGAGCACATAAAATTTTATGTTTGTCATTAATGGTGCTCAGTTTCCTTGGATACTTTGTAAGCAAAGAACTTTCTCGTAGTTTGACATGTACACTTCAATTTCCTGTTTGAAGGTCTTCTTTTTACACATTTTCTCTTTGTAGTGAGTTTATGCTCCTTACAGTTTGATATTTTAAGACATTTGACAAACATGGCCAGTGAAGTGATTACCACTGTGGTGTATAATGTTATATTTCTTTCCCATGAGTGGAAGAGGGGTTACTAAGCTTGTTGAGCTTCTTTTGGAAAACCTTCAGTAAAGGGTTCTGTGGACTTGCTTTATGAAGTGGTTTGTTTGCAAATACGGGTTATTACAGAAGGCTCATCTTTGTGACTTGTATGTAATGTTACAAATGTACTCAATTTCTGTGCTGCATCATTTTTCTCTATACAGGTTTATGAGCCTTCTCAACTTGAAAGTATATGCATCTGCTTTTTATTTCCCCTATTTTGGTTATGGGGGTTGCATGCAATGTAATAAGTTCAGAGCCTCATTTGGTTTTTCTGCGTGGATGTTCTCTTATTGCAGCATGCATATCGAGATGGCCGTCTAGAGGAGGTAGTTCTACGTCATCTTGGGTCTGAAGATGGAGAAACTGTGATAGCTAAAAATATTAGGTTTTGTTTGTACCTTTTGCTGTTATTCTACTCGGTCCATTTTTTTTTTCCCTTAAATAATTTAATATTCCCATGCTCACTGAGTTTTGGTTATTGCCAGGCTGTCAGAATTCCTTGGTAACATGCGAATAAGGTGAACAAATGCTGTTTTATAGTCTAGAGTAAGTATGAAGTTATGGCTAGGATTCTGCTTTCTGTACGAGTATTTTGTACATTACGACTTGACCTGTGGATTAATTTTTTGATGTTCCTTAATTTTAGGAAATTTTTTATTCCAACAAGAGCTCAAACTAATAAATAAAAGTAAATTTGTATACTGTGTACCCGTGGTGCAAGGGATTTACCTGACCTCTACTTGGAATGCATTAGCAGTCATTGACATGCTAGGTATATTGAGCAAAAAATATCTGTCTTTGACAAATAATGGCTTTGTTGGCCATCAGGAAAGTTTTCAATGATGGCATGCTCTGTACTCACTGAATCTAAAGGATTGTCTTGATGTTATAAACTTATAAAACCACCTTAGCACTGTGGTTTTGCCAAAAAATTGGTTATCAGTTGCACCAGTTTCATCAATTGCAAAAAGTCTCTTAATTGCTTGAACCTGTATTCATATTGCAGGATATCTAATGATATGGAGAAATCATGCGCCACTTCAATTGCTGAGTTCTTTTCAAATGCCAGTGTGGCACTCCAGTTGTTTTTGAGGTATGATGCAATAGAGATATTTATATGCTGTTCTAAGATTTGTGTAAGTTGATGGTTGCTCAGTTGGACCCCAGAAGTGACCTTCAATGTCTCTTTGCTTTACAAATATATATTTTGGTTCCATTGCCTTTGCTGCCTAGTTGTATTTATTCACCTTTCAATGGTGAGATGTTTGATTCTACCTGTTATGGGTGTTGGGAATTTTAGGTTTTGGTATTTTTTTGGTCCAACAAAGTGATTTAGAGGTTGGGTCTTGGTGCTATGTCAAGTGCCTTCCACAAAAAGTAACAAGTTGTGGGTTTGACCTTGGTATTTGACTTGATGATTGGTTCTTATTTCTAAGTTTATATTGATAACTTGGATTCACATGAAATTATTGGACAGTTCTTACAACTCATGCCAAATGAAATATGCAGTAATAGTTTATAGGTCATAAGCTTTTGTTAGGATTTTCATTTACTGTACAAATCAGGTTTCAAGATTCTTCTACAAATCTGTGAATCCTAGGAATTCTTTCTCCTGTCCCTTCTTTTTAATGAATTTGTGATTAAAAAAAAACAACAGGAAAAAGTCAAGACGAAGAAATTGTTTTTTGTTTTTAAAGTAATATTTTTTAGTCACTGTTCTCTGAACCTCTCAATGCTATCATTAACGCAGATTTGCTTGCTGGAGGGGACCAGAACATGGAGTGTTGGGCATGCTATACTATTTATCAAGGTGCATCTTCTATCAAAGTAATAAAATCATCATGCATTGGATGGGTATGCTTGAGAGTTCTCATCAGCTGTCTATTTATGGGATAATGATTTTTAGTAATGGACGTGCAAATAGCCGTGCTGTTACCTAGCTGTATGGTTCCCCCTCACCAACAGTGATATATTTGGAACTGTTTATATAATTGTTTTTTCTGGCTTCCATTCTTGTCAATATGGAGCTGTGATGACATGTTCTGGGCAACATTGTCTGAGATCTTTTGTATTCTAATCTGAATTTTCCTGCTGTTTGAGGACATTGCATCTTGCGGGATGTAAATGGGGTTAAGAGCTCCCTAAAATCAATAGCTTTTACAGATACTCATATCAGTTGTTATACATGAAAGACTAGCTTCCTCTCTTGCTCTCCTCGTTTACTAGCTCAAAAATGGTAAGAGTTTCAAATGAACATTTCGGTGCAAAATATAATAAATTAGCCGTTTTTAATTGTATACTTCTAGTCATTAAAAATATATGAATGGAGATTAAACTCTTGATTACTGTATAATTTGGGCAAAAATATTATTTTCGGTCTCGAAATATAATCTATGATTCTATAATTATATTTTTGCACTTAAAATTTATAATTTCCCTCATCTATCTATTTTTGTAATGTTTTCCATCGGTGTGTATAACAGAGTGCATATTTTGAGAATCAAAATAGAATCAAGACTATGTTTTAGAAATAAAGACTATCTTTGTAAAATGGTTTAGATTTTAAACCTGTAAAAAAAATTAACGAGAGTTGACGAGAACACCAGTTGTAGAACATTTTAATTGTCTGTGGACAGAAATAAAACCTTATAAATCTTAAGAATGAGAATCAAAGTAGAAAGTGAGAGATAATTGAATAAAACCTGCAGGTGCCATCGGTTTCACAGGCTGCTTCCTTACATGGAAATCTTGAGCTGATTAGAATTGAGAAGGTGACAAATGCATATGCAATAGCGGCAAAAGACTTGAAATGTGCTTGTTTGTGCCATCAAAATGATCTCAATTTGTAGTTTCACAGTTCGATGTTATTAGGCCAATCTTTTATACATAAAAAACTTTAATTGGAGGGCTGCTTTAAGATATTACGCTTTAATTAACACTGTTTTGAAAGCTTATATTATAGGCCAAATTTTACAAATACAAACCCTGTGAAATATTTGAAAGATAGATCTTGACCTTAAAATTCGATGCTGCTGTGAAACAATGTATAACTTGCTGCAATCGCCATCTGGTTGTTTTTCTGTTTAATCTAAATGACCCAAGTGTAGTGCTAGAAGCAACCCAACGCCAAATTGGCTGGCTGGACTGGCTATAGATTGACTATTGCGGGAAAGGGTATCCGAATAGCACGTCCGCATAAGATTTATTTATAAAAATATTATGGCTTTAGAAAGATCTCACAAACAAATATTATGAAAGAAAAAAAATCCAGAAAGAAAAATAGCCAACCACAAACGAGAGACACTAAAGATTTATGTGGTTCGGTCTTTGGCCTACATCCACGACAACGACAAGGAAAAAGTTTCGCTAACAAATATGGAGAGTACAAAGGTGGTGTAGAACCACTCTCACAAACCCAAAACCCAATACACCCAAATAACTCTATCTCAAAGAGTTCTCTCTCAACTCTTAACATAATTCAAGGCTAAACAATGCCATCCATGCAAAGAGGTCAATCCAAAAAAAGCTAACAGACAACCCAATTCAAAGTCACATGACTCACATCAACATTGACTACCATAGTTACATAATTACTTGATTCAGGACAGCCATTGCATCATTAATGGCTTGGGTAGATCCACCAGAAATGGCATCCTTGACATCATTCACTTTAGCCTCTACATTCTCCTTGTCTAGCTAGGAACACTGTCTTCCAGCTCTTTTAGTTGCTTCTAGTTTGGTACAAAACTGAGTTAGCTTGGTTCTTTTTTTCTATGGCATCCCTCTTTTCATTGTCTTCCTTTTGCAAAATTTTAAGCTTCTATAACAATACTATCCACCTGCAACATTTTTATTTTGTACATACAAACATGTGGTTTAGTAACATAATTAGGTTAGGTTTACAGGTACTAATAAAAAATGTGAATGTTTCCATTTTAAAAAATAAAAATCCAAAAACATAGATACTTGAAATGCTGAGATTTCAGAAAGAAAAGAAAGATGTAGGTTCTTTCTAGAACATGGTAGCATCATTGAAGTTACAAAAATGAAGACATAAAAGCATTTTTCAGTTTATATACAAATTAGAACAAAAACAAAGGGGGAAAGCAGCTAATTCCACTAATGGTCTAAATTTTTCTTGATATATATATTAGTTATTTCTCAAATAGATTAAATAATTATAGTTAGCTAAGATAGTTTGGGTTTTAGGCTTATTCAAACTCATTCTAATAATATCTCTAGCCATAACGTCTTCAACCACCAGATTCTAATTCATGTGTTCTGTTAAGAACTAAAACTTGCTATATCCGGATTGAACAAAAACCAATTTCTCTTCAAAACAAAAGTTTTTGCAAATACATACCTCATCACTTGTCATGGTCTGATGGTGCTAGCACCGGTTTTAGTGTCTAAGCTCATTCATAAACAGAGCACTGATTTTCAAAATCCCGGAGACAAAGACAATGACTCAAAATTCAAGGATCATTTTAAGGTATATGGTAGTGCAAATTGAAATTTAAAAAAAAAAAAAAAAAAAAGATAAAAAAAGCGTTGTACAAATTCATAAAAATAAACTTGATAGTAGAAATGAAAAAAATAAATTACACTTTATATTTAATAAGTTTGGGTTCATTTGGATTGGGATTGGACTCTAGATTTCGCCTTGCTCCAGGAGTGACCAACACCATATCGTTAGTTTACAAATTTTTTCTACAAAAGGGCATATATGTTATTGTGTAGTTTTAACCAATGGTTTTTTTTTTATTTTTTTTATATTTCTTAATAAAAAAATAGATTAGATCTTAGAAAAATAGTTTTCTTTTCTCTCATGATTTTAGATTTCGCTTCAATGAAACGTTCTTCTCAAATAGTAGTAGTGAGCATTGGATAGGTTGTGAAAGATCATGCTTCTAAGCCGAATCTAACATGTAATGCCAAAGTCTACCATCCTGATAGGTCTTTTGAGCTGTTGAATACATGGAAGGCCAGAGGGATAATTTATGAACATTTTTTTTTTTTGAAGTGACAGAAGAAACCTGCCTTGGATGAACCATAGGAGATTTAGTTATATCTTCATTATAGTTTTGAAATTATTTTTTACATTGATTGCTATTTTGTTTAGCACCTGGGATTTTAATAGTTTGCTACATTGTGTATCTATTTCGTTTAAAAATGTGTACACATATATGCAACCTAACAAGGACTAGATATTATTCTGTATCAAAATGTAGCATTGTAATCATCAATTACTAATTAGTGTACAAAAATATGCTTATAAGCTATAAGTTCATGTCCATGTTTTATTTTATTTTTTAAAATACTAAGTATTTTAACACACACACACACATGGGGAGAGGGGAGAAAGTTTTAAAGAAACTGATAGTGGTGTATATCCAAAAAAACATATTTTATAAATGTTTTATAGTGTATAGAAAGAAAAAAGAAAAAAAAAGAAAAAAAAAAAGAACATGAATACATTAATACCTAGAAAAGAGAACATGAATACATCTCTTAACCATGAACATGATGTTGTTTATAGGTCCCACGTGCTGAACACGTGCATTACTAAATGTCACACTTGTATTACAACGTCGTATATTCTTTAGTTGTCCTTTTATAACATATATACATACATGTTTTTGGTCCAGGTCCCATAAAGGACTGGACTGGACCCAACAATAACTAACTATATTTAAATTTTGATATTTTATATTTATAATTTAAAAAAAAAAAAAAAAACCCAAAAACCCTCTCATCTCCCATGATCTCACTCTCATTCCCTGTCTCACTTGTTTTTGTGCTGTTGTTATACATGAAAGACTAGGGGCTAGCTATGCGTAGGTAGCTGCTTCCTCCATGACTCTCTCCTCGCTTAATTGCTTAAAAATGTTAAGAGTTTCAATTGAACAATTAGATGCAAAATATAATAAAAACATTAATCTTTCTTACTTGTATAAAATTCTAGACATGAAAATAATATGAACGTAGATAATTTAAAGTCTTGACTAATATATAATTTTTGGCAAAAAAAGAAATTTCTTTAAGGTCTTGAAATATAATCTATATTTTATTCGTTTCGCTTAAAATTTAAGAGGTTCTATTCCAGTTCTTGAAAATTTATAATGCCCATCTATCTATTTTTGTTATGTTTTTTGTTTATGTGTAACAGAATGCATATTTTAGGGATCAAAATAGAATCAAGACTATTTTAGGAATGAATGAAAGTTTATCTTTGAAATATGCTTTCAATTTTTTTTTTCTTTTTTTTTTTTTGTCCTTTCATTAAAAAAAAAAACTTAATAAGATTGGAGGAAAATACCAATTGAAGAACATTTGAATTTTTTATGGAAGAATGAGAATGAAGATAAAACTTGATTATATTTTAACCCATAATGAATTATCTCCAACGTTCTTTCTATTCTAATGCTTGAGATATAGCATAAACAACAATGGAGACCAGCAAATGACAACCCCCCGGTACCATTGGTTTCACAGGCTTCTCCTTACATAGAAATCTTGAGCTCATAAAAACTGATAAGGTGACAAGCACATAAGCGATATTGGCAAAAGACTTGAAATTTGCTTTGCTTGTGCCATAGAAGAGACTAAACCTCCTGCCTATGCCATTAAAAACTACCATTCTCTAAATCACATTTGAAAATATACACATCATACTTTCCAAAATCACAAATCAACATAGCCGGTACAAACTAACATAAAAATTACACAAATATGCAAGTACGCACGGTCAGAATTGAAGTTCTAAGAGTAGCTCACTATTTGTGAAATCTGCATTGATCATATCATCGCCGTTAACTTTTTTCCAATTGATCCCAAGTGTAATAGTAGAAGCAACCCAACACCGAGTTGGCTGGGTTGACTATAGATTGACTGTTGCAGGAAAGAGTATCCAGATGGCACTCCCGCATAAGTTTTATTTATAAAAATATTATGACTTTAGAAAGATCTAACAAATAATTATTATGAGGAAAAAAAAGAATAAAAGAAAAATAGACAACCACACAAGAGAGAGAACACCAAGAATTTACGTGGTTCGGCCTTTGGCCTACATCCACGGGCGGTGACAAGGAGAAAGTTTCACTAACAAATATGGAGAGTACAAAGATGGTGTAGAACCACTCTCACAAACCCAAACCCCAATACACCCAAATAACTCTATATCAAAGAGTTCTCTCTCAACTCTAACATAATTCAAGGCTAAACAATAGTTGCCGTCCATGCAAAGAAGTCAATCCAAAAAAAGCTAATAGAGAATCCAATTCAAATTCATATCAACATTGACAACCACAGTTACATAGTTTCTTGATTCAGGACAGCCATTGCTTCTTTAATGGCTTGGGTAGATCCACTAGAGATGGTATCCTTGACCTCATTCACTTTAGCCTCTACATTCTCCTTGTCTAGCTAGGAACATTGTCTCCCAGCTCTTTTAGTTGCTTCTAGTATGGTACAAAACTTAGTTAGCTTGGTTCTCTGTGTCTATGGCATCCCTCTTTTCCTTGTCTTCCTTTTGCAAAATTTTCAACTTCGTTAAACATCCTATCCACCTGCAACATTTTTATTTTGTACATACAAACATGTGGTTTAGTAACATAATTAGGTTACTAATATAAAATGTGAACGTTTCCATTTATTTTTATTTATTTATTAATCGAAAAACATAGATGCTAGAAATGCTGAGATTTCAGAAAGAAAAGAAAGATATAGGTTCTTTGTAGAACATTGCCTCCTTGTGCCACAATATAAATTATAAGAAGAAAAAATTGAAGTTACAAAAATGAGGACATTAAAGCATTTTTCAGTCTATATACAAATTAGAACTTAAACAAGGGGGGGGTGGGGAAGGGAATTTGCAGCCACTGCCAATGGCTATGGTTCTAGACCAATATAAGAAAGCAGCATATTCCACAAATGGTGTAAATTTTTCTTTATATATATATATTAGTTATTTATCAAATAGATAAATTAGTTATAGTTAGCTAAGATAGTTTGGGTTTCAAGCTTATTCAAACTCGTTCTAATAATATCTATAGCCACAACATTTTCAACCATCAGATTCTAATTCATGCCTTCTGTGAAGAACTAAAACTTGCTATATCTAGTTTGAATAAAAACCAAATTCTCTTCAAAACAACAGTTTTTGCAAATACATACCTCATCACTTTGTGTGATGGTGCTAGCACCGGTTTTGGTGTCTAAGCAAAAGCTTCCAAGGGATTTGTTGTCCCTCATGAACTCTCTCTCACCCTTTTTTCAGAGAGATAAATACCACTCTCTCACCCTGATAGACATTAATCTCTTCACTGGTCTGTCCATCTTCTGCAGTGGAGAACAACTCTGATTTGGAAGTTGGTGAAGTTGTGTTCCTTGGAATAATCTGTCATTACACCACCAAAAGTTTCAAGTCTTTCTACGGTGAGACATCCAAGGGCACAATGTCAATAACTTCTCCAGCTAAAAAACACCAGTTTGGATATAAAAGAGACAAAAATAAGTATTGATGCCTCAACAGTTAGTGCAAGTTCCAATAAGTATTAAAATAGACAATATCAGAAATAGAGAGCTCTACTTGTTTTTTTATGTGAAGAAAAAATAGAATGATCCCAAAATGAGAAATCACCTTAGCTGTTGACTTGTTGCACTTGTTCATATGGTTCTGAATATGCCTCGATATATACACATCCTTTCATTTTGTGTTTCCAATTCAATCTACATCCAATTCAAAAGTGATAAGAGTCAAAAACATTACAATTTGAGTTACTAAAAAGGATTAAGATTGTTAATTAACATTTTTGTGGTATATGTATATATGAAAACATTATGATTTGAGCAGAGTAAGGCAAACCCTCCCCTTTTTGTTGTTGACTTTGGAATATTTATTAGACTTTTTTGTTCGATTTGGCAGCAAATTGATTAACTCAAGCACCATAGTGTTGATAAGCACAAATTGGAAATCACAATGCAAGTAGAATTACCTCATCAATATCTTTGAAGTCAAGCTTTGTATCTCTTAAGGAAGTTTCAACTGGTGCTCAAAGCCTATGAGAAAGTTAATTGCAGTTGTAATCCAGTGACAGAAAAAGAGAGTTCAAAATCAAAAGAAAGAAAACTGAAGTGATGGAGATAAAACAAATACAGTGATATTACAAAAAAAGAACTATGCATTTGATGTGAGAATTCAATTGGTTAACTCTATATTTTCATTTTATTGATCCTATCTTTGTATCCAAATAGCGTGCTTAAAGTAAAATCCATCACAGCCCTTCTGCATGTCCAAACTAAGTTATCATTGTACAATGAACAAAAATCAGACATAATGTAAGAACCGAAAAACCACACTGGATATTGTTGTCTGTTGATAAAAAGAGGCAGTAATAATAAAGTGTTAAAGCTAACAAAATAACAAATACCTGAATATAAAACAGCTTCCTAGAGGGCAGTTGTCAATAATGATCATTCACCAGAATGTTATTGATATTACTCTGTTTATTCAAAATCAAGAACCCAAACAAAGAAGTGTCATTTTGTAGTTTATATAAAGGCAGAAATCATTAGAATGAACAATCAAATGTGAATCATATCTAGAATGAAATTTGTACGCAAAGGGAAAAAAAGAATGAAACACAAAACAAGATAATCACCTAAGCCATGGACTCGTTGTACTTGTTCCTAAGGTTCTGAACCAATTCAAATTCACATCAACATTGACAACCACAGTTACATAATTTCTTGATACAGGAGAGCCATTGCATCTTTAATGGCTTGGGTAGAACCACCAAAGATGGCATCCGTGACTTCATTCACTTTAGCCTCTACATTCTCCTTGTCTAGCTAGGAACATTGTCTTCCAGCTCTCTTAGTTTCTTCTAGTTTGGTACAAAACTGAGTCAGCTTGATTCTTTGTGTCTATGGCATCCCTCTTTTCCTTGGTCTTCCTTTTGCAAAATTTCAAGTCCTTCTATGGTGAGACATCCAAGAGCACAATGTCATTAACTTCTCCAACAAAAAAAAACACCAGTCTGGAAATAAAAGTAACAAAAAAATAATAAGAAGTTGAATTACATAATAACAACAAAAGGACAAACCTGAACTACAGCCCCAAGAACAGAAACTTCATCCATATTTTTCAGCTCCTAAACAGCTGGTATACAAGTTGAATTACATCCATATCTTTGAAGGAAAGCTTTGCATCTCTCATGGAAGTTTCAACTGGCGCTCAGAGCTTATGAGTTGTAATCCTTAAGCAGGCAATTAGACTACCAGATGAGAGAAAAAGAGAGTTCAAAATCAAAAGAAAGAAAACTGAAGTGATGGAGATTAAAAAAAATACAATCATATTACATATGACTAATAATTTCAATTGTCAAAAGGCATACCTGTCTAACAAAACTGAACACAGTTCTTCAAATTTGACACTAGTCAGCGTGGTGTCAATGTGTTTTGGGCCATCCGAATGGTGATAATGAAAGGTAAACTGGAAAAGAAAATGTTTTTTCTCTGTGATTATGGCAAAGAGAGAGAGATCAACTTAAAGAAAGAAGGCATAGAAACAGCCACATACCTAATATTATTCGTCTGAGTCAGAGATGACAACTCCATCTTCACTTTCTCTGCAGTCTCTATGAGACGTTGTAGAGCTTGCCTGTCATTCAGAAGATCTATGCCTTCATCTTTCTTAATGTTTATTCTCTATTTAAAATTATAAAATATAAGGGTGTAATTTAGTAACAGCTAACAATAAATCAGAAAACAAAGAATATAAGCTAAAGATCTACTAATTTCTCTTGTTTCCACCTTGTCGAAATCATCACCTCCTAGATGAGTATCAGCCAAGGTAGGACGTACCTCAAATACTCCATCTCCAGCCTCAAGAACTGCATAGGAAAAACATAACAGAAGTATATAAGGTTCATTACCTATTCTTTATATATTTACATGTCACAACTCGGGATTCTTCAAATTTGATTATGATCAAACATAATATTTGATTATAGACAAGTTTAACTGGTACCTTAGCTACATCAGCTTCTCAAATCCTGAAACTATCCAAGCAATACATCCCATCATCAGATCTCCACAGAAATTTCTTCAGATTATCTGATTCTTCTTGATAATTGGCATATTCTAGATGTTTAATCCCTATAAAATATTTCTCGAGATAGTTCTTATAATTAAATTCATATGGATGTTTTAAAGTACAGTTATGTATATAGGTAAAAGGTTTCCAATTTGAAAAGCATTAAAAAAAAAAAAAAAAAAATCATCAAAAGCTTGTTTTGTTATTGAAACAATTACACTAAGATAAATGTTTGCAATCAGCATAGGTTTCACAGAGGGTGGCTGAAAAGTCTAAGAACCAGTCACCCTGATATTGAACTTTAACTGAAGATAGGCAGTAATCTTGTTGCTAACACCAAGGTACATTCTTCATCTGATTCAACCTATCAAAAATAAGTTTGAGAATTAACTTAAGGAAAAGGAAAAGATAGGAAAATAATACTATTTCTACTATCTTGCAATCAAATTTCCAAAAGTTCAAAACAAGTGAACCACATAACCTAATCTATGTAATAAGATATATAAAGATAGGAGTACGATATGCACCTATTTACCTTCTTGTAGTTGCTGTAAATTCAATAAAAACTGTCTGTTTACAAATTCAAAGTACCTGAATACAGAATTCAATAACTGATAAATTCACTAAACCTAAAACAAAAAGGAAGAATGAATAGAGTCAGTATTTGGTAAATTCAAAGCGAACTTAGAAAGGAGATGCACGAATGTAAGAAAGTAGTGGCACTAAATCCCTCTGATCAACTGACCAGATCTCAAGAGTTTTTTTTTTCTCAATAATATTGGCATTATGAAGCATCTACCTAAGTGAAAAACATTTTTTTTTCCTGTCCCAGTTCCCAGATAACGATTTACTGAGATAAAACTAAATAAAAATTTATAGTTGCATTGTAGAGAACATGATTTTTATTACTCATTTTACGATTCATATGGTTACAGAGTGAAGTGAGTAACAGAAACTAAAGCTACAAACTGAGAATCGTTGCCTACTTGTTTTAATTAAGAAATAAATATAGTGAGTTGAAATAATTACCTGTTTAGGTTGAAAATTTTCAATAGCTTCATTAAAAAGTTGTCAAATATCCAAGGAATCAGCTGTGAGCATAATGAAGCCATTCTTGAAAAGGACCAACTCTTCTGTTAACACCTAGTTGTGATCTTTATCCATGCCAAACTACCTGAAATAAGTTTTAGAACATACGAAAATAAGTATATAAATGAAAGGAAAAAAAAAAAAAAGATTTTCCAACAACTTTTTCATTAGAGGCTTACATAATTGGAGTATTGACTCGCTTTGGAGATAACAAACTCTGGTCTGTTTTTATATTCCATATACTGCACAAAAATTATACTTCTAATTGATGGAAAACAAGAGGAATTTGGATAATTTATCAACAAAGAAAACTTAATTTAAAGGAGATGAATGGACCTGTTGTAACATTGGACCAGAACATCCTTCTGAAATACATTCAATTAAGGATTCGAGCAGTCTTGGACCATTTCCCACCAATTTCTGCCTGGAATCATTCCAAAAAAGTGAGGAAAAAAACATAAAACAAAGTTTCTAATATTATGTTTCATGTCAGTTTGGTTTACAAAAAAAGGACTACGCATTTGATGTGAGAATTCAATTGATTTTTTTTCTCCTCTTTCAAATGACAAACTATGTTATGTATAACTTTATATTTTTATTTTATTGATCCTAAATTTTTATCCAAATATTGTGCATAAAGTAAAATCTATCACAGCACTTCTGCATGTCTAAACTCAAAATCAGAAGCCATATTTTAATCCAAACTAGGTTATCATTGTACAGTGAACAAAAACTAGCAATTATGTAAGAACCCAAAAAACCATATCTGGATATTTTGTTTGTTGATATAAAAAGGTAGTAATAATAAAGAGTTGAAGCAAACAAAATAATAAATACCTGAATATAAAATCGCTTCCTAGATGGTGGTTGTCAAATAATGATATCTCACCAGATGTTATCAAAATATCAACAAGTGCCAGACTTCAATCTATTTAGTGTGATGTATGGAATATATGTCAAGGGTGGATGTCAGTTGATTTTTCCGAAGCACCGGAAGCAAAGCACTATGCCAGGCAGGGGACAGGAAAAGAAACGGCTCCGAAGAAAGAAATTTTGGGGTTCCCAATGCTTCACCTGACCATCAAACAACAAGAGAGTGTAGCTTTTTTGAAGAAGTTAAGGGCTTGAAATTGAGTGCTGCCTTCCCGAGTGTACTTAGCCTAAAGAATGCAACAGAAAAGTGTCATTTTATAATTTATATAAAGATAGAAATCAATAGAATGAACAAACAAATGTGGATTTATGCATCTTCCCTCTTGGATTCCCTCTTAGTATGAGATTCATATCTAGAATGAAAATTTTACGTGAGGGAAAAAAGAATGAACCCAAAACAAGATAATCACCTTAGCTGTCAACTTGTTGCACTTTTTCATATGGTTCTGAATATGCCCAGATTGTACACCTCCTTTCATTCTGTGTTTCCAATTCCTTCTACATCCAATTTCAAAAGTGAGAAGAGTAAAAAACATTTCAAATTTTTGATAAGTAAAAAAAAAAAAAAAAATTGAGCAGTGTAAGGCAAATTGATTAACTCAAGCACCATTGTTTTGATAAACATAATTTGGAAACCCCAATGCTATTCCAAAAAATTCAATAATCATTAGATTATAAATGAGTCTAATTGAATACCTTAGCAGCATCAACTTCCCAAATCTTGAAACTATCCAAGTGATTTATCCCATGACCATATTGCCCCAGAAACTTATTCAAATTCTTTAGATAATTATCTCCATGAAGCTGTTAACAGAACACAAAGCATGTACTTTAAAACAATAATATTAATAGTTATGATAATAACGCTTTAAAGTAGAAATCCGAAGCAATACACCGTTTAGTTGCTGCAAGATCAATAAAATTTAACAAGAAAACCTCTGATTTTTGATTACCAGAAAACCTAAACAAAATACCAAAATAAATTAATAAAAGTCTCTCATTTTTTATTACCAGAAAACCTAAACAAAATACCAATTCAATTATAACAGGGCTGAATATATATAATATTGTTTCTATAAAGAATAGAATTCGAAAAAGTGACAAATTGTAATTAAATATATGGAAATCAACGTAACATAGAGAATATAATTGTAAAAAGCTCAGTTTCTTTTGAAAGCATAGAATGCGTACCAAGTGAAAGAGGGGAGTGGCAGTTGCAGATGACGAAGTAGAGCCGTTTGCTGCTGTGGTCTCACCACCTCCATTTGATTTCCAAATTAGGGAAATCCTTATCGATTTTATTTTTGTATTTTTCCTCTAACTGAGGACAACGACTAATTCTCAGTTTTTGTAAAGAATTGAGAAAACCGTCGTCAGGTAGTGTTGTGAGATTGGGACAGTCCCAAATGGACAGCGTTTCAAGTGAGATTGGATTCCTAATTGATTCGGGGAAAGTAATCAAATTGGGAAAGTCATTAATTCCCAGCGATCGTAAAGAAGTGAGACAACTAATCTCAAGAAGTGATGTCAGATTAGGCTCGCATCTTTTAATCGTAAGATATTCAAGTGAGGTGAGCTCCGGCAAAGTCATTAAATTGGGACAGTTTTTAATGGAGAGCTGTTTTAGGGTGGAAATACATTGAAGACCCACAGGGAGAGACTTCAGTTTCGGAATGTCTCTGAGAGTTAAAGAACTGAGGCAATTGAGGCATCGCCATTCCATGCCATCATCATGCATGTCTCTTAATGGATCGAACTCCTCACAATTCCAAATTAATAGCGAACGGAGGGAGGTGAGATAACGCACCGCTCCAGACATAGATGTTAGACTAGGGCAAGAGATAATAAATAGATCCTTGAGAGAATATAGTGCCCACTCAGCCGGAAGAGACTCTATATCTTCTATATAATGCAATTCCATCGTATTTAATTTGGAGAGAGGAGAAGAAGAGGATAATGAAGAGGAGGAAGAGGGAACAAAAAATTTCATTGACATTGTCTCTTGCAAAGGCTTCGAACTGACATTCGATAAAAATAGAGATTCTTCGAGATTGGGAAACAGGGGCATGGAAGTCATTTTAGGACAAGTAATAATCCACAACTTATTAGAAAGATTAGGAAAAAAAGGCAGTGAGTTGTGAGACTGATCTTGCTGATGATCTGGTATTGACGCAGATGTTGTCGCAACTAAATCCCTCCCTGTTCTCCCCCACCATCCCTTCAAATTAGGACATAGTTCTATTTCGAGTGACTTTAAAGATGGGAAGAACGTTGTTGATAATGTTGTGGATGAAGCAGGCACCTCTTTACTCATATCATTATCGGATATGTACTCCAAATCATTCATCCTTGCAAGCCTTAGAGATTTTAAGGAGGGGAGATGAGACAATGGTGGTAGATATCGGCATCTCTTACAATTTTCTATACTTAAATCAATAAGATTTGTGAGAGAAGAGACCCAACTTGAAAATTTCACACCCTTGTACTGATGCACTTCCAAATATTTGAGATTTTCGTGTGGTTGGGGATCTTCTAATAACTTCACATCTTCATTATTATCTACTTGATCTTGATGATACCATTTTAATATCAATTTTTCAAGATGTTGCTTCTCCCTTAAATTCACAACAATGGATTCTGAGTTAGATTCTTCCAACCGTTCCAAATGTGTGATCTCTAATGTTCCTCGCAGGTTTTTTAGGTCCTTCAATTCGCCTAATCCACCAGTGTGGGAGGAGGTGCTCACAATGAATAATGATAATGTTTGAAGTGAAGTCATTTGCCCTAATCCACAAGGCATATGACTCAAATTATCACAACCATGATTATAAAGATGTTTGAGGCTAACCAATTCTCTAAACTTTTTGGGTAATTCTTTAAGACCTTTACAATCATAAAGTTTTAGTACTTGCAAATTCAACAATGTAGTAACTGACTCAGGTAGAGTTTCAATATCCCGATTAAAAGAAAGATCGAGGTACTTTAGATGTATTAGTTTCTCAATAGAATTTGGCACTCTTGTGATCTTCAATCTATGTAAATCTAATGCACGCAAGCATCTGAAACTCAAAATAAGAGTATTCAACATTGACTCATCCAAAGCATTAGATCCATACATTTCACATGTTTGAAGAAATGTCCGTATCTTGTTTGATTTAACCGATGACTTTAAAGTTTCAATAAAAGACATGTCAATCAAAAATGGACATGATACATGACGAGTTTTTTCATTAATATTTTCCCCATGAAAGTCAATGAGCTTGGACTCCTCGCCTGCAATAGATTTTGCAAGATCATGAATTAAATCATGCATCTTGTATTTTAGGATTCCATTGATTTTTGTTACTTCTTCAAAGAAAGACCTCCAAAGTAAATCTTTGAAGTACTTATCACCAACATCCTCTAATCGTTGGTTTTTATTTGATGATTGGATAAACCCCTGTGCTATCCATAGTTGTATCATGGTGTCCTTATCCATTTCATAATCCTTGGGAAACAAAGAGCAAAAAGCAAAACAACTCTTTAAATGTGATGGGAGATTATCATAACTCAACTTTAAAATTGGAAAAATCTCATTTCCTTCAATTACATTTGCTAGTAAATTATCCTTCACAAGTAACCATTCAGATGCTGTTTCCTCACAATATAACACATGTCCTATGGACATTATGGCAAGGGGTACCCCTCGACATATTTTTACAATCTCCCTTCCAATTTTAACTAATGTAGGATTATTGGTGACTTGCCCTTCACTAAATGCCACTTGCTCAAATAACGTCCACGATCGTTCTTCGGAGAGACCTTTGAGAATATATGGTGAAACTGTGTGTGTAATCTTTGCAACCCATTTACTACGAGTAGTTATTATAATCTTACTTCCTTTTGAACCACCCATTAAAATATCTCTCAAGTCTAACCATTTTCTACGGTCTTCATTCCATACATCATCTAATACTAGTAAGTATTTTTTCCGATCAATTTTTTGACGAAGTTGCCTTTGCAATTCATCCATTTCCAGATTTTCAGGTGCATTACCTATTATCTTTTCAATAATTATTTTCAACTCAAAGACATCAGAAATGCATACCCACATTTTTAACTCAAAACAATTTTTGAGTTCCTCATCATTGTACACGTATTGAGCAAGTGTAGTCTTCCCTAGGCCCCCTATCCCCACAATGGGAATGACAGAAACATTCTCCTTTACATTAGAGTCCAATAATAGCTCTATGATAGCCTTTCTATCATCTTCCCTCCCAATAACTTTTTCTTTACGTACAAATGAGTGAGTTGGTTCCCTCTTCCTACTCACAACATTTGTCTCTACATGGTATTCTTCCAAGCGAAAGTTTTTCCTATCTTCTGCTATCGCATTTAGTTTTTGCCTCATTTCCTTTATTTTACTACTCATCTTACCGCGAAAAGCTAGTGGGTTTGACTTTGAAAAGAAAGTGCGTACCTCTTTTGTGACTTTATTCCCACTCACCATGCTTCGCCTTGTAGCTTCAGTTGAGAACTCACTCAACAAGTCATCAGCATCATAAACTGCATCGTTGAGCTTTCCGAGCCAGTCCTTGACTTGCTCGTTATGACTTTGCAGCTCCGCTGCATCCTTAAGTACAGCTTGGATTGTGAAAACAGTGTTCTTGATTTTTTCAAGCTCATCTTTGACACCCCATAGTGATCCAATCTCTTGGAAAGTCTGAGAGCCCAGATTTTCAATCATTTTCCGTGCAAGACCAAAGAGGATTGCTTCGGCCATTTCTTGGTAGTAGCTGTGAAAGGAACGCTTAAAGAGAGAGAGAGGAATGCTAGCTAGAGGGTGGGTTAGAAGTGAATTGTGTGTAAAAGTAATGCTGGAGTGAAGGGTGACCGAGTTTTAATGTGGGCAAATGTCATCGATTTCATTATTTTTATTTTTCATTTTCTTGGTACAATAATGCTAAGAAAAAGCAACCAATAGTCTCAAGAGCACATGAGTCACAATGTGACTGTTGGGCCTCGGGCCCCTTTTGCATCGAAAGAAAATAAGCGGGACCACCAAGCCGCTAATTTAATGTGCCAGTCATACCGTCTTCTAATGGAGGAGAATCTTATTTATCAAAATAATATAATAATAATAATAATCGAGACCATGTCCAAAAAAAACAACTTATAGAATTGGGCCCCTTCTGCAAAAAAGAAAAAAGAAAAGAAAAGGTAAAGGGTGAGACATTTTCACATTCTAATGGAAGAGAGAGACCATGTCCAACAGTTGGGCCCCTGATCGAGAACCGAACTAAACTCATGGTACTGTAATTTTAGACCGAAAACCAGTTTTTGTCTTCTTTTTTTTTGGTTGAAAAAAGAGATTATATCTTAGAAAAATTTATTCTTTGCTCTAATGGCTTTAAATTTTGCTTTAATGTAACTTGCTTGAATGCTGGCTAGAAGTGATGAAGTGTGAGAAAAAGTAATGCTGCAGTGAAAGAAGACCTAGTTTTAATGCAGATGAATGTGATCGATATCATTCGTTTTCTATGGTCATTTTCTTGGTACAATCATGCAGAGAAAAAGCAACCAAAAGAAAACAAGTGGGGCAGAGGCTTAGTTGGAAATTTTGTCCAGTAGCTGGAAAATTATTGTGCCAGTCATATCATCATTCTAATGGTAGACCGTGTCCAAAAGTTGGGCCCCTGCGTGAGAACTGCACTTTAAAGTATAAACGCATGGTACTGTAATTTTTAGCTAACCAATTTTCTGTCTTAAAATAAATAAATATATATATATATATATATTATTTCTTAGAAAAAAGTAGTGTTGGACAGAGGCAAGATCATGCCTCTCATCCGAAGTAATTTTTTTTTTTTATGCGCTCGTAAATTTTCGCAAATGCAACTATTAACTTTTAATAATTTTGTGTGTGTTTATATATTATACAAACAATTGAGGAACCCCAATCCAAAAACATATCTATATATATATATATATATATATATATATATATATAATTAAAACCAAAATAAAGAGAAATTTCAAATAGATTCTTCATTAAATTTTAATTATTGTCTAATTTTGCGACATATGTCCTATTTAATTCTAAGTGAGTTAATATTGTACATAAGACAAAGAGTCTAAAATAAATAAATCATAAAAAATTCAATAAGCAAAAGAAGAGTAAACTCATGTGTATATCCAAAATCTATATATATATATATATATATATATATTTAAAGCCAAAGTTGAGAAAAATTTAATTAGATAGTAAATTAGTTTAATTTCACTTGTGAGCTAATTTTGTGCCATGTGTCCACTAAACTTTTTTAATATTTGTATCAAGTGAGTTAATGAATGCAAAATATATACTAAGAATTCAATATTAATGAAACATAAAAAATAAAATAAAAATTAAACAAATAATCATATATTTACTCAGTGAAAATCATCACATTTTCTATATTATTAAAAATTAGAATAAATATTATTAAACTTAGGCAAGAATTTTAATATGCATCCAAATACATATATTTTTCTAATGATTCAATCAATTATGTATATCTTTATGATTGAAAAATGTTTTTATTTTTAAATGCATCAATGTGTATGCATATGTTACATGCTAGTAGAACATAATAGAAGGGAAAGAATGAAAAAAGGGGAAGGAAAAAAAGGGAGAGGAAAATATGATTTTTCATTGTATGGTTGGGGGTCAAAAGAGAGGGGAATCAAAATAGGGTAAATGAATTTTACGTAACCCATCATTTTTTTTTCCTCCTAATTTGAGAAGAAAATGGAGGGGAAATGAGTTTGAGAAGAAACTTACAAAATTATTCGTCCACTTTTCCATTGTTTCACATAATAATAAGGATATAATAGTAATTTACTCTTCATCATTTTTTTTTCCATCGTCTTTACTACATATACAAAGGGGACTAGATATTTTCTATCATCTCAATATTTTCTATTCTTCCATTTTTTTTCATCTCCACTAGACGAACTAATAAAAATAAAAAAATTCAAGCCAAGTGGCTTTTTTTTATATAAAAAAAAATTTTAAATGGCACATGCCAAGTGCTTATCTTTTTCTTTCTTGAGGTAAAATAAAGGTTGTATATAAGTTTATAAAAGCCTTGAGATATCATGAAATGAATAAATTTATTTCTCTTCCACCAATTAGGTGGGGAGAGAACGAATGGATAAAGTCATAAATCAATCATGACTCATGAGAGAGAACAAAGACCATATGTTCCATAAAATTATATAGCCTAGCTTTGAGTGTGCTGAAATGGTTTTTGCATCTGTAGCAATGAAGGAAAAAAATGGAATTTGAGTCTCCTATTTGCAATAATTAGTTTATATCACTTTCAATTTTTTTTCTTAATTTTGTTTCTAATCAACCTTTTGGGTGAATTACTTTTGTTTTTAATCTACCTTTAGGATGAATTAATTTTGTTATTCTAATAAATTTTCTTTTGACTAAAAATCATTTTTGGCCCTTAACGTTTAAGATTATTTTCATTTTATCCCTTTATGTCTCATTTCAAAACTTCAAGTTTGATTTTGTTTTTATATTACCATTGTTGTTCATTTTTGCAAAAAGTCTAATGATACTTAGCGTTATATCAGTGACATGGTATAATGGACACAACTTATCTGGAAATTAGATTACTAATAAAAATAATAACAAGCTTCATATGAAAACATAATTAAACATGAAAGACTAAAACACAAATTTTTCTACAACTTTATCACAACTTTGCTACTTGTTCCACTATGTGGCGATTTGTGAGTGGTAAAAATAAAATTATGGATCCATAATTTTACCATTTACAAATTGCCATGTAGCAAAATTGTGGTAATATTTGTTCCACTACGTGACGATTTGTGAGTGATAAAAATAAAATTATAGATCCATAATTTTACCATTTACAAATTGCCATGTAGCAAAATTGTGGTAATATTTGTTCCACTAGGCTTGCTCATACTACATTACCAAGCACCATGAAGCACAATGATGAATGTTGGGCCTTGGGCCCCTTCTGCACCGAAAGAAAATGAGTGGGCCACAGACTTAGTTGGAAATTTTGTCTACTAGCTGGAAAATTATTGTACCATTCATAACATCCTTTCTAATGGTAGACCATGTCCAAAAGTTGGGCCCTGAGAACTGATAAATGGTACAATAATTATATCTTAGAAGAAAATTACAAAATTTTAGCTAACCTATTTTTGTCTTTTAAGAAAAATTATATCTTAGAAGAAAGTTACAAAATCATCCCTCCACTGAAAATAAAATTATAAAAATATCTCTTTACTTTTTCATTTTTTCATCTAATAATAAGTACAGGGTTAATTACAAGAGAAAAAAGATCAAATTTACTCTCTATCATTTCAATTTTCTACATCTCTACCAAATATACATGGTGGAAAGAAAATATTTTGTACAGGGTTAATTACAAAAGAAAAAAAGATCAAATTTCAGCTCAATTAGATTTTTTTTTTTTAATTTAAATGTTAGAAAAGGCAACACAGGCCAAGTGGTTATCTCTTCTTTGTTGTGGTTAATCTTATATAAGCCTTGAGATATTATTAAATGAATGAATGCATTCCTTTTTCACTATTTAGGTGAGGAGAGAAATAAATGGATAAAGTGATACATTAGCCTTAAGAGACTAAGAGAGAATAAAGACCATATGCTCAAAATCCAATTAAGTAGGCCTGGCTTTTAGTGTGATGAAATAATTCTTGCATGGATTATCTCTCTGTAGAAATGTAGGCAAATAAAAGGGTTTTGAGTCTCCTATTTTGCAAATGATAATTAGTTTATATCACTTTCAATTTTCTTTTTAAAAAATTATTTTTCTAATCTAACTTTATGCTGAATTAATTTATTACTCTAAAAAAAATTATTTTAATTATAGAACATTTTTGGCTCCTTAAAATTTGGGATAGTATTTAATTTAGCCCCTTACATCTCATTTTGACTCTTTATATTTAATTTCGGTTTTCATATAGGCTTTGTCGTCCATTTCCACTAGTAATATAGTGACAACTTCCATAATATTGCTGACCTGACTTAATAGACACCACTTGTTTGATAGTAAATGGTTAGATTACTAACAAAAATAAACCGTAAGGCTAATATGAAAATGGAATTAAACATGAAGGAAGATAGCTCCAAAGTCCAAACTATCTAGTTTCAAGCTAAACTTTTTTCCAATTTTTTACAACTTCTTTAACATAGCATGTTGTATTATAAAAAATAATAATAATAAAACATACGGTGATTAATGCATAATAGAATTCATGTCAAAGGTAAATTCATGCAAAAGTGATGTTGCTCCACTCATAATTTATCTTCTTTATAAGATATGTTGTAAAAAGAACTGTGTCTCTCATATTACTTGTTTAAAAGTCACCTTCCAATAATGATGAAAAAAGCATCAAATTAGAATAAATATAGTCATCAAATTAAAGTGAGAAGCTTGAGAATTGAACTAACACCAAAATATCAAAGAAACAAGGAAAATATAAACCCTGGAGCGCAAAAGAAGGGAATTTTTATGTCTTATTCCTCCCATTTCCATCAACAGCTCTCATATGCCAAAATGACTTTTGTAAATGATAAAAAGAAAGCTATTTAAGAAGCAAGAATCGTCAGCAATATTGGTCCCCTTAACATCGAGAGAAAACTGTGTGGACCCTTATACCTTGCATTATTTCCATTTCCATTTCCTTTTTTTATAACTAAAAACAATTCATTTGCCACAAAAATATATATATATATATATATATATATAGGTAAAGTATAGAGAAAATCCAATTAGATTCCACAATAGACAAAGTTTAGCTACAAAATTAGTTGTAATTTTAAGCTACAAACTTACTTAATATCTTTTTATTAGAAGTGAATTTTGACAAATCCACCATTAGATTACATCTTCTTCTTATATCCTTCATACTTGTAAAATTTTAAGAAAATTAAAGATCAATAGTTATGTCATCAATAAATTTTTTAAATTGCAAGTTTTTGTAATTTAATAATGCACAAAATATAAACTTATAGATTATATAGTAAATAATATCCGATTGACACAAAATTTAACATATGTATTAAGAGCGTAAAGAGCATGCAATTCAATGGTAAGATTTTCAACATATGTTGTAATATTTATTTTATTGAGTGAATTTGTAGCCTTAAGCTACAACCAATTTTGTAGCAAAACTTTATCCTTTTATAATTAAAGTCTAATTTTGCGCCATGTGTCCTAAATTACTTATTTTTAGAGAGAGTTTTATTTCTTAATTTTAAAATCAAATGTAGGACTATATCATAAATATCAATTCAAGTGAGTTATTGTGTACAAAAACCAAAAAGTCTAGAATTGATGAACATAAAAATATTTAAAAATTTGACAATTTACATTTTCTACCTAATAACATTCTTACAAGACTTTTTAAAGAGTTAAATATATATATATATATATATATATAAGAATGACTATAAATAATATTTAAATTATATATGTAAGATTATTATACTATATATCTTAATATATATCTTTTAAGTATATTCATGCAAATGTATGGGATTACAAGCTAGTAAATATATAATAGTAATTTACTCCTCATCAATTTATTTTTTCATTCTTGTTATCACATATACAAGGTGGAGACATGCCAAGTGCTTATCTTTTCTTTTTTGAGGTAAAATAAAGGTTATTTATAAGCTTTTTATAAAAGCCTTGAGATATATTATGATATGAATAAATTCATTTCTCTTCCACTATTTAGGTGGGGAGAAAAACGAATGGATTAAGTCATAAATCAGCCTTCAGAGAGAACAAAGACCATATGTTCCATACAATTATATTGCCATTTTTGAGTGGGATAAAATAGTTTTTGCATGATCTGTTTGTAACAATTTTGGCAAAGAAAAAAGAAAAGTATTGTGAGTCTCTTATTAGTAATAAAGTCATCATGCATTGGATGGGTATGTTTGAGAGTTCTCATCAGCTGTCTATTTATGGGATAATGATTTTTAGTAATGGACGTGCAAATAGCCGTGCTGTTACCTAGCTGTATGGTCCCCCCTCACCAACAGTGATATATTTGGAACTGTTTATATAATTGTTTTTTCTGGCTTCCATTCTTGTCAATATGGAGCTGTGATGACATGTTCTGGGCAACATTGTCTGAGGTCTTTTGTATTCTAATCTGAATTTTCCTGCTGTTTGAGGAAATTGCATCTTGCGGGATGTAAATGGGTTAAGAGCTCCCTAAAGTCAATAGCTTTTACAGATACTCATATCAGTTGTTATACATGAAAGACTAGCTTCCTCTCTTGCTCTCTCCTTGTTTACTAGCTCAAAAATGGTAAGAGTTTCAAATGAACGTTTCGGTGCAAAATATAATAAATTAGCCATTTTTAATTGTATACTTCTAGTCATTAAAAATATATGAATGGAGATTATACTCTTGATTAATGTAAAATTTGGGCAAAAATATTATTTTCGGTCTCGAAATATAATCTATGATTCTATAATTATATTTTTGCCCTTAAAATTTATAATTTCCCTCATCCATCTATTTTTGTTATGTTTTCCATCGGTGTGTATAACAGAATGCATATTTTGAGAATCAAAATAGAATCAAGACTATGTTTTAGAAATAAAAACTTTATCTTTGTAAAATGGTTTAGATTTTAAACTTGTAAAAAAAATTAACAAGAGTTGACGAGAACACCAGTTGTAGAACATTTTAATTGTCTGTGGACAGAAATAAAACCTTTTAAATCTTAAGAATGAGAATCAAAGTAGAAAGTGAGATAATTAAATAAAACTTGCAGGTGCCATTGGTCTCACAGGCTGCTTCCTTACATGGAAATCTTGAGCTGATTAGAATTGAGAAGGTGACAAGTGCATATGCAATAGTGGCAAAAGACTTGAAATGTGCTTGTTTGTGCCATCAAAATTATCTCAATTTGTAGTTTCACAGTTCGATCTTATTAGGCCAATCTTTTATACATAAAAAACTTTAATTGGAGGGCTGCTTTAAGATATTACACTTTTATTAACACTGTTTTGAAAGCTTATACTATAGGCCAAATTTTACAAATACAAACCCTGTGAAATATTTGAAAGATAGAATCCTCTTGACCTTAAAATCCGATGTTGCTGTGAAACAATGTATAACTTGCTGCAATTTGCCAAAACCATTTAGGCAACATCACTCATGCATGGAATGAGAATCTGGGATCGATGTAAAAGGTGATCCTTTTTGGGCTGAAGCCGAAGTGACACTCTTGGTTGTTTCTAGTGCATTATATGCTGGTTTGGAGTTTGGACTACATCATTTTTGTTGAAGGAAACCCCCTAAATGTTATTGGATCCATTCAAAATTCAAACTATTCTGCAATATATATATATATATATATATAACTAGCTATAGAAGAGATTAAACCTTCTGCCAACTTTTATGCCATTAACAACTAACTATTCTCTAAATCAAATTGAAAATATACACACCATAACCATACTTTGCAAAATCACAAGCAACATAGCTTGTACAAACTAATATAGAAATTACACAAGTGTGCATGGTCAGAATAGAAGTTCTCTGAGTTACTTGCTATCGGTAAAATCTGCATTGATTAGATCATCGCCATCTGGTTGTTTTTTCGTTTAATCTAAATGACCCAAGTGTAGTACTAGAAGCAACCCAACACCAAATTGGCTGGTTGGATTGGCTATAGATTGACTATTGCCGGAAAGGGTATTCGAATAGCACTTTCGCATAAGATTTATTTATAAAAATATTATGGCTTAAGAAAGATTCTCACAAACAAATATTATGAAGGAAAAGAAATCCAGAAAGAAAAATAGCCAACCACACACGAGAGAACACTAAAAATTTACGTGGTTAGATCTTTAGCCTACATCCACGGCAATGACAAGGAAAAAGTTTCGCTAACAAATATGGAGAGTACAAAGGTGGTGTAGAACCACTCTCACAAACCCAAAACCCAATACACCCAAATAACTCTATATCAAAGAGTTCTCCCTCAACTCTTAACATAATTCAACTCTTAATATATATTATTTCTTAGAAAAAAGTAGTGCTGGACAGCGGCAAGATCATGCCTCTCATCCGAAGTATATCAGTGAATTATATACTTAATTTTTTTTTTTTATGCGCTCGTAAATTTTCTCAAATGCAACTATTAACTTTTAATAATTTTGTGTGTGTTTATATATTATACAAACAATTGAGGAACCACAGTCCAAAAACATATACATATATATATATATATATATATATATGTATATAATTAAAACCAAAATAAAGAGAAATTTCAATTAGATTCTTCATTAAATTTTAATTATTGTCTAATTTTGCGACATTTCTAAGTGAGTTAATATTGTGCATAGGACAAAGAGTCTAAAATAAATAAATCATAAAAAATTCAATAAGCAAAAGAAGAGTAAACTCATGTGTATATCCAAAATCTATATATATATATATATATATATATATTTAAAGCCAAAGTTGAGAAAAATTTAATTAGATAGTAAATTAGTTTAATTTCACTTGTGATCTAATTTTGTGCCACGTGTCCACTAAACTTTTTTAATCTTTGTGTCAAGTGAGCTAATGAATGCAAAATATATACTAAGAGTTCAATATTAATGAAACATAAAAAAATAAAAAATAAATTAAACAAATAATCATATATTTACTCAACGAAAATCATCACATTTTCTATCTTATTAAAAATTAGAATAAAAATTATCATAAATATTATTAAACTTAGGCAAGAATTTTAATATGCATCCAAATACATATATTTTTCTAATGATTCAATCAATTATGTATATTTTTATGATTGAAAAATGTTTTTATTTTTAAATGCATCAATGTGAATGCATAGGTTACATGCTAGTAGAACATAATAGAAGGGAAAGAAAGAAAAAAGGGGAAGGAAAAAAAGGAAGAGGAAAATATGATTTTTCATTGTGTGGTTGGGGGTCAAAAGAGAGGGGAATCAAAATAGGGTAAATGAATTTTACGTAACCCATCATTTTTTTTTCCTCCTAATTTGAGAAGAAAATGGAAGGGAAATGGGTTTGAGAAAAAACTTACAAAATTATTCGTCCACTTTTCCATTGTTTCACATAATAATAAGGATATAATAGTAATTTCCTCTTCATCATTTTTTTTTCCATCGTCTTTACTACATATACAAAGGGGACTAGATATTTTCTATCATCTCAATATTTTCTATTCTTCCATTTTTTTTCATCTCCACTAGACGAACTAATAAAAATAAAAAAATTCAAGCCAAGTGGCTTTTTTTTATATAAAAAAAAAATTTAAATGGCACATGCCAAGTGCTTATCTTTTTCTTTCTTGAGGTAAAATAAAGGTTATATATAAGTTTATAAAAGCCTTGAGATATCATGAAATGAATAAATTTATTTCTCTTCCACCAATTAGGTGGGGAGAGAACAAATGGATAAAGTTATAAATCAATCATGACTCATGAGAGAGAACAAAGACCATATGTTCCATACAATTATATAGCCTAGCTTTGAGTGTGCTGAAATGGTTTTTGCATCTGTAGCAATGAAGGACAAAAATGGAATTTGAGTATCCTATTTGCAATAATTAGTTTATATCACTTTCAATTTTTTTTCTTAATTTTGTTTCTAATCAACCTTTTGGGTGAATTACTTTTGTTTTTAATCTACCTTTAGGATGAATTAATTTTGTTATTCTAACAAATTTTCTTTTGACTAAAAAACATTTTTGGCCCTTAAAGTTGAAGATTATTTTCATTTTATCCCTTTATGTCTCTGTAGGGACTGGGTTTTTGGTTGCCCAAGCCCAATGGACACGGGTCAAAAGCCCAACGAACCCCGCAATGAATTTGTAGAGGATGGATTCAAGAACTAGGCGTTAGTGAGAAATGCAGCGACCATGCATGGTTGTACATGAGTGGGATAATTTGAACGTGCAATGGGATGAGTAATAATGCTCCTCGGACGAATCTTCCAGAACTTGGAGTCCTTATAATTTCTTTCTTTAAGACTGAATAAAAAGTTCCCTCAGTACAAGCAGATTACTCCTCTCGTTTTGTTCCTCCCTCCTTTTCTTAGGAGGAGTTCATTACATTATATATCCCTCTCCCAATCAATCCTAGACCTACATTTGTAAAGGGATTAGGGCATCACTTGAGTGCCTGTCCCATCAGCCACCTTCCCATGGTCTCTGTAGGTGGCAGCAACCAAGGTGGCACTGTTGAGGCGTCCCTTCCTCATTAATGCGGCCAGGACGTTAGTTGGGAGCATTTAATGTGGAGATGACAGTTCATCTGGGATTTGCTCCTCCACCATGCTTCCATGTCCGGTATTTGGTACCCGCTGTTTGTTCCTTAGATGCTCGGGGAGGCTCCCTTTAAGGGAGTGCTGCTTGCACTTTCTCGAACCTCGGACTTCCGAGGATGCTATCATCCTTGGCGTTGTTTAGAGGGTAGCTGGGCGCTACACTTCAATCCTCGGTCCATGGGCGCGTCCTCGGACATGGGCCTTGGGCACGGTTGGGAGTGGGCTGGGGTCGTCTGACCATTTCTTGGCCCCACAATAGCCCCTCAAAATCTTGCTGTCCGCATCCTCGGGCGGAAAGGAGGATTTTGATATCCTCGGTCCTGCTCCGCGTCCAATCGCGTCTTGTCCTTTGTCAGCGCTGGAGCTTTTTCGTCTGCCCAAGGTGCGTTACTGGCGTTTCGGTGTGCGCAACGTGTCCTGCATTAAATTCGGGCGGCTTTGTGCTCCCCACGTTCGGAGGGCAGTTAGCAATCGAACGGTTGTGATGCGCCTAACATTTATGGGCGGGAAAACTCGCGCGGCTCTTCTATCCAGGGTATAAATACCCATTCGAACCGTTTCCACCTTTTTCCATTTCATAATCACGAGCCCTTGCGCCTCCACTCAGAGTCCAGCCAAATTTCCACCACCATCTCCAGCATAAAAAGCCTGTCCAAGGAGCTTCTCCTCGTTTCTGTAAGTCGCTCTATCCCTCTCTGAGCTTTTCTTCCTTTTGCTCTTCCTCTTCTTTTATCTGCTCTTTCTTTAGCACTCTTAGGCGTCATTTGGGATGGGTAGACTTAAGAAATATGTCTTTACTGAGGAGGCGATGGAGAAATTCATCGCCGACTATAAGATACCGGCCAATGTGGGCTTGAGGTATTGCGAGGAGGGGGAGTGGGAATTCCGGAGGCAGGAGGGCGAGGTGGTGATTCCCATCATCGCCTTTCTTGAAGGAGGGATGAGGATCCCACCTGTCATATTTCCGGTTAGCCCCCACTCAGTGCGCCTCCAATATGTTCAGAATTCTGGATAGCGTGGACGCTCTGAACGAGAAGATGGGGTTAAGACTGACCCATCATGACGTGAACTACTGCTACAATCTTCAACGCCTGAGGGACAAGTCCTACTATATGAGGACAAGGGACGACAGGGTCCGGCTCATCCAGTGCCTCCCTGAGTCCAACAAGGGGATGAATGAGGACTTTCTCATCGTGTCCGGAGCGTGGCATGATGGTATCCATTGCCCGACGACAGAGGGGACACCAGGTGGGGTAGTAGGAATGGGAGGGGGTTCAGAGATTCTGACTTGTTTTATGCGTTACTTCCTTTTGTACTGTTTTGGTTGCTAATGGCGAACGCGTTTTCTTCTTGCAGATCCGCACTCCCTCGCGCCCCGCTACAACTTGATCAACAGGGAAGACTTGCAGAAAGTGCTCAGGTCGGCGGATTTTGAAAACGAAGCCGACCACCAGGTCCGAGCCGTTCACAAAATCTTGGGGTACACGCCGCTCCAAAAGTCATTTGCGGCTCCGAAGCACGTGATCAGAGCAAAGGATCCTCGTCTGCAGAAAATAGCAGTGACCGAGGACGGGTTCGAGCTTCCCAAGGGTCCCTCTACTTCAAAGGGCGTCACGGTAGCAGTACCCTCTGCCTCTCATACATTCTCAGAGGCCGCGGAAGAGGACATTGAGGGGGAAAGGGGAGTTGCAGATCCTTGCCCTGGAGGGGACGATTTTGACGTTTTTGAGCGGATTCATCAGTCCGAGGACCCTTCTGGAGACTTGGGGGACCCTCGGCTGACCGAAGCAGTCCCCTCGGCGTCAGAGATTCCCTCTCGGCTAGCGATGGGCTACAAGAAGAAGGACCAGCCCACTCTATTCGAGCTGATCGAAGGGCAACCGGGGAAGTCCAAGTCGAAGCTCCCACCCCCTTTTCCAAAGAATCGTCCTCCCCAGACTAGGTCTACCTCGGCCCAATCTAGGCTTCCTCCCCCTCCACCTCGGACGAGTCCGTCTTCTCGGCACGAGCCTTCCGGTTCCAAGCAGAAGAAGGACAAGGGCAAGAGGCCCGTTGAGGAGAAATCTGGGCCCACCCGGGAGGGGGATGACAATTGGCGGCCCTCGAAGCAGCTGAGGATAGGCTCCAGGTCTCAAGATAGGCAGGTGGATGCCCCGGCCGAGGCCCAGGCATGGTTGCCTGCCCCAATGCTTCGTGGGGCTCCTCTGCGGGATGATTCCTCTCTCAGGGACTTTAGAGAGGGCGAAGGTGCGCGCGTGGCCAACGCTGTGGAGAGATGTCTGCTACTTCCCGCGGATATGGAGCAGCTAGGGACCATAAAGAGTAGGGAGGTCTTCCTCAGCCTCAAGCGTTATTTGGGGATGGTAAGGCCTCTACACTTGTGGCCTTTTTTTTTTTTTTTTTTTTTTTTTTTTTTTTTGTTTAGCCGGCTTATTATCACGTATTCTTTTTGTTTGGCAGGCTGTCTAGGCCACCTTCAGGCTGGAGGAAACGGCCCACGACCACGGATGGGCAATGGAAGAAGAGCGCAAGAAGCGTTTGGAGGCCACCCAGGCCCTCAAGAACTCCGAGGAGGACCTTGCCAAGGCGAGGCAGAAGTTGAAGGCCGCGACCCAGGCTCGGGACAGTGCAATATCAGGCCTTGAGGGTGCACAGAGGCAGGCCAAGACTCAGACGAAACGTCTGGGTGAGGCAGAGGAGCAGCTGAAGATCGCAAAGGATCTGATTGCAGACCTGACGAAAAAGGAGGCTGCTGCCGAGGATGCCAGGAAAGTGGCTGAGTTTGCTAGGGACGCAGCTGTGAAGGCCAAGCTCGAGGCGGAGAAGAGTAGGGAGGAAGCCTGGGCCATCAAGGAGAAGGCTGAGGAGACAGCCTATGCTACTGGAGCATCTGAGACAGCAGCTGCCTACAAATCCCAAGTCCCTGGGTTATGTAGGCGCTACTGCTCCGAGACTTGGATGGAAGCCCTTAGGCAAGCTGGTGTGGAGGCCTCTTCTGCCCTGTGAAAAGATGAGAGCGTGTACTATCCCTCTGCCATTCGCGAGGCCGCGCCAGACAGTCCAGGCGGCTCTGAGGCCGAGGAGGCTGCCGTGGATATTGCTGTTACTCCAGGCGGGGGGGCTCCGGATACTGGGGCCACTGGCGAGCCAGACCAAGGGAATAGTCCTTCCCTGGTGGTTGAAGTGAGCGATGGCTTTAACGAGGACGCCCCCCAGCAGGTTGCAGGGCCATCCCCTGATGCTCAGGTTTCTTCTGCTGAGGGGGTTGTTATTTCCGCCGCACCTCTGCAGGCTATCCCACTCAGCCAGAGCTCAGAGGACCCCGGAGATGCCCTGGTCCAGCCACCCACGGGAGCAAGCGATTGAGCAGAAGGAGTATGCCCCCTGGCGCCTCTGCTTGCTTTATTTCACTTTCCACACACCTCCCTTTTTATCTTTCTTTGGTAATGTAATTCGTATCATGTAAATCCTATTGGACTCAATGAAATGCGAGCTTTGTTTCTTTTTCTGTTCCTCGTGGTTGTTTGCCTACTTGTATGCTATCCGCTTTTTCTGTACTCGTACGATTTTAACTTCAATTGCACCTCGGCAAATGGCGGCATTAGTTATTACAACGTAGGTCCCCTGGAGGTAGTCGTTTTCCACATAGGCTTGAGTCCGAAAACCATGCAGTGCCTTGGCTCCGCCTAACACTTAGGCTTTTGAAGTAGTTAGTTTCCCCATAGGCCTGAGTCCGAGGACCATGCAGAGCCTTGGTTCTGTCTAACACTTAGTATTTGAAGTGATTAGTTTCCCCATAGGCCTGAGTCCGAGGACCATGCAGAGCCTTGGTTCTGTCTAACACTTAGTATTTGAAGTGATTAGTTTCCCCATAGGCCTGAGTTCGAGGACCATGCAGAGCCTTGGTTCTGTCTAACACTTAGTTTTTGAAGTGATTAGTTTCCCCATAGGCCTGAGTTCGAGGACCATGCAGAGCCTTGGTTCTGTCTAACACTTAGTATTTGAAGTGATTAGTTTCCCCATAGGCCTGAGTCCGAGGACCATGCAGAGCCTTGGTTCTGTCTAACACTTAGTATTTGAAGTGATTAGTTTCCCCATAGGCCTGAGTCCGAGGACCATGCAGAGCCTTGGTTCTGTCTAACACTTAGTATTTGAAGTAATTAGTTTTCCCATAGGCCTGAGTCCGAGGACCATGCAGAGCCTTGGTTCTGTCTAACACTTAGTATTTGAAGTGATTAGTTTCCCCATAGGCCTGAGTCCGAGGACCATGCAGAGCCTTGGTTCTGTCTAACACTTAGTATTTGAAGTGATTAGTTTCCCCATAGGCCTGAGTCCGAGGACCATGCAGAGCCTTGGTTCTGTCTAACACTTAGTATTTGAAGTGATTAGTTTCCCCATAGGCCTGAGTCCGAGGACCATGCAGAGCCTTGGTTCTGTCTAACACTTAGTATTTGAAGTAATTAGTTTTCCCATAGGCCTGAGTCCGAGGACCATGCAGAGCCTTGGTTCTGTCTAACACTTAGTATTTGAAGTGATTAGTTTCCCCATAGGCCTGAGTCCGAGGACCATGCAGAGCCTTGGTTCTGTCTAACACTTAGTATTTGAAGTGATTAGTTTCCCCATAGGCCTGAGTCCGAGGACCATGCAGAGCCTTGGTTCTATCTAACACTTAGTATTTGAAGTGATTAGTTTCCCCATAGGCCTGTGTCCGAGGACCATGCAGAGCCTTGGTTCTGTCTAACACTTAGTATTTGAAGTGATTAGTTTTCCCATAGGCCTGAGTCCGAGGACCATGCAGAGCCTTGGTTCTGTCTAACACTTAGTATTTGAAGTGATTAGTTTCCCCATAGGCCTGAGTCCGAGGACCATGCAGAGCCTTGGTTCTATCTAACACTTAGTTTTTGAAGTCCGGACATGTGATCTCAAGTTGAAACAGGTTAAGAGTCGGAATTCAAAAAGAATTGCTTCACTAATAATAATACATTTTCAGGTTATTTACATTCCAGGGGCGAGGTACATGTTTTTCGTCTAGATCTTCTAAATAATATGCACCTATTCCTGCTACCGAGGTGATTCGATAGGGGCCTTCCCAATTGGGTCCCAGCTTTCCCCAGGATGGGTTCTTGGCAGCCCCGACGACTTTCCTCAGCACCAGGTCCCCCGGTGCCAGCGGCCTGAGTTTCACATTGGCGTCATATCCTTGCTTGAGCTTTTGCTGGTAGTAGGCCAGCTGGATCATTGCTCGTTCCCTCCGTTCGTCCACCAAGTCCAAGTTCCTTCCCAGCAGTTCATCATTGCTGCTGGGAGTGAAAAAGCTCGTTCGTAGCGTCCGGAAATTCGTCTCCAGGGGGATCACCGCTTCGGCGCCATAAGTCATGGCAAAAGGTGTTTCTCCTGTTGATCGCCGAGGGGTAGTCCGGTACGTCCATAGGACGTGGGGCAGCTCCTCAACCCATCTTCCTTTGGCGTCGTCCAGCCTCTTCTTAAGCCCGTTGACGATAACCTTGTTGACGGCTTCGGCCTGTCCATTTCCTTGAGGGTAGGCGGGCGTCGAATATCTGTTAGTAATCCCAAGTTCACAGTAGTACCTCCTGAAGGCCTTGCTGTCGAATTGGAGCCCATTATCTGAGACAAGGGTATGAGGGACTCCAAATCGCATGACTATGTTTCTCCAAAGGAACTTTTTGACGTCCACGTCCCTAATGTTTGCCAGGGGCTCGGCCTCGACCCATTTCGTGAAGTAGTCCGTGGCTACCAGTAGATACCTCTTATTCCCTGGCGCTTTCGGGAAGGGATCTACAATGTCTAAGCCCCATTGGGCGAACGGCCAGGGACTGGACAAGGGATTAAGGACCCCTCCTGGCTGGTGCATGTTCGGGGCGAATCTCTGGCACTGGTCACACTTTTTGACATATTCCAGGGCCTCCTGCTGCATTCCCGGCCACCAATACCCTTGCGTGACGGCTCGGTGTGACAGGGATCTCCCTCCGGTATGACTTCCACAAATTCCTTCGTGTAGCTCTTCGAGCAGTGGCTCCGCGGCCTCGGGGTGGACGCACAGGAGGTATGGCCCAGAATAAGAGCGCCTGTATAATCGGAGGTCCTCAGATAGCCAGAACCGAGGAGCTTTTCTCCGAACTTTCTCAGCTTCAGCCTTATCTTCGGGCAGTATATCATCTTTGAGGAATTTCACTATGGGATCCATCCAGCTGGGACCCACTTCAATCTGATTGACGGTGACCAGCCCCCTTGGCATTTCGTTCGCTCTTTCTAGGTGCTCCACAAGTATGATCCGGGGCAGGCCCTCCGCCGAGGACGTGGCGAGCGTGGCTAATGAGTCGGCATGGCTGTTCCCGCTCCGGAGGATGTGAGACAGGCTAAAGAGGTCGAACTTCGACTGCGAGCACCGGGCCTGGCTCAGGTATTCTTGCATTCTCTGATCTCTGGCTTCCATTTCTTCGTTTACCTGTCCTACCACCAATCTCGAGTCTGAGAACGCCTCTATCGATTTTCCTCCCATCCTCCGTACCATGACCATGCCTTGTAGCAGCGCCTCATACTCGGCCTCGTTGTTAGTTGCTGAGAATCCGAGTCTCAGGGATTTCTCAATGACATGACCCTCAGGGGATACTAGTACTAGCCCCACTCCGGACCCCCTCTGGTTGGCCGCGCCGTCAACATATACTTTCCAATGTGGTGATCCCGGGATGGAGACTGCCCCAACTGATTTTTCATCCGAGCTCTCTTCCCCGGGGGCTACTTCCACAGTGGGTTCGGTGAATTTGACCGTCAGATCCGCCAGGACCTGTCCTTTTACGGAAGTCCGGGGCATATACTTGATGTCGAAAGCCCCAAGGATTGTGTTCCACTTTGCGATTCTCCCGGTGTAATCGGCGGTCCGAAGTACAGACTTCAGGGGCAGCTTGGTCAGGACGACCACTGTGTGAGCTTGGAAGTAGTGGGGGAGCTTTCTCGTGGCGTGGACCACGGCCAGTATGGCCTTCTCCAGAGGCAGGTACCTGACCTCCGCTTCATGCAGTGACTTGCTGACATAATAGACTGGCTTCTGTACACCACTGTTATCCCGTATAAGTACTAGGCTCACTGCGTGGGGCGCCACGGCAAGGTATGCGTACAAGACCTCATCAGTGTTAGGATTGGACATGATAGGCGGTCGGGATAGGTATTCCTTAAGTTGTTGGAAAGCTACGACACAGTCTTCGGACCACTCAAATCCCTTCCATTTGTTGATCAAGAGATAGAAGGGTCGGCACCTGTCAGCCAATCGGGAAATGAATCTGTTCAAAGCCGCGACCATCCCAGTAAGCTTCTGGACCTCCTTGGGGTTCTGCGGAGGCTTCAGATCATGAATAGCCTTGATTTGGTCAGGGTCAACTTCGATTCCTCTATGGGTGATCATGTACCCAAGGAACTTGCCCGAGCCCACCCCGAACGAGCATTTTGAGGCGTTTAGGCGCAGTTGGTGTTTTCTTAGGACGTCAAATGTGCGGCCGAGGTCTCCCAGATGCTCGGATACCATCTTACTCTTTACCACCATATCGTCAACATAGACCTCCATGCTCTTGCCCAGCATCGGCTCGAGCATCCTCGTCATCATCCTCCGATAGGTGGATCCTGCGTTCTTCAGACCGAAAGGCATTACTTTGTAGTGATAATTCCCGACGGGTGTCAGAAATGCAGTCTTCTCTTGGTCCTCCAGGGCCAGCGGTATCTGATGATAGCCTTGAAAGGCGTCTAGGAAGCTCATCAGAGGATGGCCCGTGGTCGCGTCTACCAGCTGGTCGATCCGAGGCATAGGGAACGGGTCTTTTGGGCATGCCCTATTTAGGTCGTTGAAGTCCACACAGACCCTCCACTTTCCGCTCTTCTTCTTGACCACCACAGTATTGGCTAGCCATTCGGGATAGAAAACCTCTTTGATAGCCCCAGCGTGCTTGAGCTTATTCACCTCTTCCGTTATGTCGTCAGCGTGCTCCCTCGATGGGCGTCGGGGCGACTGTTTCTTGGGCACCGCAGATGGGCTAACATTGAGATGGTGACAGATGAAGGACGGGTCAATCCCTGGTGCGTCGCAGGGGTCCCATGCAAATACGTCGATATTGCTCCTAAGGAACCCAACCAACTCCTCTTGTTCGTTGGGAGGCAGCCGAGCCCCGACCCGGAAGAATTTCTCGGGATCGTCGCCGATTACCACCTTCTCCAAGTCCTCGCACTTGGCTTCCTCGGCAGCTTCATTAGAGCACGCTACCGTCGCCTTTGATTGCTATAAACCTTCGTCGGTGATGGTCGATGTCTGCGCGTCGAGCTGACATGATATGGCAGCCACCGTGCATTGCCTCGCAGTGGCCTGGCATCCATGGATTTCCAGAACCTGGTCCCCTGATGGGAACTTCACCTTCTGGTGCAAGGAGGAAGCTACGCCCCCTAAAGCGTGGAGCCAGGGTCTTCCCACGATGGCCGTGTAGGGGGAGTATGTGTCCACCACTATGAAGTTCACCTCTACCACTTCTGGGCCGGTCTGTATAGGCAGCCTGATCATGCCTCTCGGGATGACGAGTTTCCCATCGACATTCATTAGGGGGGAGTTATACGGCGTCAAGTCCTCCGGTCTTAACCCTAGCCCCCTGTAGAGGTCTGGGTACATGACCTCTGCTGCGCTGCCACCATCTACCATCACCCTCTTTACGTCGTAGCCCCCAATTCTAAGGGTGACCACCAGGGCATCATCATGGGGCTGGATGGTCCCGATCTTGTCCTCCTCTGAGAAGCTCAAATGAGGGCAGGACTTCCTCCTAGCTCTTTTCGGCCCAGCCTGGAACTCCCCAACTTCCGGTTGGGCTACGGACAACACTCGCGAGGGGCCCGCGCCCGTTCTCCCCGGAGCCGCCAGGATTACGTTAATCGTGCCCGCGGGTTGTCCCATGGCGGTATCCCGCCGGGGCTTTTGATACGCTTGGCCCTAGCGATTGTCAGGGTTGAGCAGCAAGTGCTTCAGCTTTCCTTCCCGAACCAGTTGGTCCAGGTAGTTCCGGAGGTTCCTGCAGTCCTCCGTGGTATGCCCATTATCCTGGTGGTATTGGTAGTAGCGGTTCCGATTGCGCCTCTCAGGTTCCCCTGCCATCTTATTCGGCCACCTGAAGTACGGTTCGTCCTTTATTCTCTCCAGCACCCTATGCACGGGTTCTCGGAATATGGCGTTGACGGTTCGAGCATTGGTCGCTCCAGATTCTCCTCCAAAATCCCTCATCGGGCGGGCGCTGTTATACCGGTCCGACCTGAAGTCCTTCCTCTCCTGAGGGATGACTTTATCCTTCCCCTTGCCTTGCAGCATATCTTCCTCCCCCCGCTTGTACTTGTCAATCCGATCCATCAGTTGCCGCACGCTAGTGGCGGGTTTTTCGGTCAGGGACTTCCTCAGGCCGTGCCCCATTGGTAGCCCATTCTGGAATGTGCTGATGGCGACGGCGTCATACTTGCCGTCCAGCTCATTGTAGATCTCCCAGTACTTGTCCGAGTAGGCCTTGAGGGTCTCCCCGTCACGCATGGATAGGGACAGCAGCGCACTCATGGGCCGAGGAGGCCTGCTGTTCGTGACGAAGCGGGAGCCGAAAGCCTGGGTCAGCTGTCTGTACGAGTCTATGGAATTCGTCCTCAGACCGTTGAACCACCTCATTGCCACAGGTCCCAAGCTAGATGGGAAGACTTTGCACATCAGCGCCTCGTTCTTCGAGTGGACAGCCATCCTCTGGTTGAACTGGCTCACATGCTCTACGGGATCCGTTTTGCCGTTGTAAGCAATGAAGGTTGGTGGCTGGAACCGCCGAGGAAGCTCTGCCTCCTCTATACAACGCGTGAAGGGCGACCTGGAGAGCTGATCCAACGCCTTGCTCATGGCGTCACTTCCTACGCCCCGGGAGGTTCGGTCGGCGCGCCTACGCCTCTGGTAGCGCTCCTCCTCGTGGGAGAAAGTCTCGTTGGGGGGCGTTCTCGACCTTTGTCTGTATTTGTCGTCACTTTCGTCGTCAGAGGGCAAGTCAGGGCTGGGTTCAGGCTGTCTTCGCTGTGCACGGTGCAGCTTCCTCTTCAGATCATCTATCTCGCGCTGCATGGCCACCTTATCGTCCTTCGCCTGGGAGGCGTGACTATGGGCCTCCTCCGATTGCGTAGCCTGGACAGCGTCGCGCTTCTGGGCTTGGTTTTCGCTCGCTGTCGAGGTATGCACGCTTCCTTCTCGAAATCGTCCGTTATCATTCTGACCGCCTCCGGGGTCGCCGTAGTCGCCATGATGCCGTGGCTTCGCCGGTTCGGGTCGATTGGGAGTTGTTTGGTGAGGGCCCGATCCTACCATGCTTGACTGTCGTCCTTACCAACGCACAAGTTCTCCCCACAGACGGCGCCAATTGTAAGGACTGGGTTTTTGGTTGCCCAAGCCCAATGGACACGGGTCAAAAGCCCAACGAACCCCGCAATGAATTTGTAGAGGATGGATTCAAGAACTAGGCGTTAGTGAGAAATGCAGCGACCATGCATGGTTGTACATGAGTGGGATAATTTGAACGTGCAATGGGATGAGTAATAATGCTCCTCGGACGAATCTTCCAGAACTTGGAGTCCTTATAATTTCTTTCTTTAAGACTGAATAAAAAATTCCCTCAGTACAAGCAGATTACTCCTCTCGTTTTGTTCCTCCCTCCTTTTCTTAGGAGGAGTTCATTACATTATATATCCCTCTCCCAATCAATCCTAGCCCTACATTTGTAAAGGGATTAGGGCATCACTTGAGTGCCTGTCCCATCAGCCACCTTCCCATGGTCTCTGTAGGTGGCAGCAACCAAGGTGGCACTGTTGAGGCGTCCCTTCCTCATTAATGCGGCCAGGACGTTAGTTGGGAGCATTTAATGTGGAGATGACAGTTCATCTGGGATTTGCTCCTCCACCATGCTTCCATGTCCGGTATTTGGTACCCGCTGTTTGTTCCTTGGATGCTCGGGGAGGCTCCCTTTGAGGGAGTGCTGCTTGCACTTTCTCGGACCTCGGACTTCCGAGGATGCTATCATCCTTGGCGTTGTTTAGAGGGTAGCTGGGCGCTACACTTCAGTCCTCGGTCCATGGGCGCGTCCTCGGACATGGGCCTTGGGCCCGGTTGGGAGTGGGCTGGGGTCGTCTGACCATTTCTTGGCCCCACAGTCTCATTTCAAAACTCCTAGTTTGATTTTGTTTTTATATTACCATTGTTGTTCATTTTTGCTAGTAATCTAATGATACTTAGCGTTATATCAGTGAAATGGCATAATGGACACAACTTATCTGGAAGTTAGATTACTAATAACAATAAATAACAAGGTTCATATGAAAACATAATTAAACATGAAAGACTAAAACACAAATTTTTCCACAACTTTATTACAACTTTGCCACATGGCAATTTGTAAATGATAAAATTATGGGTCCAGAGGATTAGATGGAGTTTTCTTACCTAGTTGGAAATTTAATGGACCAATTGTATCATCGATTTCGCATTAAGTCCAAGAGTTGGGCCCCTGAGAATTGCACCAAACAAGCCTTACTAATTCAAATTCCCATTTAAATTTCTACAATTTTTTTAGAAGGAAATTTCTACAATTAATTGTGTGATGATTGATAAAAGAGAGAGGAATGCTAGCTAGAGGGTGGGTTAGAAGTGAATTGTGAGTAAAAGTAACGCTGCGGTTAAAGATAAATTATACAGTCCTCTGGTAGACCACATTATTTGTCCACTATTTCACTAAAGGACTCCTACTTGTTTAAAATTGCCGAGTCAGTAATCAGTTTCTATTTTTAAAAAAAAATTTATAACTCAGTAATTTTAAACAAATATAAATTTTTTAATAAAATGGTAGATCATATCACTTGTCCACTATATAAATCTTATAATTTCTCGTGGTGAAAGGTAACCGAGTTTTAATGTGGGCAAATATTATCGATTTCATTATTTTTATTTTTCATTTTCTTGGTACAATAACGGAAAGAAAAAGCAACCAATAGTCTCAAAAGCACATGAGTCACAATGTGACTGTTGGGCCTCGGGCCGCGTTTTCATCGAAAGAAAATAAGCAGGACGGAGGATTAGCCGTTAATTTTGTCACCAAGCTGTTAATTTAATGTGCCAGTCATACCATCTTCTAATGGAGGAGAATCTTATATATCAAAATAATATAATAATAATAATCGAGACCATGTCCAAAAAAACAACTTATAGAATTTGGGCCCCTTCTGCAAAAAAAAAGAAAAGAAAAGGTAAAGTGTGAGACATATTCACAGTCTAATGGAAGAGAGACCATGTCCAAAAGTTGGGCCCCTGATCGAGAACTGAACTAAACTCACGGTACTGTAATTTTAGACCGATAACCAGTTTTTGTCTTTTTTTTTTTTTTCTTGGTTGAAAAAAGAGATTATATCTTTGAAAAATGTATTCTTTTCTCTAATGGCTTTAAATTTTGCTTTAATGAAACTATCTTCTCAAGTTGTGTTGGACTTTAGATAGGTTGTGCACTTGTGCAGTATCATGTAATGCCGAAGTCTACTGTCCTGATCAATAATAATATATTTAATGTTTATTAGATTCTTTATATATAAATTTTGCAATCATCAAGTTTTTAATTTATTTTTTATTATACAATTATAAACATTAAAGGAACCATAATCCCCAAACTTATAGAATTGCTCCACTCCGTTTTGTCATTTTCTTGGTACAGTCAAATATAAATAGTAAGTCTAATATAAAAACCGAACCAAATATGAAAGTCCAAAAATGAGAACTTTGAAAAGTAAAATGTCAAAATAAAAATAAACCTAAGGACTAAAAATAAACTTTTGTCTTTTCTTTTAATAGAAAACTTAACGTCGGGTACAAAATGGAACAAGAGTCACAATCTAGGGTGTACAATGTGTATTCGAAAAGTTTAGAGTACAAAATAAAATTTGTGGTATTATTTAGGGTGGTAGCTTGTAATATTTCTCCAAAACTTGACCTAACAGGAAAAGAGATTAGAAACATTAATGCTAATCAAACATTATTATATATGTATAAAATATATGGTATTGATATTAGATATTATACATTGAGGTTTCTATCTCAATGGACAAAACAAATTTCCATTCAACTGATTATATGATGCATTTGACGTAGTATAAACTTTTTTTTTTTTTAATTCTATACTTTGTATATTTGCATTTGCTGGATACTCTTTTATCGTTGTTTGAACTCACTTTTAGTCTCTTTAATAAACAAGTTAGATTTTCAACATTGAGTTGAATTCTGTACCTATAAATACAAATTTCATTATTTTTATGTTGGATTAGATATATTTATACCGACAGATATAAATAATGTTGAGTTGAATTGGAAAATTGCACTTACATCCACAATAATCAAACTAGAAGTCATCTTATATTATTATTATTTTGTTGATAATTTTGATAGTTACATTTGAAAAGGGGAATTTAAATTCTAAATGTTACCATTAAAAATATTAGGAAATGCTAATTAAACTACATATATAGAAGAGTTGCCAAAAAGAAGGAATGCATAATCAAAAGCCATCTTCTATCCTGTTTGATAAGATTATAGAGGCAAAAAAAATTTCTTAAGGACATCATAAAGGCTTGTTTGGTACATATGTTTAAACAATAGTTTTCAGTTTTTTTGAAAATACATGTGGGTGAAAAAATGTGTAAAAATACGTATAATATTGTTTGAACACAATATCAAACATACATGACCTAAATGTTTTGAATGATATATAAACCCTTGCGTAGTAGTTAGTAAAGCAACAAGGACCACCTTAATTAAATAATATTTGTGGGGGGTAAAAACCCAGAGCTACTTAACGGGCCTGGGGTACCGGGTTAAGAAGTATTATATTTCCGAGGAACAATAGTTGGGTGGGGACAGCCCATCTGAAGGCAGGAAACCCAGAAGTAGAGGGGGAGTACCGTCTGAAAAGGTCACTACTGGTCCGAATATGTCTCACTCCTCGGCCACAAATAGCCTTGATCAAACAAACGTGTGGAAGGTCCGTATAATCTTCCTAGCGATCCCAATGATGACGATAAGTTCTGAGTAGGTCTGGAGATGATCAGAACGATGAGATATCTAAAGGAAAAGCTGCCACCACTATATTTAATGCACTGCAACAACTTTTCTGGCTGCATTTATGTGGAGAAGACCCCTGAACAGTGTAACCTCAGCTATCGTCACTCACAAAGAACCAAAGTAAGCACATGACGTGACATGTACTCAAGTAGATACGCGGATGAAGAACAGGTGAACGATGGAGATGATGGGAAATGGTGCTATATAAAGAAGAAGGGTCCCTGATAAGCGGGGGACGAGAGAAAAAAGAAAGAGAAACTTTACTGTAGCTCTGAATGTTGTAATCACTGTTCACTTAATAAAACATCTCTTCGGACATTCATTCATGGAGTTGTTTAAGCATTATTTCATGTTATCATCTCTGCAAGTAACCTAGCCAACCATTGTTTACTTCATAACCAGCCCAGCTCTTTTGCCCACTCTCTACAAATTCATTGTCCTGGGTTCGTTGGGCCTTTAACCCATATCTTTTGGGCTTAGACTACAAAAACAGACCCTACAATTGGCGCCGTTTGTGGGAAGAGCTTGTGCAGGGGCAAAGACAACAGTAGGTGATGGCTGGACACGGTTAACAAGAAGCGGAGTCTAGGGCATCTCAGCATGTGGACCCTTTTCTTAACTTGGAGCGAAGACAAGACCGCGAGGGTAGCGTACACACCGTGCCCCCTGGTCAGAATCAATCACATGGTGGGAGTCGCATGTCCCATGCAGAGAAGAACCGAGATTTGCAGCGGGAGATTGAAAAGCTAAAAAGGGAGTTATGCCATGCAAAAAGGAAACGGGCGTCCTCGTATTCTGACGAGGACCCAGATGATGAGCCGGACGTCACTTACCAACATAAATCCAGGACACCAGCCAGCGAGTCCTATACCTATGAAGAGGAATCTCATTGTAAGGAGCAACGCAGAAGTCCATCACGTGGAGACGTGGGACACTATGCCATGAGCAGAGCTCTAAACCAGATTTCTAGGTCACCCTTCACGTGCAGGATTGAAGAGGCGAGACTTCCTCGGCGCTTTAACCAACCAACATTCACCATCTACAACGGTAAAACAGACCCCGTGGAACACGTGAGCCATTTTAACCAAAGGATGGCTGTCCACTCCAGGGACGAAGAGCTGATGTGTAAGGTTTTCCCTTCCAGTCTTGGGCCAGTTGCCATGAGGTGGTTCGATGGGCTGAACCCAAATTCCATCAACTCTTTCAAAGAGCTCACCCAAGCCTTTGGTTCACGTTTTGTCACCTCCTGAAGAGTGGCCTGACCTTTGTCTTCTCTGCTATTTCTGAGCATGCAAGAAGGAGAAACACTGAAGGTGTATTCGGACAGATATTGGGAGATGTTTAATGACATGGAGGGCAATTTTGATGCAATGTGTCATGACCCAAACCTGTACTTCAGGATTTAGAGCATGACCGGCATGTTAATATCAAGTTTACCTCAATACTAACACGAACCAACCTGATCTGAAAGTGCTTATCAAGAATTTTTTTTCTTGAATTCCTGCTTATTTTCTTACATAAAACCATAATATACAAAAATGATGAAAACCTGAAATTTCATTTCCTTTGAACTTGGAAAGATTACCACTTGGCTAAAATATCAGGTATTCATGCAAATATTACATAGCTAAACGTTTAGCAAACTCTTATTACAAACCTAACCCCAAAGCCATACAACTGGGGTTTAAAACTAACTAAGATACTGAATTACATCTGTGCTCGAGGATCAAGTACATCTTGATTCCTCCTATACATCAAAAGAGCTAACTACTATACAACAAAAACTCTACGTTCTAACAAACGAGAAAACACAGAATCCTTGCCACCTCTAATACTCTCGCTGCTTCCAGGAAGAACCTGTGCACTGAAATATAAAAGGGTGAGCTGCGAAGCCCAGTAAGGTTTTTAAGCTCCATGGGCCCTTGATAAGAATGCATGTAAAACAAATATTTTATGGATATGCCAGCTTTGATAATATAGCTTCATACTATTCACGTTGTTCTTAAAATAACGTATGAACTTTCAGATAAAATACTTCATTCTCCTTTCATATAATAATAACAAGGCATAATAAGAAACGTAAACATAATTCCGTTATCTTATTTTTTTGAAAGACTATAGAATGTTTCATCATAAACTTCTTTTCATGAGAGCTATTAACTTCATAATGCATTTAAATAAAATCATTCTCTCATGATCAATCACATAATATAGCTATTACTGACATGTTGGTTATTCCATATCTGATAAGTCTGTACAGAGAAGGCCTCATCACATTTGGGTGACCTCGTGTGCATGATATTGTCCTCTTTGAGAGGCCTGATGGCACATCTCCTCAAGGTTTTATTCCTCCCCGCCGTCCGTACACATTGGGGAGAAGGCCTTATTCAGATTAGAGTTATGGGCAACCCCATTTCCTCTACTTTAAATGGCCAAACAGATAACATTTTCCATGGAAAGCCAATAATTGACCCCTACTGGCTGAGTTCAGAACATAACAATGGAATAACCCGAACACTATATTTTTCTGATAACTATGCTTTTACCTAATTATTTCATAATGGTAGCATATCCACTTCATTCTGAAATATGATGTTCATGATATAAGTACTAGCATTAATATGTTAAAATTATCTTGTATATAAGCTTGCACCACTCACGAACATATATTTTTCTTAAGTCATGCTTTTATATAATATCTTTAATTAAAAGGTTTTATTGCATAATCCTTTTTAAAATAATCTTTATACTTATCAAAAGCACATATCTCAACCTTACCTGAAAGCCAAAGACGCGAGAGATTGTACAAGAGGAGCTCAAGTGTCCGTGTTCTCGTTCTCGTCACCTAAATGAAAACCAAAACTTATTATTGACAACCTCTTCCTAAGTATTTAAACTTATACCTCAATCATAACCTAACTCTCAAACTCAAGAAAATCTTAATTCCCATCGCAATAAGTTCCCCAAAGCATATGCTACAATCATCAAACACATTATGCATCCAAACCATAAAGAAACCAAGGCATAAAATTTATGTATGCTCCAAACATAACAAAGGATGAGCATATTAAATCATAACTCAAAACATTCGCCCTAGCTTCAAAATTAAATCCACAAAGTCAGAGTTATCCTACCCTGTTTACTGCTCATAACAGCAGCAAAAGCTCCATTTGTAAAATACGAATGGGCTGTTCAAACACCTCCAAAAATCATGAAATTTTACATAAATACTCCCCTGTGTGTCCAGTATATACCATAAAAATTTCGGAGTCAAAACATAAACCCATGATTTATTAAAAATCGTACAATAAAACATGTTCAAATCTGTCCTGGCAGAAACTCATGTAAATTATAAATTAAATAATTATTTTTCTATTCATCCAAATGCTGTGAAACCACTTCCACAACAACCACACATGTCTTAGGGTTCATAAAAACTACTCCTAGCATCCTAATTCAGAAAATATGATTTAATACAGAATTTTCTTTGAGTAAACATCAAATCTGTCACAGGGACAGCTTCAGGGCATGTTCTTTCTAAAATCATCAACAAATAGCAATAGGCCATCATTTCATTTGGGTATTTTTATACCTATACAATACATATTAAAAAAAAAACCCTAATAAGCATCCAATAGCTCATAACACCATCACTCTTTAAACTTACAAAAACAGAATCACAAGTTCAGTCTCACAAATCAGAACAGAGGATAAAGAAATAGAAATAACAAAACAATTATACTATCAACATACCCAAAATCAAATGAAGTTTTGATTACTTACCTACATACTTTGAAGATGAAACCTTAGGGTTTAGGCTCTTAATTTCCTTTTAGAGAGAGTGGTCTATAGCTTTTGGTGAGAGGGTGAAAGAGTGTTACAGCCGTGTAAGAGCAAAGGAAGAAGAAGAGAGAAAGAAGAAAAGAGCTGGACTTCTGTTCTGGTGCAGCCAAGAAAATCAGAAAAGGGAGAAGACTTTTGGGGCACAAAAGAAGATAAGAATGTGGACAATTGGAGTGGGATACATGGGATGCTAGGAAGAAAATATCACACCCCCCTTTTTTCCAACTTTTGACAATTCTTGCATTCACACTCACTTTCCTACAAAAATAATTCTTGCATATATATATATATATATATATATATATATCCTCACCTTTGTAAAGTTATATCCATCACACTAGCATATATGTTCTAATTGCTTGAGAAAAGTCAAGGAAAATGGCTCTTGGTGATTGCATGGCCGGCCAAGTCCTTGGCCCTTTGATTTGTCAACATGCATGATTTCTTTTAACCTAACTTGTATTGAATTCTTATTGGTTGCATGGGAATTGAAATTTCCACAATCACAATTCATGCATCATATGTCTAATTAAAACACCAACTATGCATCATACTAAATGTATATTTATAATGCAACTAGCCATTTCAATTATTCATAATCTTTAAAAAAAAAATCAAAACTTCATGCACTTAAGAGTAATTAAGATCATAACATGCATATAAACCCATAAATTAAATAGGTAATTAAGTTGGGATGTTACACAATGGCCCTAGAAACGTTTAAGCTCGGCCTCCCTACCGATCATGGTTTAAGGACATCCTTGTCTGGTAAACCCGTTACTAGCATGCGTCAGCTAATGGATCACATTGAGAAGTATAAGAGAGTTGAAGAAGACCAACAACAAGGAAAAGGCAAGGAGAAGGTTATCCCCAAAGAGAGGAGGGATTTCAGGTTGGATCGATACACCAACAGCAAACCAAGGAGAGACTTCCCCACGCAGCCAGGAGCAGCCAACCCCCAAACTGTCAACACCGTATTCAGAGATCCAGTCCATCAAGTTTTAGAAAAGGTCAAGAACGAGCCATTCTTCAAGTGGCCGAACAAGATGGTAGGGAATCCTGACAGACGTAATCGCAATCTCTACTGCCAATACCACCAGGATCATGGACACACGATTGAGGACTGCAAGAGTTTGTGGGTTCATTTGGACCAACTAGTCGGCGAAGGGAAACTGCGACATCTCTTACATCACACCAGTGGCCGAGGAGGTCCGACGAGTGCGGAGTCTCGGAGGGATGATCCTTTAAAACCCCCTCTGGGTACTATCAATGTTATCTTTGCAGCCTTAGGGAAAACAAGATCCTGGCCATCCAAGGTCATGTCGGTGAATCGGTTACTTGCAGGGGAATCTGGCCAGGGTCCGAAAAGGTGTAAACTAGATGATCAACTAGTTTTAGGTTTCTCGGACGCGGACAAGGTGGGCACTGTCCAACCTCATGATGATGCGTTGGTCGTCACCCTTAGAATTGGGGGGTATGATGTGAAACGGGTGATGGTTGACCAAGGTAGCGCTGCAGAAATAATGTACCCTGATCTCTACAGGGGGCTGAACCTCAAACTTAGTGACTTAACACCATATAGTTCCCCGCTGATAAGTTTCGAAGGAAAAGTTGTTACCCCGAAGGGCCAAATACAACTACCAGTGCAGATTGGCTCAGAGGTGGTGGAGGTGGATTTCATAGTTGTGGACGTTTTTTCACCCTATACGGTGATTGTAGCCAGACCTTGGCTGCATGCGCTAGGGGCGGTTTCTTCCACCTTGCACCAGAAAATCAAATACCCATCCGAAGGCCAGTTGCGAAATCTGGGGGGATCAATCCGTAGCTAGACAATGCTTAGTGGCTGCCATTCAACATGAGCCAGGAGCCGAGTCATCAACCAGGGCCGAAAGGGGCTTATAGCAACTAAAGCACCAGTCATCGCCCACTGAAGATTCGGACAAGGGCGCAGGATGCAAAGATTTGACAAAAGTCCTCATTGGGGATAATCTCGAAAAATTCTTTCAAGTCGGATCCCAGTTACCTTCGCAGGAAAAAGAGGAGTTAGTGCGACTTTTTAAGGAGTACCTCGACGTATTCACCTGGGATGCTTATGAAGCCCCGGGGGTGAATCCGGAATTTATATGCCACTATTTGAAAGTAAACCCCATGATCACCCCCAAAAAGCAGCCCCCTCGGCATCCATCGAGGGAACACGCTGAAGCAGTCAGAGAAGAAGTAGTAAAGCTCAAACAAGCTGGAGCTATTAAAGAGGTTTTCTACCCAGAATGGTTGGCAAATACTGTGGTGGTGAAGAAGAAGAATGGGAAATGGCGAGTATGTATGGACTTCACTGACTTAAATAAGGCATGCCCTAAAGATCCATTTCCCATGCCAAAAATCAATCGGCTGGTAGATGCCACTGTCGGACACTCCCGAATGAGCTTCTTGGACACATTCCAAGGCTATCATTAGATACCCTTAGCCTTAGAAGACCAGGAGAAGACTGTTTTTGTGACTCCCATGGGTAACTACCACTATAAAGTGATGTCATTCGGTTTGAAAAATTCGGGTTCTACTTACCAAAGGATGATGACGAGGATGTTTGAATCACAGCTGGAAAGAAATATTGAGATTTACATAGATGACATGGTGGTGAAGAGCAAAGTGGTGTCCGAGCATGTGAAAGACCTAGAAAGTACCCTTGAAGTTCTCGGGAAATACAAGCTACGCTTGAACGCTTCTAAGTGCTCATTTGGTGTGGGATCAGGCAAGTTTCTAGGATATATGGTGACTCACAGGAGAATTGAGGTCAACCCTGATCAGATAAGGGCCATCAATGAGTTACAAGCTCCTCGGAATCCTAAGGAGGTTCAGAAACTGACAGGGATGATGGCAGCCCTAAATCGATTTATCTCTCGATCAGCGGATAGGTGTCGGCCCTTCTTTTCCTTGATTAACAAGTTGAAAGGATTCGAGTGGACGGAAGAGTGTGCTGTGGCCTTCCAACAGTTAAAAGATTATCTGGCTCGACCACCAATCATGTCCAGCCCTGAGCCCGACAGGGTCTTGTTCGCGTATATCGCTGTAGCTACCCATGCTGTAAGCTTGGTACTGATCCGAGCAGATGGCGGTGTGCAGAAACCCGTTTATTGTGTAAGCAAGTCGCTGCATGATGCCGATGTCCGTTATTTACCATTGGAAAAGGCTATTCTAGCAGTGGTACTCGGTACACGAAAGCTCCCACATTATTTCCAAGCCCATATAGTCGTCGTTCTCACCCAACTTCCGCTCAGGGCTATATTCCGAAGTGCAGACTATACTGGAAGAATTGCAAAATGGGGGACGATCCTAGGGGCTTTTGATATCAAGTATATGCCACGCACCTCGGTCAAGGGCCAGGTGCTTGCCGATTTGGTAGCCGAGTTCACGGAGCCCCGATTAGAAGAAGTAAAGCTGACATCAGACATGGATGAAAAATCAGTTGGTATGATCTCTTACCAAGACCCTTCCCATTGGGAGGCGTACGTGGATGGTGCTGCAAACCAGAGAGGCTCTGGAGTGGGGCTAGTGTTGATATCCTCTGAGGGAATCGTTATTGAAAATGTATTAAGGTTGGGCTTCTCGGCAACAAATAATGAGGCGGAATACGAAACCCTATTGATGGGGATGAGTATGGTCCAAAAGATGGGGGGAAGGGCAGTAAAGTTATTCTCGGATTCAAGGTTGATTGTGGGTCAAGTACAGGGGGAGTTTGAGGCAAAGGATGAAAGAATGCGGGGATACTTGAGCCGAGTTAAACATCTGCAGTCAGGGTTCGAATCTTTCAGCTTGCTGCATATTCCTAGGAATGGTAACTCACACGCTGACTCCTTGGCCACTCTAGCCACCTCTTCGGCATAGGATTTACCGAGAGTTATTCTCGTTGAGGACTTGCATAAACCCACCGAAGCAGGAAAAGAAGTAGTTCAAGTACATCAAGTCAGGGCTGGACCCAGTTGGATGGACCCTTTGGTTAAGTTTCTAAAGGAAGATATCTTGCCTGAAGAGAAGGGAGAAGCCGATAAAATTTGGAGGAAAGCAGCCAGGTTCTGGTTGTCTGAAGATTAGAAACTATACAAACGCTCTTATTCAGGACCGTACTTGTTGTGCATACATCCTGAAAAGGCTGAGCTGTTATTAGAGGAACTGCATGAAGGAATCTGTGGAAGCCACACTAGAGGCAGATCCTTGGCTCACCGAGCCATCACTCAAGGTTATTGGTGGCCGAACATGCAGAAAGAAGCCCTGGATTATGTTAAAAAGTGTGACCAGTGTCAGCGATTTGCTCCACACATTCATCAGCCAGGGGGGACCTTCAACCTGCTATCTAGCCCATGGCCTTTCGCCCAATGGGGTTTGGATATCGTGGGACCATTCCCTAAGGCTGCGGAAAACAAGAAATATCTGCTGGTCAGCACTGACTACTTCACCAAGTGGGTCGAGGCAGAACCTCTTGCCAACATCCGAGATGTAGACGTGCAAAGGTTCATATGGAAGAGTATAGTCACTCGATTTGGAGTCCCATGTATTCTCATCTTGGATAATGGTCTGCAGTTTGATAGCAAAGCTTTTAAGAGTTATTGTAGCGAACTGGGGATCATGAATAAGTACTCCACCCTAGCTTATCCCCAGGGTAATGGCCAGGCCGAAGCTGTCAACAAGGTCATTGTGAATGGCTTGAAAAAAAGATTAGACGACGCGAAAGGTAAATGGGTAGAAGAATTGCCGCATGTGCTTTAGGCTTACAGAACTACTCCACGCAGGTCTACTGAAGAGACCCCCTTCTCAATGACTTACGGGGCTGAAGCCGTCATACCTTTGGAAACTAGATTCCCGACGTTGAGAACGAGCTCGTTTAGTCCGACAGGTAACAATGAACAGCTAGAGAAGAGTTTGGACCTAATTGATGAAAGGAGGGAAAACGCAATAGTCCGATTAGCGCATTACCAACAAAAGCTTAGACAGGGCTACGACGCCAACGTAAGGCTCAGACCTCTGGAACCTGGTGATCTGGTACTAAGAAAGGTGGTAGGCACTGTAAAGAACCCAGCTCGGGGAAAATTAGGGCCTAATTGGGAAGGGTCATATCATATTATTTCAGGAGCTGGCATTGGGGCATATTTCCTTGAAGACCTGGACAATCATGTGATACCACACCCATGGAATGTAAATAACCTCAAAAGGTATTATTATTAATCAAAATTTTCTTTTAATCAGCATATCAACCTGTTACAATTTATGTAAGCGTTTAAACTTAAATCCATTCATACCTGTAGTCCTTGGACCAGATGATATGGGTTAGTTAGCACTCTGTTACGATCTCTTTAAGTGTTTAAACTTAAATCCATTCATGCCTGTAGTCCTCGGACCAGATGATATGGGTTAATTAGCACTCTGTTACGATTTCTTTAAGTGTTTAAACTTAAATTCATTCATGACTGTAGTCCTCGGACCAGATGATATGGGTTAGTTAGCACTCTGTTATGATTACTTTAAGTGTTTAAACTTAAACCCGTTCATGCCTGTAGTTCTCGGACCAGATGATATGGGTTAGTTAGCATTCTGTTACGATTTCTTTAAGTGTTTAAACTTAAATTCATTCATACCTATAGTCCTCAGACCAGATGATATGGGTTAGTTAGCACTCTGTTACGATTTCTTTAAGTGTTTAAACTTAAACCCATTCATGCCTGTAGTCCTCGGACCAGATGATATGGGTTAGTTAGCACTCTGTTACGATCTCTTTAAGTGTTTAAACTTAAACTCATTCATGCCTGTAGTCCTCGGACCAGATGATATGGGTTAGTTAACACTCTGTTACGATTTCTTTAAGTGTTTAAACTTAAACCCATTCATGCCTGTAGTCCTCGGACCAGATGATATGGGTTAGTTAGCACTCTGTTACGATTTCTTTAGGTGTTTAAACTTAAACCCATTCATGCCTGTAGTCCTTGGACCAGATGATATGGGTTAGTTAGCACTCTGTTACGATTTCTTTAAGTGTTTAAACTTAAACCCATTTATGTCTGTAGTCCTCGGACCAGATGATATGGGTTAGTTAGCACTCTGTTACGATTTCTTTAAGTATTTAAACTTAAACCCATTCATGCCTGTAGTCCTCGGACCAGATGATTTGGGTTGGTTGGCACCCCCTTACAGTTTTCCTAAGCGTTACAACTTTAGCTCATTCATAGCTTGTTAGTAAGTTTTATACTAGCGGATTCTCTTAGTACTAATTTTTGCTTACATCTGCTATATGATATGATGAATGAGTTTGGCTATATTGTTATCTCAATTAAAAGTAACAGTCATGTGCAGCAATAACGAGTCATAAAGAATGTAACAGGAGACACAATAAATAAAAGCGAAAGGGTTTTCATTAATTAAAAAGGAGACAAGTTTACAAAATCCTCACCAAACAGAAGAAATTATATTAAATACAAAATAATAAACCCCTAAGTCCCTAGGCTTTCCTCTGAGAGACCGAAGGATCAGCAGCTTGGTCTTTGGACTCTGGGAGGCTCTTCTTCTCCGTCAAAGCTTTGCCCTCGTCCTGAGGAGCTTCAACAGGCTCGTCGGACCGAACAGGTTCCTTGGCAACCTCGAGGCTAGCTGGGGGGAGTTCCCCGATTATGGTTTGCTCCGAAGCCTCAGGAAGCTGTGTGGGAGGAGGAGGATCAGACCCTGGGAGCACTTGGATTTCAGGATCATAATAAACGCTCCCAGGTAACCTCAGGTCGGAATCGATGGGGACTCCAGCCGCGTCCAGTGCCTTTTGCCAAGTTACATCACAGTAGTCTCGGGCAACTGTGGCAAATTGTTTTGTAAGCTGGTTCCCGACCTCTTCTACCCTCAGCTGGTAGGCTGCCTTCCTCTCAGCCTCAACTGCCTCCTTTGCCAGCCGGGCATTCTCCTCAGCTACTTGGACATTCTCCTTGGCTTTCTGGAGCTCGGCCCGGAGACCTTTCACTAGCTCCCTTTCGGTCGCCAGGTTGATCTCTGACATGTTTAATTGTTTGCCCTGTTCCTCAGCCTAGGTCTCGGCATTTTTAAGCCCGGCCCTAACGTTGTCCCTCTGCCTGGTCACGACTTTGAGTTGCTCCAACGTGCGGGCATACTCCTCCTTCAGCTGGCCAAGAGCTTTCTCTGCCTCGGATTAAGACTAGGCTGCCACTTGGGCCTCGAGGTAGGACTTCTTGTTCCATTCCTCAGCCATGTAGATTTGCTGAGTAATCTGCATGACAATATTTTCAGCATAAGGTGAAGAAAGGAAGCAAAACAAATTAAAAATAGAGCTTGAATTAAAGGAGTGAGTTCATTTACCATGGCTATATCCCTCTTAAGGGATAAAAAGAGCTCCTGCTGGTTAAAGCGTCTGTAGGACTCCATATCATGAGGAAGGAGGAGTAGCTGCTGCAAGGCCTCAACAACATACCCTGCCCTTCCCCCATCATAATTCCTAAGGGATGTATCCCAAGGAATGGAGGCGCCATCCAGCTCTAGCCTTGGTGACCAGATGCGAGGTCCCCCTCCTCGTCGTACCTCGGCCCCGAGGATCTCGTCTCGGCTTTCAGTGGAAGTGGCCCTTTTTCCTCGAGGCTCTCTCACCGTCTTCTGTTGTTTATTTGTTTTTGGTGGCACCCCCACCTCCCTCTCTTCAGGCTCAAGGGGCCTCTTCTTCTGTAGGTTCGGCATGGGCTTCAAGCTGAGTTCAGGAGCCTGGGGAGGCGCTGGAGGCAGGATCTCTACTGGTTGAGAGGTCCCAGCACCTTTTTGCTCGGCCTTTTGGCCCCTGTTCCTCATTAGGCGTTTCAAATCCGCCATATCTTCGTCCGAAGAGTCGTCGGGGAGGGCAGTTATCAAAACAAGTAGGTGGACGCTGGACTGCCTGTCACCTTCTTCCTCAGCGTCCGAGACCTCTACCACTTGTTTTGCCCCTGAAGCTTCCCCCCCGAAGTGGAACTTGTCGATCTGCTCCTCTAGTGAGGAGGTAGAAGAACCAACTTTTTCACCCTCAACCTCTGGTCCGAGGGGGACTTGCTGAAGTGGCTGGACGAGAGGGGTTATACCCTGGGGGTTTGGGTGTGGTACTAGTGGAAGATCGTGCGGTGCCAAGAAACCCTGCCACGCGACGTCAATGCGGTTGAGGCAGTGATCTCCTTGAGTAATAGCGTTGCCGACCGGTTGGAAGTCTTTTGGCTTCGCTTTGTACCCTAGGATGAGGGGAGCCGATTGGAGTTGTCCGTCCTCGCTTACAAAGATCTCGGACCGTAGCAAAAAGTTAAGCGCGGCGAAGTTGGTGAGGCTGAGCCGAGGAGAGATGTTTTTTTTATCTGTTACAAGTCACAGCAGAGCTTTGTTAGAAACTGGAAAGCAGCAACAAAAGAAGAATCAAAAACTGTTAAAAGACGAAGATCCTGAGCCTATGGTTAGTGTGCCTAAGTCCAATGTGTCCCACCTGGCTTGGTCGGACAGTGAGGGCCGTCATGCCACACGCCCGAGATAATCACATAGTCATCCTTCATCCCTTTATTGGATTTGGGGAGGCAGAAAATGAGCCTAACAATGTCAGAACGGGATTTTAAATAATATCCCGCTCCTTGCTGGCTGTGGAACTCATACATGTACACCACGTCGAGCCAAGTGAGCCCAAATCCTAAGTGGTGGTTAAGGTCCTCAATTGCTCCTAAGATCCTAAACATATTAGGCGCGCACTGCCAAGGGGTAATCCTATGGTTTCGAAGGTAGCTAGTGATGATGGGGCCCATAGGAATCGTCATTCCCCCTTCTAGGAAAGCGATGACAGGAATCACGACTTCCCCCATTTTTCGATCAGTTAGTATTTTCTCCGGAGGGCAATACCTCACACCCACGTTTGGAGGTATGCGGTATGTGGCCCTAAACTTCTCCAACTGGGCAGGGCTGTCTACCAAATACTCGAGTTTACCATCACTCAACGGAAAAATGGAGGTACGATGTAGCAGTGAGGAAATGGTCGCTCAAAGGAAAAAAAGGACACCCGAAGAGAAAACTGAAGGATTAAGATGATGAAAACTTACAGGAACTGAACTAGAGACTGATCTCTAAACTTGCAGAAGGATGCCTGAGGACTCTGGGAAGGATCGAAATCAGCGATTGGAAGAGCTCTGAGCGTTTGTGTGCTTGTTCTTGTGGGATGGCCTGAGAGTTGCAAAGTAAAGGAGAAATGTCCGCCTCTGAGATTTTATACGAGGTCAAACGAAGGGGCAGAAGTTATTCCGCCCAAATCCCAAGGAAGAACCCCGTCCGTTGGATCAACAGCCCACCGTTGGATGCAAAGGACAAGGCGCCCCTTGGAGTAATTAATGTAGCGCTTTGGGAATACGGAAAACAACAGCAGCAATGATGGAGCGCGCGCATCTATACCTACACACGTGCCAGGCCGAATTTTTGTCCGTTTTCAAGCCTTAACTCTATAACAGGTCAAAATCCCATTTTTTCTCTTCGGATGCGAGGGAAAAATTAAGATTTTGAGGGGCTATTGTGGGGGGTAAAAACCCAGAGCTACTTAACGGGCCTGGGGTATCGGGTTAAGAAGTATATATTTTCGAGGAGCAATAATTGGGTGGGGACGGCCCATCTGAAGGCAGGAAGCCCAGAAGTAGAGGGGGAGTACCGTCCGAAGAGGTCACTACTGGTCCGAAGATGTCTCACTCCTCGGCCACAAATAGCCTTGATCAAACAAACGTGTGGAAGGTCCGTATAATCTTCCTAGCGATCCCAATGATGACGATAAGTTTTGGGTAGGTCTGGAGATGATTAGAACGATGAGATATCTAAAGGAAAAGCTGCCACCACCGTATTTAATGCACTGCAACAGCTTTTCTGGCCGCATTTATGTGGAGAAAACCCCTGAACAGTGTAACCTCAGCTACCGCCACTCACAAAGAACCAAAGTAAGCACATGATGTGACATGTACTCAAGTAGATACGCGGATGAAGAACAGGTGGACGATGGAGATGATGGGAAAGGGTGCTATATAAAGAAGAAGGGTCCCCGATAAGCGGGGGACGAGAGAAAAAGAAAGAGAAGCTTTACTGTAGCTCTAAATGTTGTAATCACTGTTCACTTAATAAAACATCTCTTCGGACATTCATTCATGGAGTTGTTTAAGCATTATTTCATGTTATCATCTCTGCAAGTAACCTAGCCAACCATTGTTTACTTCATAACCAGCCCAGCTCTTTTGCCCACTCTCTACAAATTCATTGTCCTGGGTTCGTTGGGCCTTTAACCCATATCTTTTGGGCTTGGGCTACAAAAACAGACCCTACAATATTCATTAACAAGATTGCATTGAATAAAACCAATCATTTGAACTATAGAAAATTGTTCAAATGACTAAACAAAAAGCAGAGTTGCCAGGTAGAATAATTAATAAATTTCCCATCAAATTTTTAGAAATAGCATAAAAAACCACCAAGGGGGAGAAGAAAATCAAAGCGAGAGAGAGAGAGCACTCGTATTTTTGTTGAACAAATCTTGGAATGAATAAAAGAGGGAGGTGCATAGGAAGTAATAGCAAATCTATGGGAAAAAATAGGTTGATTAAATGTTGAAAAAATCTTGAAATGAATAAAAGAGAGGTGCATCGAAAGTAATAACAAATATATGGGAAACACGAGATGGTATAGATGATACTACAGAGTCCAGACAGTACACTGCTGGGAAACAGTGAAACATGAGACGCAATGTGTTCATGAATAAAAGAGAGGTGCATCGAAAGTAATAACAAATATATGGGAAACACGAGATGGTATAGATGATATTAGAGAGTCCAGACAGTACACTGCTGGGAAACAGTAAAACACGAGATGTAATGTAATGTGTTTTTTAAATATTACACTGTCAGGAGTGATCTTTAACATCACGAGATATTTGAAAAAATGAATCCTCTTGATATTAACTACACACAAGAAAAGCAGGACCAAGTTTCAATGTTGACGATATGCAATGTGTTCTTTAAATATTACACTGTCAGGAGTGATCTTTAACATCATGAGATATTTGAAAAAAGAAATCCTCTTCTATTAAAAAAAAAAAAAAAGAATCCTCTTGATATTGACTATACACAAGAAAAGCAGGACCGAGTTTCAATGTTGACGAATTTCATCGATATCATTAGTTTTATTTTTCAGTTTCTTGGTACAATCAAGCAAAGAAAAAGTAACCAATGGTCTCCAGAACACGTGAAGCACAACGGAAGTGTTGGGCCTCGGGCCCCTTTTGAATCTAAAGAAAATTAGTGGATCCGAGGATTAGCTGTTAATTTTGTTCCCTAGCTGATAATTTAATGTGCCAGCCATATATCATTCTAACGAAGGACACTTTATTTTATAGAAATAATAATAATAATTAGCTGCTAATCCATACAATACACATAAACTTAAATTGATTATGAAACTATACAATTGCATAAATTGCTCCTATCACTTGAATTTTGTTACAATTTAATAAAGAAATCAAATCTTAAAATATTTACGAATCGAAAGATTCATTGTTTAGGAATTGTTGAAACAAAATAAAATATATATGACTACACAATAGAGAAATATTAGTTATCTTCAAAAGAATTACCCATGGTATAGTTGTTGAAATCTACTGAACATGTTCAGATATTGTTAAAAATAATGCAAAAGGTAAGATGTTCAAACTTCTAAAATGCCAAAAAAGTAATTTTAAAAAATTAGAAGATTCTAAACCTATAATTATTGAAACTGTGGGGCCAAATAATCCCACGGCCCAGCCCACTTCATTCCTGGGCCGAAGGCCCGAGCCGAGGAGACATCCAAGTCCGAGGATGACCTCATCATCGGACGTCCGAGAGTTTAAGGAACATGTTCGCAGCAAGCGGTCATCTCCACACTAAACGCACCTGACAACCGCCCTGGCCGCATTAATGAGGAAAGGACCTTCACCAGTGTCGCCTTGGTTGCCGCGACTCCCAAAAAGACTGGGAAGGCGGCTGATGGGACAAGCACCCGAGCAAAGGTCATGATCACTCAACAAGTGTAGGGCTAGGATTGGTTGGGCAAGGGGTATATAATGTAAGGGAATCCCACCTGAAAAAGGGGGGGGGAAGAAGAAAGAAAAAGAGAAAACTCTGAAGAAAGAAAGGAAAAGAGAGAAAACAGGGCAAGAGCCTCCTCGGCCCATGGCCGAGGAGCCCATCCCATTTGTAAACTGTGCTAAGTCTTTTTCTTTAAGTAAAAGAGACCGAAGTTCACGCCACTGGAGCGCCGGCCGGCGCCTAGACCTTCGACCCACTCTCTATAAATTCATTGCGGGGTTTATTGGGCTTTTGACCCGTGTCCATTGGGCTTGGGCAACCAAAAACCCAGTCCCTACAGAAACAATAGGAAAAATATATGACTACAGTCATTACACACAAAAGAGAAATATAAGAGAGAAATGCCGTTGAAATATGCCAGACAGGTTCATATAATGCAAAAAATAAACCCAAAAATTCAAATGAAACTAAAGAATTAGAAAACTGGTGCCTACAAATTATTGAAACAAAATATAAACAAAAAAAATATGTAACTACCCATAGAGAAGTATAAAAGAAATATATTCTACCCTCAAAAGAATAGTCCGTTGCTATGATTGTTAAAATCTAAAAGAAAATTTCAAATGTTACCAAAAAATTAACCAAAAAGTCAGCAGTTAAAACCCAATGGAATTATTTAGATGAAACAATCTAATGGTGGGTTGAACCTAGCGCCAAGTTTACCCCAGGATAATAATTTGTTGTTGAGAGTTGAGATCAAAATTACATATATAATGCAGCTTCTTTTTCTTCCTCACCAATGAAGCAGTCACCACTGAGAGCTATCCATGCTGGTGCCAATAATTGCTCCACCAAGCGGTTAATCTCCCAAAGTTCTAATATATCATGATCTTTTAGTATTTGAAGAGTTCAATTATTATATATACATAATTTAAAAAAAAAAAAAAAAAAAAAACTCTTTCAATTTGTTTAATAATATGATTCATATTTTGATTTGGTTTTGTTTAAACAAAACGTTTGATATATACACGGTATTAATGTAGAGTTCAAGAATTTTAAGTAATTTGATTTTTACTTAGAATCCAAGGTTAGTTGGTGTATTTTTTTTTTAATGAAAATTTGTGTTCTTTAGAACTCTACTTTGGATTGATACAATTTATGTTTGTATTTTTAAGTTGTTATTTTTTTCAATCTAATTGAAGAAATGAAGAAATAAAATAAATTATAATGAGGTGCAAAAATTTTAAATAATTAAAAAATAATAATAATGATGTGGCAAATTCTGGAGAGGTCAACAAGAAGTCAAAGGTTTCGGTGTAAGTATGAGTTTGAGTTTGAGTTTAAGTTGGACTTGTTAGAGAGATAGAATTTCACTCCTTGTTAAGTTTGGACTAAACAAAAATAATTTTATTTAAATAAAATGATAATTTTATTTAAATATTAACGATAATGATGAGTTTGAGTTTAAATTGGACTTGTTAAAAAGATAGAGTTTCACTTCTTATTAAGTTTTGACTAAACAAAAATAATTTTATTTAAATAAAATGATAATTTTATTTAAATATTGTGCTGACGTGAAAAATTGTGAAAATTTCAGAGGTTTTGGCTTTATATATATATATTGATAATGGGTCATGTTAATGGGTGCTCTTAAGGTAATGGTTAACAATTCACTTTAGGGAAAAAAAAAATTGACACCATTTTTATGGAAAACTAGTTACAGATTTACGTGATGCGTGAGAATAAATAAATAATTTGTAATTATAATTGTAATATAATGTATAATTTGTTCTCCCTAAAAATTAAACAATTACTATTCGGTCTAATTAGGTCTACTTCAGTCCACTTTGGTCCCATTCGGCCCACTCGATCAATTTCGGTGCATTTTGGACAAATTGAGACTTAAATTAATTCTTTTGTAGGTTGCATTTTCAAGTTTAGCTCAAAAATTCTTTTTTATTTCTTCTTAATTTTGGGACCGTATAGACCGAATTGGACCGAATAGATCAAAAGTGGACAGAGTGGACTAGATTGGACAGAGCATGATCGCATTGACCAAAGTAGACCGAAAGAACTGAACTAGACCAAATAGACCTAACTGAATTGAATTGGCCAAGCTGTATAGACCAAATTGGACGGAATAGACCTAACTGAACAGAATTGGCCAAATTGGACTGAATAGACCTAGGTAGACTAAATAGACCATATTGGACCAAATGAACCTAAATAGACGGAATGGACCAAATTGGACTGAAAAGATCTAAGTGAACTGTATGGACCAAATTGGACCTAAAGACCTAACGGGATCGAATTGGCCAAATTGGACCGAATAGACCTACGTTGACCGTATGGACCAAATTGGACCGAATAGATCAAAGTGGACCGAATGGACCGAATTGATCAAAGTAGACCGAATGGGTTTGAATGGACCGAACATGACTGAATAGACTGAATTGGACTGAAGTAGGCCGAATGGACTTAATTGAATTGAAGTGGACTAAAGTAGACTGAATTGGACCAAAATTGACCAAAATGGACTAAAGTATACCGAATAGGACCCAATTGATAAAGTAGACCGAATGCCAATCTGTTATTAGCATAGCCAAGATTGTGTATGAATCAACTATTAACTAAAATCAAACCAAAACTGTTCCCTCGTGCATTTCTGAGGTCATTTTAGCTCTTTGATCGGTGATACAAAATAAATCTAAATCTAAAGCATACCCAAAAATTAATAAAACTAAATCCCATGTTATTTTTTTCTTTCTTTGGACTAGTCTTAATTGGAGGTTTTATTTATTTATTTATTTTAATCTTTGAGATTAAGATGGTATTGGACCAGAGTTTTAATGTAAGCACCAATTTTTCTCCATTTTTTTTTTCTTTGTATCATTATATGGCTAGTGAATGTTGCTGCAATGCAAACAAAAGTTGCAATCCAAACATGTCTTGAAGGGAATGAACCGACCCTATTTAAGATTTGATAACAGTGATCTTATGGTCTAGTGATTTCTTCAGAGGTTTAATTCCTAGGAATGAATCAACAGTATTTTTACTTGGAAAAGAAGAAAGAATGTATGATTTGACGTTACTTCTTAACACAATAAGATATTTAATGTATCCAATGTATGCAAAGTCCCTCTCACCATGTGTAAATCTTGTATGTATAAGATAATTCAAACATGTTAATTGCTGTGCTTGGTGCTTCTTGGCATTGGCTATTTCACCTTTCCAATGATCCAATCCCTCTGCATCCTTAGAAATCCTCCTAATCTACCAAAGTAGTGGCTGCTTTACCAGATAGACAGCCAAGCCACGTTTATGAAGGCAAGGTGGTGATGCTGTTGTGAAGGGATCATTGGGTTTCATCTTAAAGATATGGATTAAATATCAAACCCATCTAACAAGAAGAGGCATTAAGCGAAGACTTGCAAGCGTATCAAGAATCTTAAATTTGCACACCTCTCGAAGGACAATTTGTAAAGAAATGTTTTAAAGTAGTCAATGATCACAGTGAAATTGGAACAGGGTAACAGCATGAAGCGAAGACTTAGCTGAAGTTAAATAAGCAAAAGCTGATGACCAAGACTGAAATGTCAAATTATACAACACCTAGAAACACTGTAGGATCCCAATGTGAGCTCTGTCCATTATTTACTATTTAGCGTGATTGCCACAACAGAAGTGAATGATCCACAATTACTACAGCCAGTAGTAGTAGCAGCTATACCAGGTTCCAATTCAAACCAAGAAATTAGATGGACATAATGTAGTAATCAAAGTGAATAAGGTTTCAATTAGTAAGTAAGGGTTGAAAAAGGTTTCAATTGGAAATGCAAATCAATTTTGCATAGCTTTAGCAGCAATGAACATATTTCTTGAACCAATAAGAAAATAAAATTGCAGGAGACTTGTACCATTTTTAAACTCCAAAAATTTTCAACATTTTTTTTTCTCTCCAAAATGAACCATTTCAGTTTCCTTTCTCTAAAACCCTAAAAGACTATCAAGAAGAGCTTAAAACGCACTGTATCAACAATTCTGAATCAATCAACATCACTGTCAGGCTTCTAGGTTTCAATTCTTAAAATGTGGCTAATGAGATTTCCATATCTGTCAAATTGATTTATGGGACTAACTTCTTTTTAGCTTTAATGGATGGAAAATCACATGACCCTAATGTAATTAGTGGCGTGAATCCATTGGCGAGTCTTCTTAATGTAATAATGTGAAATTCATGTGAGTTTCTTTCCATAAGAGCTAAAGTAAGTTAGTTTCAGTGCTCAATTTGGTGCACTTTTCAAATAATTGACAATTTTTATTGGGATGAAATTTGGTAATTGACATGAGTATTGCAAAAACTTAGCTAACCAGGACAAGGTACAATCTGCTTCGGTAGATTGCATACTCTCCAGCAGCATTTTAGCCTTCAGAAAAACTAAAGAGGAAAAGCACAAAGCAGTATCATTCTGATCATAAAACTCTCACAAAATATGTTGGATTAGATATATTTATACCTGTAGATATTGTTTGTTTGTTTAGACCCTTGTATACCAGTTTTGTTTAACCTAATTAATTATCCAAGTAGTTACTTAAATTGATTTTTCAAATCTAGGTGAAACATAGATAATCATATCACAAAGTGCGGAAAAATAAAGACGACAATCAATATGATAACCTAGGAAAACCAATGAAACCAACAGTTTCAAGGTAAAAAACCTGGCAAGGATTTAACCTAGTTATCCTCAAGGTAAACAAATTCACTTTGATAGAATGGAAGTTTTACAATAGATTTTCTCCTTAAAATCTAAAACTACCTCTTGTACTTACTCACATGATCACATGCAGCTCTAACTCCACTAACTAATCTATCTGAATTGGTTGAACACAAACACCCACGTTTGCGACTTTGATATCCCACTCAAAGGTTTAGATCACCTTCAGTAGTAGATCTTTATGTGGTAACTCACTAGTACTTGATTGTAGATCTCGTTCCAGTAGATGCTTATTGAGTTAGAAGGCTATAGAAACCTCACAAATCTCACAGGAGTAACTCGCAAGACTTCCAAGAACATGTAAAATGTAGTTAGGGTTTTTCTTTTATACCAAGTAGTGTTTAACAAACCCAAGACGTTTTTGTGAGCTTTGGGCCTGATTAAAATTGTACAGACTGCGATTTTCGATTGGTCAAGCTTCACAGAAACTAACTTCTTCTTTATGCAGCTTTACAGTTCTTGAATCTTGACTTGAACAATCTTGAGCAATGTCTAACACCTAATCTAGACATGTTTTTGTTCTCGGTTTGCCAACATACATAAATTTAGAATTTAAACATTTAATTGGTCAAGCTTCACAGAAATTGGCTTCTTCTTTCTGCAGCTTTACAGTTCTTGAATCTTGACTTGAATAATCTTGAGCAATGTCTAACACCTAATCTAGACATGTTTTTGTTCTCAGTTTGCCAACATACATAAATTTAGAATCTAATAGATATAAATAATGTAGAGTTGAATTGGAAAATTGCACTTACATCCACAATAATGACACTAGAAGTCATCTTTTATATATATTCAATAGTTACAATTAAAGAGGGGAACTTAAATCCTGAATGTCACTATTGGAAACAGTGGGAACTGCTAATTAAGCTACATAGCAGAGTTGCTAGAAAGAATGAATGCATAATCAAAAGCCATCTTCTATCCTGCTTGATAAGATTGTAGAGGCAAAAAATTTCTTAAGGACATCATAGATGTTTGAATGATATATAAACCCTTGCGTAGTTGTTAGTAGAGCAACAAGGTCCGCACTAACTAAATAATATTCAGCAACAAGACTACATTGAATAAAACCAATCATTTGAAGTTTTGTACTATAGAAAATTTTCTCCCAAATTTGTGGTAGACCCCCTTTGTAATGTGATATAATGTATAATTTATTTTCTAAAATTTATTGAAAATAATTTCATTAATATATATTATTCATTTTTTGAAGTGTTTTATACTTTACATTATTCAAATTTTTGTTATAGTGTGTTATGTTTTCCTTTTATTTTCATTTTTGGTACAACTAAACTTTTTTAAGTTTCAAATTTATGATTTAAATTTCTTATTCTTTTAAGGAAATTATTATGATATATCAAACCTCATTAGAAATTAACAATTGAGTGGGTTCTAATTAGCTCAATTGGTAAAGTCTGTAATGGTTGTATAAGAGATTTGGGGTTCAATCCTCGCCTACACCAAAAACTGATTGGTGTCTTGGTCTGATAATAAAGAGTTATCATCAGGAGCAGACGCCATAGGTTGAAATTCTCTCAAAAAAAGAAAAAAGAAAAAAAAAAGAAATTAACAATTGATGTTACTCAAATAATTTATAGGTACATTCAAATACACAAACATGTAAATTGTATTTTGATATAAACTCAAATTCTCATTTCCAACTCAAATAAAAAATATAAGAGGGGGATAGAGTTTATATGATGGGCAACTCAAAAAACACATCATCAAAATGTATCAACCCAAAGTAGAGATTAGAAAAAAAACAAAAATTCATCGATCTAAAATAGAGTTGAAAGAAAGAATAAATAATAAAGAGAGAGAGAGAGAGAGAGAGAGAGAGAGAGAGAGAGAAAGAGAGAGAGAATATTCACATTTTTTGGGTGAGAATGTGAGATAAATAGAAATTTATATAAAAGAAGATGAGTAAAAGATTACTCAAAAGAAAATGTATGGTTGTTGTAGGGACTGGTTTTGGGCACTGCTACTACTGGATGAGTTAATTCAGGCCCAACTAACCCAATACAATAAATTTATAGAGAATGAGTTTAAGAACTAGGCCTTAGTGAGGGATACAATAGCTAGACATGGTTATGAGTGGGTCGAATAACAAGGACGTGGACTAAAGTGTGAAATTCTATCCTCGGCCTTAATCTGAGGAGCTGGTTGTTCTTATGGTTTCTTCAGTGCTTTGTTACTAAGGTTTCGAAGATGATACCAACTGCTACTCTATTTTTTCTCCCCCCCCCCCCCTTTTCTGGAGGTTTTCTTACATTATATACCTCCTTCCAGTTGATCTTGGTCCTCAATTTGTTGATAATGTAGGTCACTACTCGAGTGTTTATCCCATTAGCCACCTTCCCAAACCTCCTGTGAGTTGCAACAACCAAGGCAGCACTGTTCAGAGGTTATTTCCTCATTAATGCGGTCAGGACGTTAGTTGTGGGCATTTAATGCGGATGTGACAGTTTCTCCTTGAATTGCTCTTCCACCATGCGCCCATGGCTGACCCATTGTACTTGTCCTTTTTCTTGGGATGCTCTGGGAGGCTGCCTTTGGTGGTGTGCCGAACTTCCGTTCTGTGATTTCAACTGGCTGAGGACAGGATTGTCCTCGGCGATGTTTCTTGGCACTTTGGACTTCCTTCGTTCATCCTCGGACATTTCCTCCTCCTCGACGTGAGCCTTGGGCTTAGTATAAAATGGGTCGGGGTTGTCAAATTCTTGGGCCCCACAATTGTAAACACCAAATAAACCAAGTCATGCTACATAATAGAATAACATTATTATACCATTATATACCATATAATGTCACATGATAACATCTATCAATCAAAGAAAAGAAAAGAAAAAAGATAACAAATCAAAAGACAACCAAATCACATCAATCCAAAGTAGAGTTTAATACAAAAATTTATCAACTTAGAGTAGGATGCAATAAAGAATAAAACAAAAATCCCCCAAAAGAGAGAGAGAGAGTGTGGGGCCAGAGAGTTAGACAGCCCCGGCCCACTTCGTACCAGGCCCAAAGGCCCATGCCGAGGAGGCATCCATGGTCCGAGGATAAAAGTAAGAAGCCCAGGGGCCCAAGAGACAACGCTGAGGACGATTATTTCCTCGGACGACCGAGACCATAAAGCGGACAAGCAACACACCGTCAAGAGGAGTCTTCCTGAGCATCCAAGGAGAAAAGAGCAAGTACAACGCGTCAACAATGGAAGCATGGTGGAGGAGTAAGTCCAGGATGAACTGTCACCTCCACATTAAATGCCCACAACTAACGTCCTGGCCGCATTAATGAGGAGAGGACTCCAGAATAGTGCTGCCTTAGTTGCTGCAAACCCCAGAGAGAATGGGAAGGTGGCTGATGGGACAGGCACTCAAGTAGTGGCATAGTTGATCAACAAATGTAGGGCTAGGATCAATGGAGAAATGAGTATATAATGTAAGGAGTCCCCCTTGAAAAGGGGACCGGAGATTTGGACTGAAAGGTATTGTAGCAACTGGTACTCTCCCAGAAACACTTGTAACCATTCTCAGAAGAAGTAATAAGACCTGAAGCTCCCTAAAGGAATTCCGAGGAGCGCCATAGTGCATCTTAACTCACGTCCTAGCTATTAGATCCACATCCTACCATGCAAGGCCGTTGCACCCCTTACTAGGGCCTAGTTCTTCAACCCACGCTCTATAAATTCATTGCAGGGCTAGCTGGGCTTGGGTCCACTCTCTCAACTCTTAGAAGTGCTCAAACCCGGTCCCTACAAAAAGTATTCACCATTTTTTGTGTAGGAAAAATATGGATAAAATAAAAGAGAATGAAAATTTTTTATATTAAATAAAATGAGGAAAGAAATAATCAAAATAAAAGGAAGATGAAAGGACGGAGGAATTGTAACATTAAAGTATAGAGTAGTAGGGAGATAAAAAGGTAAAAGTGGGCGAAAATGTTAGAGGAAGTGTAATTATAAGGTGAAAAATTAATAAGGAGAAAAATAATTAAAAATAAGAGAGAAAGTATTGAAAATAGATAGTTGATGTAGTCTCTGACGTAGTTTAACAAAAAACTGTAATAAACTCATGGTACTATAATTTTAGCTAACCGGTTTTCACCTTAAAAATAAATTTTTTTTTTTTTTAAAAGAAGAGATTTAAAAAAAAAAATGTTGAGAAATATCTTCGAAAAAAGGTTTTATGTTCTCTAATGCTTTAAATCTTGCTTTAATGAAACTTTATTCTCTAGCAGCAGGGACGAACCCACGTTGGGCTGGAGGGGGCCATGGCCCCCCATGGTCCCACGCCTCCCTTTATAATTTCTTAAAATCAAATATTTCTTATAGTGTAATGGTCCAAAGTTGGCCCCCCCTCTCCCAACGGCGCCCACATCTGCTCCTCATCCTTCTTAAAATAATTTTTTTGTGAAAAAATTTAAATTTTATCTTCTTAAAAATTTGATTAGTTCAAATGCTTTCAAAAAAAAAAAAAAGGTAAGCTAATCTATAACTTGTAACTCTATTCTAAATATGAAACCTTTTAACATAAAACATTTAAAAAAAAAAAATCGTATTCTACATTATTTGGTATTTTAAGTGGCTAAAAAAAAAAAATACTTACATTGTAAACAATTTTTTCATATACAAACATTGTGAGATATTGGAAAAAGGAATCCCCTTGATATTAACTAGCCATGGAAGAGACTAAAACCACCTGCCAACTTTTATGCCTTGACTAACTACCCATTGTCTAAATCACATTGATCACTATGAAGAACTGGGCTGGCAGGAGTCATGATGTACATCATAGCTAACAAAATCCCAGCCAACAAAGCCTGTACAAACTAACATAGAAAAGGATTCATATTCCGTGCAATAGCTTCAATCCCAACCGTTTATTTAATCCAACGCATAAAAAATTGACACCTAATAAAGACAACTCATCAATCCGTGTGACACCACCTTCTTTTTTTTTTTGGTTAACCAGATGGAATACAAACAAAACTAGAAAACAGAAAACAAAGAGCGGGCATGCTCATACAGAGTTCCCACTGCATCCAGGCTAGCCAACATGGCAACATCTGTTGGAGGGGATTGATAGATAACAAAATCATGGGAACTAACGGCACCTCTTCTAGCAAGGGCGTCGGCACACTTATTTGCTTTCCTATAGCAATGTTGAACTCGAACTCTAGGGATTCTTCGCAAGCCTTCTCTGCAATCAGCCACAATGACATCATTGTCATTCATGTTTCTTCCTTCTTTCAAAAGCAAATCAACCACTATCTTAGCATCAAGCTCAATAACAACGTTTGCCAAATTTAAATCAATGCACAAGTTGATACCATCACGGATAGCCCATAACTCAGCAGCCACACTGGTAGTATGACCGATTGCTCTAGCATATCCGCTCACCCAGGCCCCATTTGAATCACGGATAAGACCACTGCCACCAGCCTTACCTGGGTTGCCCAATGAAGAGCCATCTGTATTTAGTTTATACCAATTCTCCGGCGGAGGGAGCCATCGAACCTGAACTGAAACAACAGGGGGTCTCACCTTACCATTAACACCAAGGAAAGCAAATTCAGATGCTGTAGCAATAGTTTCTGACTTGAGAGATCTTTGGGAGGAGGTGTCTCTGAAGACCACCTTATTACGCCAAAGCCAAAGACTCCAAACTCCAAACGGAAAGACAACACCCCAATTCAAACCCGAGAAGGATTGTTGTTGTGAAGCACAGTTGATTCGGAGCCAATCTTCAAGATTTGAACCATAGAACATATTGGGCTGAATAGGAGTTGCAAGAGAATCCCAAAACAGACGGGCTTGAGGGCAGTCTCTTAATAAATGAATAATAGATTCTGAAGCAATATTACAAAGAGGGCAGAGAGTGGGAGTGATTACTCCTCTAGCAGCAAGCACACCCCTAACTGGGATGCTTTTGTGAAGGCATTGCCATAAGAAACACCTGATTTTTGGATAAGTGTTAGCTTTCCAAACCCAACCCCCTGTAAACGGCCTACCATGGATATTCTCTTCAGCCATGCATGCCAATCTATAGGCCTCCTTAAGTTCAAAATCTCCATTGGGAGAAGAGGTCCAAGAGATACGATCCACACTTGTTGCTGCCAAAGGGAAAGGAGTGGCCTTGATTTTTTGGACTAAGGGAGAAGGGAAAGAGAATGACAGCCTTACCAACTCCCAGAAATTATGCTGAATAACATCTATCAAAAGAAGGGAGTCTTCCCCTCTTTGAAATGGGCCTATAATAAGGCTTCTCAATGGACCATCACTTAGCCATTTATCATGCCAAAAGGAGAGACCACTATTCATACCAGCAATCCATTTCAAACCTTTTTGAAAGACTACTTCACCTTTTTTAAGAGCTGCCCAAGTAGTTGAACAAGATTTGAATTTGAGACGAGGGTTTCGTCTACGACCAGTATACTTGTGAGCAAGGACCCGAGCCCATAGAGAATTCTTCTCTTGATGAAAACGCCAATTAAGATTGGCAAGTAAAGCAACATTCTTCTCTTTAGCAGATTGAAGACCCAGACCCCTATCCTTCTTAGATGTTGTGATTTTTTTCCAACTAATTAAGTGCATTTTCTTTCTATTCTCTGTAGACCCCCAAATAAAGTTTCGAGACAGTCTATCAATGCTCTGAGTTATCTTGGTAGGGAGGATCGCACATTGCATGGCATAATTCGGGATGGTGGAAAGGGTGGCTTGAGTCAACACTACCCGCCCAGCAAAGGATAAAAGATGAGTTTTCCAGCCTGCTAAGCGGTTCTGAACACGCTCAACTACAGCCCCAAAATCTTGGGGGAGCGATGTATGTTTGATGGGGAAGCCAAGGTATTTCCCTAAGGAAGGGGTTGACCGAAATTGAAGAATATCACATATGTCGTCTCTAGTGTGAGGTGCCAGGTTAGGGGAGAAGAAGACACGAGATTTTTCGGCACTAACCTTTTGACCCGAAAGCCCACAAAAGGTGTCCAGCACATCCCTGATAGCTCTACAATTCTTCACATCAGCCTTTGCAAAGAGAACAAGGTCATCTGCAAAAAACAGGTGGGAAAAAGTCGCACCACCTCTTGAGGCTGAGATAGGGTCCCAGAGCTTTGCATCACCTTTTTCTATAATAAATGCCCCCAAAACCTCCATGCAAAGAATGAATAGATAAGGAGAGAGAGGGTCTCCTTGCCTTATACCCCTCGACGGATGAAAAGGCTCTAAAGCTCCTCCATTATAAAGCACAGATATAGAGGAGGTAGAGACACAGCTCATAATTAGTGAACTCAGATGATTCGGGAATTTGAATAGAGCAAGTGTATCTCGAATGAAGCTCCACTCAAGGCGGTCATAGGCTTTTTCTAAATTGATCTTGATTGCCATGCATCCATTTCTACCTTTCTTTTTGGACATGGAGTGGATTAACTCTTGCACAATAATAGCATTGTCCACACCCTTTCTCTTAGGAACAAATGCTTTTTGGAGAGGCGAAACTAAATAGTCCAAGGCAGGTCGGATGCGAGCCACAAGGAGCTTAGTGATGACTTTGTACACTGTATTACAAAGGCCAATGGGACGAAAATTGTTGAGAGACTCTGGGCTATTGCATTTCGGAATAAGGGTGATCAAAGTTTTGTTGAGATATTCCGGGATTTTACCAGAGCTAAAAATCTGCTTAATTTCGGCCTTAACAGAGGGCCCCACAATAGGCCAAAATCTTTGAAAAAAACCTGCGTGAAGACCATCTGGTCCTGGAGCTTTATAAGGCTTGAAAGACTGAAGGGCCGCAAAGATTTCTTCATTAGTGACTGGAAGTTGAAGTTGGGCAAAATCTTCCATATTCAATCTGTTCTTCCAAAAAGGGGGTTGCCACTCCTTCAAGTCAGCACTGCATTGGGAAGTAGTGAAGAGCTTGAGGAAACCTTGGCGGATGAAAGTAGCAATTTCACGCTCCCCACTCAACCAATTCCCCATTCGGTCTTTCAAACTAGTGATACGGTTTCTTCTCCTCCGAATCAAAGTCGAATTATGAAAGAATGCTGTATTTTTATCACCTTCAACCACCCAAGAAATTCTAGACTTCATGCTCCAAAATTCAGCCTCCAAATTAGCTAAATGTGCTAACTCATCAAGGAGAGATTTCTCCAAGTTAATAAGGAAATTGTTTGGGTTGTTCCCCAGGGCAGTTTGAATTCCCTTAAGTCTTGCACAGATGTGTCTCTTTTTGTGAAAAATATTCCCAAAGTGATCTTTATTCCATATTCTAGCTTTTGTGGTGAAGGTCGAAATGGCATTAGAAAGGGAACCAGACCAAACCTCACTGACCAGGCCAGGGAAGGAGGGGTGAGAGAGCCACATCGGTTGGAACTGAAATGGACGGGGGTGCTGATTCCCATGGTCAGGCCGGAGAGAAAGACTAACAGGACTGTGGTCAGAATGAGACCGCTCCAGGTGTTTAACACAAGCTTCCGGATAAAGAACATTCCAAGCGACATTTACAAAGACCCTATCAATCCTTTCTTGCACAAGATAGGGCAAGGGTTGCCGATTAGTCCAAGTATAACGAGGACCAGAGAACCCCAAATCGATCATTCCACAGTTGTTGAGACACTCTTAGAAGTTGACTGCTTTAGAGATATTGATAGGCCTACCCCCAAATTTATCTTCTCCAAGAAGCACTTCATTGAAATCACCCGCAATGATCCATGGTAGTGTGTGCACTTCAGCTACCTTAGACAGATTATCCCACAACAAACGTCTCTCAGCATATCTTGGACTCGCATAAACCGCGGACATAAGCCAAGATGAGTTTAAAGAGCGGTCCTTCACTATCGCGTGAATCTCTTGTTCTGTGGATGAAAGAACAGAGACATCTACTTGGGTTGAATCCCAAAGCACCCACAGACCACCTGTATACCCAATATTATTGGCATGCATAGCCCCATCAAGGCGAAGCCTATCTGTAATTTCTTTTGCTCTAGAACCACTTACTTTAGTCTCAGTGATAATCATAATAGCAGGACAGTGGATTAGAGTCAAATTATTAACAAAAGATTGAAAGGAGGGGTTAAGGGCCCCCCGACAATTCCAAACTAAAATATTCATCATATATAAAAATAAAACAATTGGGAGGTAATCCCATTTAGACAGAGACAGAGGGTTCACCTCCATCCTCAATCTGCATACCATCAGAGTCCAGCTTAAGCTTTTCCTGAGCAAACCCATCTACAAAATTCTCCTGTATCATCAAGTCCTCCCCCTGATTTGCTCTTGGACTGGTGCTTGCTTCCAAAATCTTCTTGGGAGGCCGAAGTTTAGGATCAATGCGATTTAAGACCACCGCAGAGACATTGTGGGTAGCCGCTGTTATATGCTCCTCCATAACACCACTTGAGATTAAATGACCATTCGAAATGTCTTTCAACGGGTCTTTCCTGCTCATGCCACCCAAGCTCATCTCTTGATCATCACTACCACGAGTGGGTGCCTCCGTATCAGGTGAGGTATCATAGCTGGGTTTTATGGAGGTACCTGCTGAAAACACGATTGGTTTGCTTGGCTTGAGGTTGAAAACGGTGTCAGGCGTTGCGGCTTTCCCCTCAAGGGAATGCTTCTGGCGATATTCTTTCAGGTCGGCTGCACCACGAATTTTCTACTGAGGTTGGGAGTATCTGAAATGGTTTTTAGGGGTCAACTGAGATGTGGGGACCTTAGTTGTATCTTTTACCTTTGCTTGGTTAGCGCGATTGATCATAGACGCACTAGAGTCTGAAAAAAGGCTCATATTCTGCAGGTCACTCTGATCCTTATGGTCTGATGGATCAAGCCTAGAGGTGAGTGGGCTTTCGGTCTGATCATAGATTCGGGCCCTCGACAGGTGAGCCATACCAAAATGAGGGAGTTGGGCTGAGTCTTTATTCTCTCTTTTTTACAACTTTCTTTTTTCGTGAAACTAAAACCCATGGTCCATAGGCCTCACCGTTGGTCTCCTTGCAGTCTGCCACAGGTGTAGAGTCCCCATCAACTATGTCTTCCTTGTTGCTTTCACCCCGTGTCGCCGGAGCTCTAGTTAAATACGGACAACCTTCAACCTTGTGACCGACGCGGCCGCAAGAAAAGCACAAAGAGTTAATCCCCTCATATAACACCGGTTGTTCAATACCTCCAGTTCTAATGAGCTTAATGAGTGGTTTTTCGAAGTTTATTTGGACGCAAATTCGAGCAAAACGACCCCAAGACTCAGATGTCGTGTGCGTATCAACCCGTAGGACTGGGCCAATGGCCTGACCAAGCTCTCGAAGCACAGATGGCTCGTAGTACTCGATTGGCAACTCCGGCAAACGTACCCACACAGAAACAGAGGAGACGTTCGCCGTAGATGGTCTAAAGTTAGGTTCCCAGTTCCTAATGGATAGATAGTGCCCTCCGACAAACCACGGACCGTCCTTTAGCACACGTTCATAATCCTCTCGAAGTGAAAAACGGATAAGGACGAAATCCTTCTCAAGGTCCACACAATCCATCTTGCCACAAGGCTTCCACAAACTCATGATTCGCGATGATAGAAAATGAAAACCAACAGTTTTGCCAACAACCTTAACAATGAGCGCGTTAGTCCACTGTGCTCTCATACTGGACTTTGTTGTTCCTGAAAGGTTAACAGCTACTATTCCCGCGGCAAGGTCTGAGCTTTCATCGTCAGATTCCACCTCAGTGTCCATACTAGCTTCAAACCTAAATGCTTCTTCGTAAGCACCTGGTATTTCACCAATGAGTCTCTCTTTGTAAGACTTACTACTGCCCTCTGGACTGTGAGGAGTACCAGCTAGTGTGAAGCTAGCTCGGTGGGACTCCTTTACTTTCTTGGTGCTTCGCTGCAACTCCTTATCCTCTTCCCTCGACCTGACGGCAGCTTCCTGAGCTGGACTCATACTTTTTTAGTCTCTTACAGTTGCACACCTATACTATGCACAGTACATTTAATGCGAAACTTTTGACACCACCTTCTGCCCTTGCTCTTTTCTCTCTTCTCTCAGCTACCAAAAAAAAAAAAAACAAAAAGAAACTCTCTTTCTTCAGGTCTTTCACTATCCAAAATTCAAAAACTCTCTCACACCATTACTGAATCTCCATGGCTACAGTTAGCAGCCACCGTGTCCCACACCTCAACTGCCGGCGGTAGTTCTGGTACGTTCTTATCTCTCTTCTTCAGCCCGCTGGAGGTGCTATCGCCGGTGCCACCACCACTGGTGGCCACCGGGTCCTCCTCTCTCTCTATATTGTCTTTTCTCTTTTATTTTTCTTTTTTTTTTTTTTCTCTTTTTATTTGCCTTTTAGACAAGACCGAAACCTCTTTGACACTCATTTTGTTTCATTTTTTTATTAGTTTGATGAATAACATTTTGTTTCAGTTTTGATTAGCTTGATGAATGGGTTTTCTTGTTTGGATTTCTGGTATTAGCAATAACTGTTATTATTGGCATTTTTAAATCTGGTTTTTGGGTGGGCATTGAAGATGTTTGTTGAAATGCTTTATAGAGTTTTAGTTTATCTCTCTGTATTCTGCCTTTTTTTTCTTTCTTTTTTTATAATTTTTATGCTAAAATTGTGATGCTATGTGTATGGAAATTAGATTTTCAAGTTAGTGTGTTATCTTTGAAAACTTATCTCAAGCAGATAGTAGATAAATTATTCTCATAAAAGCTATGATTTTGTATTCAAAATAGCACAAAAATGAAAAACCATTTATTTGTTAACTTCATTAAGTGGTCTCCTGGCTGCCTAAGCTGTTTGAGCAAATATCTAATAGGTGAGTCTTTACTTTAGTCCTTCATGCTTTTAGATGGGAGCAGACATTGAAAACTTTTAGTGCTCTTGGGTTTTTTTTGCTGAATTTTCAGTGCTCTTGGTTGGTTGTAATAGCATTGGAATAGCCAAAAATTTACTAGAAATTATAGCAAAATATGATTTGTTTCACAGTAATTTTCCCTTAGTAGTAATTATTTATATTTAGGTACTAATTGTTCTCTCATGTGGTATTCTCACATTCCTACAATAGGGTACTGTGGATTTTTTTTTCACACAGTCAGTAGCAGATTTTCCACCTGAGGTTGCACACTTGAGCTTATGAATAGTGCAATGGTTTTAACTCTCTCCCTTTCCTTTTTCTTGTTTTGTATTAAAATAAAATTTCGAAGAATCCTTGGCTGCTAGTGCTTAACTTCAAGATGCATTCTATTTGTTGTTGACGGATTTCCAATAATAATTTGATTTTTAAGATGCTCCAAATTGGGAGATATTCTACTTTTTCTTATGCTTATTATTATTATTTGTTTGGTAGATACTTGTCAACGATTGGTTGAAAAAAATTAATGATATGTTTTATAAACCTTCACTAATGTTAAATGTTATTATTAAGAAAGTGTTTTATATTTTATGTTTAACTGTTAGGAGTGTGTAGATGTATGTGTGCATGTGGTGTTGATGAGGAGTGCGTGTGGTGCTGCATGGTGAGGTGCTGCAGGGTGTTCGTGGGCTGCTGATGTGGGGTGCGTCTGCTGCTGATGGGGCATGCGTGTGCAGCTGATGAGGTGTGCATGTGCTAGTGCAGCCTGAGTGTATAATGTGTCTATGCTGTAGATAATGTTGTATTTGATTTGCTGGCATTGTATACTTGTATTTTAGTATAAATATACTTGTATTACTTGTATTGGTAATATGTTTACATCAGCCTTGTGTGGCATTAGAGTTGGTTGATGTAGTTAGTTAGTTGGAGGGAATGGGCTGGCAAGGTGGTTACAATTGAGCAAGGTCACAATGCTTAAGATTTTTGAAGCATTTGATCTTGAAGCATGCAAGACTCTTTTTTTGGTTATTATGTGGGAATTAGGTAATATGATGGTGGAAAAAAATTGTCTATGTATCTTGTTATTATGGCCTTGTAATTGAAGAATATAATTTAATACAATTTAGTTTATTTTTTGGATCAAGCTTCATTTTTTTTTTTTTTCTAGCTTACTTTCATCTTGGATCCATTGATTTTAAAATATGCCAAGGATCTTTGAAGACTCTTGTTGTGTAATTCCTGTTTTCAAGAGAACATATTGAATACAAATATCCTTAAACGTATTATCATTTTTAGTCCTGCAAAGTTTTAGGAGTTAGATCTTGCAAACTATCTTGACTGAAGCCAGCAATATCAATCCTATCCCATGTTCTTTCATCTACGCAAATGCATGCAATTATGAATTAATAGGAGTTAAACACCAGTTTTGGTCCCAAAAATTTGCTTGAAGATCCAGTTGATCCCCAAAGTTCATTAAATGCCTAAATGTTTTAACTGGTTTTAATTTAGTCTTTCCGTTGACGTTCACTAGAAACCAGAAGTCCATATAGCTGATTATTCGCATGGCGCAAGTTATGCAAACTCAGAAAGCTATCTCAACCTACTATCAGAAATTTTCATGATCTCTGCCCAATGACAAAGTCAAGAATTTTTACAGATTGGCTAAATATTCATATCAATAACTCTTACAAAATTTTTAAGCATAGGTTGCAATTCGGTTCCAATTCATTTCATATAATTTACTGTCTCTAAAGAACACAGTCAAACATACTGTTTTTCCAATAAAATTGAAATTTTACAAGACTAAGTAATGAAAGACTTTCAAAAAACAAATCCTAAACTTCAATTTTCATGGCATACAAAATCTTTAACCAATTATGTACCACATCACAACAACCCAAGTACAGTGATGGTACAACACATTCCAACTGACAATTCATAGTAGATCTCGGTCACAAAAGCATATCATGGATGGAGATGTTTGAGATTTGGAAAACCAGTTTCACCCTAAATCATCAGTATGTCAAAATTTGAAGTCACTATGTCACACAGTTGCTTCGATTAACAACCTACTGCTCAATAGCTGGTCCTTCAGGCGAAGGGAGTGGTTCTTCTCCATTCGCATTGGTCTCAATAGCATTCTCAGCTAAAGGAGGGGCTTCTTCACCATGCTCATTGTTCTCAGGATGAAGATTGATTGGGAACTTTGTGACCCTGGGCTTGTTGGCCAAAATATTTGTTTGAACCCTATCAATCAAAACCTTTGGTGGAGGCTCCTCTCTTAGCTGTTCATCATCATAATCATTGTTCACATAGTATCCAACTCGAATAAACTCGTCCAAGATAAGAACATGTCAATAGCAGTACTGTGACGCCAATGATATCTTCATCACGGATTTTTGATGGGTCTGGAGGATCTGCCTGTCAGGTGCCCCAATAACAAAAAATTTAGTGTTATTTTCATAAGCAAATTAGCATTGAAAACCAAGTTTAGGACTTAGCACAAGCATTCATCAAAAATTACCTGAAGGACAAATCGGTAGTTGCCAATGTTGACAGGCCCAACAAGCACACTTTCAAGAAGTTGGTCATATGTCTCATCCTCAGCAGATCCCACATAAATGAGTTTCCATTCCAAATCTGCAATGTTTTCTGAGTTAAAATATGGCAAGGCTAGCAAGGCAGAAGTCAGGGAAACAAATTTAACTACATAGATGGTGACAAGAAACAAGGGAAATGCACAAGAAGTTTATATTAGGGAAAAATAATTTTTTTTTTTTTTTTAAATTTAAAAGTTGAAAGAGAAAAATGAATGATTCCCATTAGTATAATTGACTCCACCTAACAGGGAGAGTGGGGGAGAAGAGAGAAGGCATTGAGTGGTTAAAGAGAGCATCAAATACTGAAATACAGCTTTGCTGCACCTGCCACTTTTACCCTAAGCAAATGTACAAAATATCTTGACAAAACATGCTACATCCTCAAAGCATTTTAGCATCTCTAATTCAAGTACTTGGTAGCTGGAGTTCAAAAAAGAACTTCTATAGGAAATATAGAAATGCTTCTTCTATGAGTTCTATCAAAGATATAAACATCTACATGCTTAAAGACGAAGATTAGTTTATTCATTCAGGGCAAGAAAGAAAAAACTAAAAGGATCAGGCCAAAAGCCTCACTTAGATCCGGTGCCTTTTTCAAACCATCAGGGGCTTCTTTGTTGTCTCATCCTGTGTAAGGCATATCTTCAACAAACACATGGATTCTAACACAGGACTAACTAAATAAAACTACTTTTTGAGCTTCTCTTCCTATTGAACACTTTACCTAAGCCTATCATATCCAAAATTTATCAATGAATCAGTGACTAGTTGTTTAATGGTAAATAGTACTCAGAGATATATAATATTGGTTCAAATATTTTTAAATTTGAAGTATTTTGAACAACAATGTAACTGAAATTATATAAGGACACCAATAACTCAAACCATTTAGGTTTGTCTAACTATCAATTTTCTTGAGTGTTTTAGTAAAAAATTTATTACACATAAATTAAGCTACCAAAAAACCTTATCCACAACTCTAAGCATTACATCCAACTAATCAACTTAACTAAAGCCAAATTAATTGGGGTCAGCTACAAAGACCTTTTATGTCACTCAAACTTATCTAGGGTCATGTCCCATTTATCTATCCAACAACCATGCCTTTCGCTTATTCCATACAGCTTCTACCCCAGTCATTTTGGCCTCCCTTTTGCCTTTTTTGATCCATCCATACAATTATTATCACAATTTTGATTACATTCACAGGCCTCCATGGCACATGTCAAAAGCATCTCAAACAATTCTCCATCATATCCAAACCATCTTAGGATTACATCCAAAAATCATCTTTTTATGTTTCCTTACTCTAGATAAAAGCATTTCTTTCATCACATTAATGCCATATTATCATGGAAATCAACTAGGACCATTAATTCTCAATAGATGGACTTCAAATCAAATCAGACTGGATCAGACATCATTGGATTCTCCTGAATGAATTAGCCAATTTAAAGAGTCGCTTGCATCTCTCAATATGATGAATTTCCCTCAAGACTAAACAACATACAAATAAATTAGATTAACATCACTTCAAATTTCTAACATATATTTTCTCAAACATCTTCAGTGCATTTCACAACTCAAACCACAGTAGTAACATAGGGAATGAGAAAAAACTGATCCATTGTGACAAACTTCAAACTGAGAAATTATTATCAAGCTAAGAATCATAGTTTAGTTTCAGTTTTAGCATAAAAATTATTAAAAAAAAAAAAAAAAAAAAAAGGCAGAATACAGAGAGATAAACTGAAACTCTATAAAGCATTTCAACAAACATCTTCAATGCCCACCCAAAAATCAGCTTTAAAAATGCCAATAATAACAGTTATTGCTAATACCAGAAATCCAAACAAGAAAACCCATTCATCAAGCTAATCAAAACTGAAACAAAATGTTATTCATCAAACTAATAAAAAAATGAAACAAAATGAGTGTCAAAGGGGTTTCGGTCTTGTCTAAAAGGCAAATAAAAAGAGAAAAAAAAAAAAGAAAAATAAAAGAGAAAAGACAATATAGAGAGAGAGGAGGACCCGGTGGCCACCAGTGGTGGTGGCACCGGCGATAGCACCTCCAGCGGCCGAAGAAGAGAGATAAGAACGTACCAGAACTACCGCCGGCAGTGGAGGTGTGGGACACGGTGGCTGCTAGCTGTAGCCATGGAGATTCAGTAATGGTGTGAGAGAGTTTTTGAATTTTGGATAATGAAAGACCTGAAGAAAGAGAGTTTCTTTTTGTTTTTTTGTTTTTTGGTAGCTGAGAGAAAAGAGAAAAGAGAAAAGAGCAAGGGCAGAAGGTGGTGTCACACGGATTGATGAGCTGTCTTTATTAGGTGTCAATTTTTTATGCGTTGGATTAAATAAACGGTTGGGATTGAAGCTATTGCACGCCGTGCAATACCTAGAATCCCATAGAAAATAAACCAAGTATGCATGGTTGAAATTTTGCCCACCACCAAGTTATGTGATTTACATGCTGTCAGTGAAATCTGCCTCGATCACATCATCACCATCAGCTGTTTTCCCAGTTGATCTTGATGACCCTGGTGCAGTAGCAGAAGCAGGATCAGCATCCGGTTGGCCAGGCTGGCTATAGATTGACTGTCCTAGTTGCATAACTTCTTGATTTAGTGCAGCCATTGCATCTTTAATGGCTTGGGTTGATCCACCAGAGATTGCATCCTTGAGCTCTTTCACTTTAGCCTCTACTTTCTCCTTCACTGGGCAAGGAACGTTGTCTCCCAGCTCTTTAAGTTGCTTCTCAGTTTGGTACAATACTGAGTCTGCTTGGTTCTTTGTGTCTATGGCATCCCTCTTTTCCTTGTCTTCCTTTGCCAACTTCTCAGCTTCTTTAACCAGCTTAAAGCTATTAAAACAAGTAGTAATTTATATTCGTATCAGAGAGTTCAACTGCTCTACCTCCTATTAAAAAAATTAAAAAAAATCCTACATGTTGCAACCCACTTAAGTGGTAATTTATCTCAACAAGATAAGGACAAACCTGAACTGCAGCCCCAAGAGCAACAACTTCATCAGGATTTACATTCACATTGGGCTCTTTTCTAGTCATCTTCCTCCCAAGCTCCTGAACAGCTGGGATGCGAGTAGAACCACCAACAAGGATTACTTCATCTAAATCTTTGAAGGAAAGATTCGCATCTTTCAAGGCAGTTTCAACTGGTCCTTGTAGCCCAAGAGAAAAATAGATTTCAGTTGTAATCCACTGAACTTATGCAGGCAAATAGGTATTCATATTGGCAAAAACATACCGTTTTAAATCAAAAGGCAGCAAACTCCAGTAATGGAAATCAAACACACACTAATATTTCATATGAGAATTATTCCATTTTGGAACATGCATAGAGGGCAACCACAAAGTAGCAGTTTTCAACTTACATACCTGTCTAGCAAATCTGAACACAATTCTTCAAATTTGACCCTTGTCAGGGTGGTGTCAATGTGATTTGGGCCATCCGCAGTGGCGGTAATGAAAGGTAAACTGTAAAAACAGAAAGCTTTTCCTCAGTGATCATGCCAAAGAGAGAGATCCATTCATACAAAGAAGGCATAGAAATTGTCACATACCTTATACTGGTCTGAGTCAGAGATGACAGCTCCATCTTTGCTTTCTCCGCAGTCTCTGTGAGACGTTGTAGAGCTTGCTTGTCTTTCAGAAGGTCTATTCCTTCATCTCTTTTAAAGTTTTGGGCAAGCCAATCAACCATTCTCTGTTTAAGATTATAGAATATAGACATGTAATTTTAGTAACAACTAACAGACCAGAAAACAAAGAATAGCAAAAGCTCTATTCATTTGTCTTGTTCAAACCTTGTCAAAATCATCTCCTCCTAGATGAGTGTCCCCTGATGTAGAAAGTACCTCAAACACTGCATCTCCAACCTCAAGAACTGCAAATTTAAAACATAACAGACCACAACAATCACTGACTAACAATTTCCTCGTGCACCAAAAGAAAACAAGTGAAAAATCACAGCTGAAGAGTATTAGTGTGCTATTTTTTGAAAACTATAATCCCACAAACTAGAAAAAATGAGCTATGCCTTGTAAATATCGGCCAACATTTATCTAAAGACAATGACACCAAGAAATTCCTGAACTAGAAATCCATTTCAGAAATTTCTCCTCAAAACAAAAATAGCTTGATTTCAAATTACATTAAAGGGCATAACAAAAAAGAATCCAATAATTAAGAGGAGTAACAAAGCAATTGGCATACCTGAAACGTCAAAAGTATCACCTCCAAGTCCAAGGTCAAAAACCAGAATGGTCTTATTGTTTTTCTTCTCAAACCCATAAGCAAGCGAAGCTTCATCTAACCCTGCAACGCGACCTGCAACTTTCGTAGCTTCGTTTAAGCACACGGCGTCGTTTACAGTTCCCACATGCTGAACGCGCTTTGCATTACGGCGTCGTTTTGTTCTTTTGTTTAGTTTTTGTCCTTTAGGCTTTTAAAAAATCCAATGCAACCGTATAGGTTTTCGGTCCAGGTCCCAGACTGGACCGGTCCGGACCAGAACGAAAAGTTACTATATATAATTTCTAATATTTTATATTTTATAAAAAATAAAAAAAAAAACCCAAAAACACACACACTCTCCTGTGGCGTTGTCATGCATGAAACACTTGGGGCTAGTTAAGCTTAGGCAGCTGTTTCCTCTATGGCTCTCTCCTCACTTAATTACTTAAAATGGTAAGAGTTTCAATTGAAAAATTAGAAGATTGGTCTTTCTTACTTGTATAAAATTCTAGACATGAAAATAATATGAATGAAGATAATTTAGTCTCTTGACTAACATATAATTTTGGCAAAAATATTCTTTTCGGTCTTGAAATATAATCTATATTCTATTCTTTCCTTTAAAATTTAAGAGGTTCTATACCCGTTCTTGAAAATTTAAAATGTCCAATATCTATTTTTGTTATGTTTTTTGTTTGTGTGTAATGGAATGCATATTCTAGGGATCAAAATAGAATCAAGACTATTTTCGGAATGAAAGAAAGTTTATATTTGAAACATGGTTTAGATTTTTTTTTTTTTTTTTTTTTTTGTTCTTTCATTAAATATATAAAAAAAATTAATAAGATAAAACTTTATTATATTTTAACCCATAAGGAATTATCTCCAACGTTATTTCTATTCTAATGCTTGAGACATAGCATAAACAACTATAGTGACCAACAGATGACAACCCCCGGTATGATTGGTTTCACAGGCTTCTCCTTACATAGAAATATTAAACTCATAAAAACTGGGAGAAGGTAGAGATTCAAGATTTTTAAGGTTGGATCGAGGTTCAACTGATGTTAAACCGTGATGACATCAAAATTAATTTAATATTAATTAAAATACAAATAAATGTATTAAATGTGTAAAAATATGACAATTTACCCTTAAAAAAATATTAAGAAATTTAAACAACTTTCAAATGTATTTTCGTTATTTTTATAAAGTGAATAGAAAATAATAAATATAAAAAAATTGTATTTATTAATCTTTTAAAAAAATGCATTTTAATTTAAAATAAAATTATTTTTAACATAAATTTACAATTTTCATATTCATATTTTTTTTTTTTTTTTGAGAAACCATATTCATATTTATTGACGTGAAAGAATAATTTTTGAACCAAAAAAAAAAAATACTATTAAGTGAATAGTGATAAAATTAAATCCAAAACTATTAATCTTGTAAAATTAAAGTCAATAAAATATAAATTTCAAGTAGTTCACAAGGAAGCCAACTAGTTCAGTGGTTAGTGTGTTGGACAAGCTCCAAAACGCCTAGGAAGTCGCTGTTTCTATACCTGGAGCACGCATTTTTCCCATTTTATTTCTGGACCGGTATTCACTTGCTAAAGAATCGGGTCGGACCGTCCGGTCCAGTCCGGATTTGACGTCCAATAGTGGCGAATGACTTGAATGTGTTTTGTTTGTGCCATCACAATGCTCTAGTTTGTAGTTTCTTTCATAATTTGATCTTTAGGCAGATCTTTTGTAAAGAAAAACATTACTTCAGCCATAGAAGAGTACTATAGGAAACACGAGGAGTAATGTGAATGTGATCTTTTAAGATATTGCCCCCTCTGTTTTGGAGTTCTGGTTTCTCAAAAAAAAAGAAGAAGAAGATATTACACTTCAATTAACATTGTTTTCAAAGCTATATACTATAGTCCAATCTTTTATACAGAAACAGCTTTAATTGGAGTGCTGCTTTACCCAATTTGAAATGTTCCCTTGCAAATTAACATTACTTCAACCATAGAAGAGTACACTATAGGAAACACGAGGTGTAAATATTACACTTTAATAAACATTGTTTTGAAAGCTATATACTACAGGCCAAAATTTTGCAAATACAAACCTTGTGAAATATTTGAAACACGGAATCCTCATAATCTTAAAATCCAATGTTGTTATGAGACCAAACAATGTAAACCTTGCTGCAATCTGCTGAAACCACTTAGGCAACATCATTCATGCATGGACTGGGGTTGATGTAAAAGGTGACCCTCTTTGGGCTGAAGCCTAAGCGGCACTCTTGGCTATTTCTAGTGCAATCATACGAGTGTGCATGGTCAGAATTGAAGTTCTATGAGTTGACTGGCTATCAGTGAAATCTGCATTGATCAAATCATCGCCCTCAGCTAGTCTCTCAGTTGATCTAAATGACCCAAATGTTGTACTAGAAGGGATCTCACAAATAAATATTATGAGGGAAAAAAGAAAAGAAAAGAAAAAACGAAAGAAAAATAGACAACCACACACAATAGAGAACACCAAGGATTTACGTGGTTCGGCCTTTGGCCTACATCCACGGGCGGTGACGAGGAAAAAGTTTCACTAACAAATATGTAGAGTACAAAGGTGGTGTAGACCCAATCTCACAAATCCAAACCCCAATACACCCAAATAACTCTATATCAAAGAGTTCTCTCTCAACTATAACATCATTCAAGGCTACACAATAGTGGCTGTCCATGCAAAGAAGTCAATCTGAAAAAAGCTAATAGACAATCCAATTCAAATTCACATCAACATTGACTACCACAGTTACATAATTTCTTGATTCAGGACAGCCATTGCATCTTTAATGGCTTGGGTAGATCCACCAGAGATGGCATTCCTGACCTCATTCACTTTAGCCTCTACATTCTCCTTGTGTAGCTAGGAACATTGTCTCCCAGCTCTTTTATTTGCTTCTAGTTTGGTACAAAACTGAGTCAGCTTGGTTCTTTGTGTCTATGGCATCCCACTTTTCCTTGTCTTCCTTTTGCAAAATTTTCGGCTTCTTTAACCATCCTATATACGTGCAACATTTTTATTTTGTACATACAAACATGGGGTTTAGTAATATAATTAGGTTAGGTTTACAGGTACTAACAAAAAAAGTGAACGTTTCCATTTTATTTTTTATTTTTAAATTGAAAACATAGATGCTTGAATGTTGGAATGCTGAGATTTCAGAAAGAAAAGAAAGATGTAGGTTCATTGTAGAACATGGTAACATCATTGAAAGGGGTTATAAATATAAAAACAAGAAGCTCCTTGTGCTGCATATAAATTATAAGAAAAAAAAATTGAAGTAAAAAAAAAAAATGAAGACATAAAAGCATTTTTCAGTCTACACACTAATTACAACATAAACAGGGGGGGGGGGGGGGGGGGGGGGATTCGCAGCCACTGCCAATGCCTATGGTTCTAGAACTATAGTATAAGAAAGCAGCATATTCCACTAGTGCTCTAAATTTTTCTTAATATATAATTAGTTATTTCTCAAATAGATAAATTAATTATAGTTAGCTAAGATAATTTGGGTTTCAGGCTTATTCAAAATCATTCTAATAATATCTCTAGCAACAACGTCCTCAACCACCAAATTCTAATTCATGCCTTCTGTTAAGAACTAAAACTTACTATATCTAGTTTGAGCAAAATCCAAATTCTCTTCAAAACAACAGTTTTTGCAAATACATACCCTATCACTTTGCATGGTGCTAGCACTAGTTGTCCCTCATGAACTCTCACTCACCCTGATAGACATTAATCTCTTCACTGGTCTGTCCATCTGTTGCGGTGGAGAACACCTCAGATTTGGAAGTTGGTGAAGTTGACACCACCCAAAGTTTCAAGTCCTTCTATGGTGAGACATCCAAGAGCACAATGTCATTAACTTCTCCATAAAAAAAAAAACACCAGTTTGGAAATAAAAGTTACAAAAAATTAATAACAAGTTGAATTACATAATAACAAGAAAAGGACAAACCTGAACTATAGTCCCAAGAACAAAAACTTCATCCGTATCTTCCAGCTCCTAAACAGCTGGGATATGGGTTGAATTACATCCATATATCTGAAGGAAAGCTTCGCATCTCTCAAGGAAGTTTCGACTGGTGCTCAAAGCCTATGAGTTGTAATCCAGGGAGCTTAAGCAGGCAATTAGGCTACCAGATGAGAGAAAAAGAGAGTTCAAAATCAAAAGAAAGAAAACTGAAGTGATGGAGATAAAAAAAAATACAGTGATATTACATATGAGAGTTATTCTATTTCTGAACATGCATAGTGCGAAACCAGAGAGTAATAATTTCTATTGTTAAAAGGCTTACCTGTTTAACAAATCTAAATACAGTTCTTCAAATTTGACACTAGCCAGTGTGGTGTCAATCCGAAAAAAGCTAATAGACAATCCAATTCAAATTCATATCAACATTGGCTACCACAGTTACATAATTTCTTGATTCACGACAGCCATTGCATCTTTAATGGCTTGGGTAGATCCACCAAAGATGGCATCCTTGACCTCATTCACTTTAGCCTCTACATTCTCCTTGTCTAGCTAGGTACATTGTCTCCTAGCTCTTTTTGTTGCTTCTAGTTTGGTACAAAATTGAGTCAGCTTGGTTCTTTGTGTCTATGGCATCCCTTTTTTCCTTGTCTTCCTTTTGCAAAATTTTCAGCTTCATTAACCATCCTATATACCTGCAACATTTTTATTTTGTACATACAAACATGGGGTTTAGTAACATAATTAGATTACTAATATAAAATGTGAATGTTTCCATTTATTTTTATTTATTTATTAATCGAAAAACATAGATGCTAGAAATGCTGAGATTTCAGAAAGAAAAGAAAGATATAGGTTCTTTGTAGAACATGGTAGCATCATTGAAATGGGTAATAAATATTAAAAAAGAAGTTCCTTGTGTCACAATATAGATTATGAGAAAAAAAATTGAAGTTACAAAAATAAAGACATAAAAGCATTTTTCAGTCTATTTACAAATTAGAACATAAACATAGGGGGGGTGGGGTGAGGGAATTTGCTGCCACTGCCAATGTCTATGGTTCTAGACCAATATAAGAAAGCAGCACATTCCACAAATGGTCTAAATTTTTCTTTATATATAAAAGTTATTTATCAAATAGATAAATTAGTTATAGTTAGCTAATATAGTTTGGGTTTCAGGCTTATTCAAACTCATTCTAATAATATCTCTAGCCACAACATTTTCAACCACCAGATTCTAATTCATGCCTTCTGTGAAGAACTAAAACTTGCTATATCTAGTTTGAATAAAAACCAAATTCTCTTCAAAACAACAATTTTTGCAAATACATACCTCATCACTTTGTGTGATGTTGCTAGCATCGGTTTTGGTGTCTAAGCAAAAGCTTCCAAGGGATTTGTTGTCCCTCATGAACACTCTCTCACCCTTTTTTCAGAGAGATAAATACCTTTCTCTCACCCTGATAGACATTAATCTCTTCACTGGTCTGTCCATCTGCTGTGGTGGAGAACAACTCTGATTTGGAAGTTGGTGAAGTTGTGTTCCTTGGGATAATCTTTGTCATTACACCACCCAAAGTTTCAAGTCCTTCTGCGGTGAGACATCCAAGAGCACAATGTCAATAACATCTCTAGCTAAAAAACACTAGTTTTGAAATAAAAGTGACAAAAATAAGTATTGATGCCTCAACAGTTAGTGCAAGTCATTCCAATAAGTATTACAATAGACAATATTAGAAATAGAGAGCTCTACTTCTTCTTCTTCTTCTTCTTCTTCATTTTTTTTTTTTTTTTATGCGAGGAAAAATAGAATGATCCCAAAACAAGAAAATCACCTTAGCTGTTGACTTGTTGCACTTGTTCATATGGTTCTAAATATGCCATGATATCCTTTCATTCTGTGTATCCAGTTCATTCTATATCCAATTTCAAAAGTGAGGAGAGTCAAAAAAATTACAATTTGAGTTGCTAAAAAGGATAAGGATTGTTGATTAACATTTTTGTGTTATGCCAACCCTCCCCTTTTGTTGTTGACTTTGGAATATTTATTAGACTTTTTTGTTTGATTTGGAAGCAAATTGATTAACTCAAGCACCACAGAGTTGATAAGCACAAATTGGAAATCCCAATGGGAGTAGAATTACCTCATCTATATCTTTGAAGTAAAGCTTTGCCATCTCTTAAGGACGTTTCAACTGGTGCTCAAAGCCTATGAGAAAGTTAATTGCAGTTGTAATTTAGTGAACTTAAGCAAGCAAGTAGACTACCAGATGACAGAAAAAGAGAGTTCAAAATCAAAAGAAAGAAAACTGAAGTGAGAGAGATAAAACAAATACAGTGATATTACATATGAGATTTATTCTATTTCTAAACATGCATAGTGTGAAACCATATAGTAATAATTTATATTGTTGAAAGGCTTACCTGTCTGACAAATCTGACACAGTTCTTCAAGTTTGACACTAGTCAGCGTGGTGTCAATGTGTTTTGGGATTTCCGCAATGGCAATAATGAAAGGTAAACTGGAAAGGAAAATGTTTTTTCTCTGTGATTATGGAAAAGAGAGATATATCAACTTAAATAAAGAAGGCATAGAAAAAACCACATAGCTAATATTGGTCAGAGTCAGAGATGACTGCTCCATCTTTGCTTTCTCAGCAGTCTCTATGAGATGTTGTAGAGCTTGCCTGTCATACAGAATATCTACGCCTTCATCTTCAAGACGTTTTCAGAAAGCCAATCAACTATTCTGTATTAAAAATTATAGAACATAAGGGACTAAGGGTGTAATTTATTAACAGCTAACTATAACTCAGAAAATAAAGAATATAAGCTAAAGATGTACTCTTTTCTCTTGTTCCAACCTTGTCGAAATCATCACCTCCTAGATGAGTATCAGCCAAGCTAGAACGTACCTCAAATACTCCTTCTACAACCTCAAGACTGCATAATAAAAATGTAACAAAAGTACATAACGTTCATTACCTATTCTCTATATATTAACATGCTCACAACTAAGGATTGTTCAAATTTGATTATGATCAAACATAAGATTTGATTATAGACAAATCTAACAGAGTACCTTAGCCATGTCAGCTTCTCAAATCCTGAAACTATCCAAGCTATACAATCCATCATCAGATTTCCACAGAAATTTCTTCAGATTATCTGATTTTTCTAGATAATCCTTTGCAAGATGCTTAATCCCTATAAAATATTTCTCATAATAGTTCTTATAATTAAGTTCATATGGATGCTTTAAAGTACTATTATGTATATAGGTAAAAGAGTTCCAATTTGAAAAGCATTAAAAAAAAACTTCATCACAACCTGGTTTTGTTATTGAAACAACTAAACTAAGATAAACATTTGCAATAAGCGTAGGTTTCACAGAGGGTGGCTGAAAAGTCCAAGAACCAGTCACCCTGAAATTGAACTTTAACTGAAGATAGGTAGTACTCTTGTTGCTAACACCAAGCTACAGTCTTCATCCGATTCAACCTATCAAAAAAAGAGAGGAAAATAATACTATTTCTACCATCTTGCAATCAAATTTCCAATAATTCCCAACAAATGAACCATTTACCCTTATCTTTGAGATAAGATATATAAAGATAGGAGTGAGATATGCACCACTTTATCTTCTTGTAGTTGCAGTAAATTCACCAAAAACAATTTGTTTCCAAATTCAAAGTTCCTACATACAGAATTCAACAACTAATAAATTCACTAAACCTGAAACAAAAAGGAAGAATAAAGAGAGCCAGTGGTAAATTCAAAACAAACTTAGAAAGGAGATGCATGAATATAAGAAAATAGTGGCGTTAAATACCTCAGAATCAACTGACCAGATCTCAAGATTTTTTTTTTTCTCAAATATATTGGAGTTATGAAGCATCTGCCTAAGTGAAAAACAATTTTTCCCCCTCCCAGTTCCTAGATAACAATGTAATGAAATAAAACTAAATAAAATTTATAGTTACACTGTAGAGAACAACTTGATTTTTATTATTCATTTTATGATTCATACGGTTACAGAGTAAAGTGAGTTACAGAACCTAAAGCCACAATCATGGCCAACCTGTTTTAATTAAGAAATAAATATAGTGAAATAATTACCTGTTTAGGTTTGAAAATTTTCAATAGCTTCACTAAGAAATTAGCTGTGCGCATAATGAAGCCATTCTTGAAAAGGAACAACTCTTCTGTTAACACCTTGCTGTGATCTTTATCCATGCCAAACTGCCAGATATAAGTTTGAGAACATACAAAAATAAAATTATAAACGAAAGGAAAAAAAAAGAAAAAAAGATTTACCACTGATTTTTTTCATTCGAGTCTTACATAATTGCAGTATCGACTCCCTTTGGAGATCACAAACTCTGGTCTGTTTTTATATTCCTAGCTTTTCCACATTCTGCACACAAATTATACTTCTAATTGAAGGAAAACAAGAGGAATTTGGATAATTTATTAACAAAGAAAGCTGAATTTAAAGGAGATGTATGGACTTGTAGTATGTCATTCTGAAATACATTCAATTTAGGATGCGAGCAGTCTTGAACCATTCCCCAGCAATTTCTGCCTGGAATCATTCCAAAATAGCAAGGAAAAGAATATAAAACAAAGTTTCTAATATTATGTTTTATGTCAGTTTGGTTTACAAAAAAAGAACTATCCGTTTCATGTGAGAATTCAATTGGTTAACTCTATATTTTTATTTTATTGATCCTATCTTTGTATCCAAATATTGTGCATAAAGTAAAATCCATAACAGAACTTCTGCAAGTCCAAACTAAGTTATCATTGTACAATGAACAAAAATCAAACATAATGTAAGAACCCAAAAACCACACTGGATATTGTTGTTTTTTGATAAAAATAGGTAGTAATAATAAAGTGTTAAAGCTAACAAAATAACAAATACCTGAATATAAAACAGCTTCCTAGAGGGTAGTTGTCAATAATGATCATTCACCAGAATGTTATCGAATTTAACAAGTGCCGGATATTACTCTGTTTATTCAAAATCAAGAACCCAAACAAAGAAGTGTCATTTTGTGGTTTATATAAAGGCAGAAATCATTAGAATGAACAAACAAATGAGAATCATATCTAGAATGAAATTTTATTGCAAAGGGAAAAGAGAATGAAACACAAAACAAGATAATCACCTAAGTCATGGACTCGTTGCACTTGTTCCTAAGGTTCTAAACATGCCCAGATATTTGCATATCCGCTTGTTCTGTGCTTCCAATTAATTCTACATCAAAAATCAAATAAAATTATAATAATAACCCTTAAAAGTTTGGTCGCTAAACTATCAATAAAAATAAATAAATAAATGTCTCTGATTTTTTATTACTAGAAAACCTAAACAAATTACCCAAAACACCAATTCAATTATACCAGGGCTGAATATATATATATATATATATATATATATATATAAAATATTTTTTCTATAAAGAATAGAATTCGAAAAATTGACAGATTTTAATTAAATATATGGAAATCAACGTACCATAGAGAATATAATTGTCAAAAAAGCTCAGTTTCTTTTGAAAGCATAGAATGCGTACCAAGTGAAAGAGGGGAATGGCCGTTGTAGAAGACGAAGTAGAGTCGTTTGCTGCTGTGGTCTCAATACCCCCAATCGATTTCCAAATTAGGGAAATCCTTATCGATTTTATTTTTGTATTTTTCCGCTAACTGAGGACAGTTCCGAATTTCCAGTTTTCGTAAAGACTTGAGAAAACCATCATCAGGTAGTGTTGTGAGATTGGGACATCCCCAAATGGAAAGCGTTTGAAGTGAGATTGGATTCCCAATTGATTCGGGGAAAGTAATCAAATTGGGAAAGTCTCCAATATCCAGCAACCGTAAAGAAGTGAGACAACTATTCTCAAGATGTGATGTTAGATTAGGCTCGCATCTTATAATATGAAGATATTCAAGTGAGGTGAGATCCAGCAAAGTCATTAAATTGGGACAGTCTGAAATGGTGAGCTTTTTTAGGGTGGAAATACATTGAAGACCCACAGGGAGAGACTTCAGTTCGGAATGCCTTTAAAATATAAATCACGGAGGCAAATGAGGCATCGCCATTCCATGCCATCATCATGCATGTCTCTTAATGGATCAAACTCCTCGCAATAGCCAAATGATAGCAAACAGAGGGAGGTGAGATAACGCACCGCTCCAGACATAGATGTTAGTTTAGGGCAATCCCAAATTCGTAGTTGCTTGAGAGAATATAGTGCCCACTCAGCCAGAAGACACTCTATATCTTCTATAGAATTCAAAGTCATCTTATTTAATTTGGAGAGAGGAGAAGAAGAGGATAATGAAGAGGAGGAAGAGGGAACTAAAAAACTCATTGACATTGTCTCTTGCAAAGGCTTCGAACTGGCATTCTTTAAATATAGCTCTTCTTCGAGATTGGGAAACAGGGGCATGGAAGTCATTTTAGGGCAATTAATAATCCGCAAATAAGAAAGAAGAGGAAATAAAGGCAGTGAGCCGTGAGACTGATCTTGTTGATGATTTGGTGTTGACGCAGATGTTGTTGCAACTAAATCCCTCCCTGTTCTCCCCCACCATCCCTTCAAATTAGGACATGCCGCTATTGTGAGTGACTTTAGAGATGGGAAGAATGGTGTTGATAATGTTGTGGATGAAGCAAGCACTTCTTTACTCATATCATTATCAGATATGTACTCCAAATCATTTATCGTGTCAAGCCTTAGAGATTTTAAAGAGGGGAGATGAGACAATGGTGGCAGATATCGGCATCTCTTACAATTTTCTATCTTTAAATCAACAAGATTTATGAGAGAAGAGACCCAACTTGAAAATTTCACACCCTTGTACTGATGCACTTCCAAATATTTGAGATTTTGGTGTGGCTGGAAGTCTTCTAATAACTTCTCATCTTCATTATTATCTACTTGATCTTGATGATGCCATTTTAATATCAATTTTTCAAGATGTTGCTTCTCCCTTAAATTCACAACAATGGATTTTGAGTTAGATTCTTCCAACCGTTCCAAATGTGTGATCTCTAATGTTCCTCGCAGGTTGTTTAGCTCCTTCAATTCGCCTAATCCACCAATGTGGGAGGAGGTGCTCACAATGAATAATTGTAATGTTTGAAATGAAGTCATTTGCCCTAATCCATGAGGCATATGGCTCAAATTATCACAACCATGATTATAAAGATGTTTGAGGTTAACCAATTCTCTAAACTTTTTGGGTAATTCTTTAAGACCTTTACAATCATAAAGTTTTAGTACTTGCAAATTCAACAATGTAGTAATTGAGTCAGGGAGAGTTTCAATATCCTCATTAAAAGAAACATCAAGATACTTTAGATGTATTAACTTCCCTATAGAATTTGGTATTGATGTAATCTTCAATGCATGTAAATCTAATGCACGCAAGCTCTTGAAACTCAAAATAATTGTATTCAACATTGACTCCTCCAAGGCACCGGAGTTTCTCTCACTAAATGTCAGAAGAAATGAGCATACCTTGACTGCTTTAACCAAAAACCTTAAAGATTCAATAAAAGATGAGCCAATGTGAAATGGACATGATACATGACGATTTTTTTCATTAATATTTTTGCCATCAAAACTAACAAGCCTGCACTCCTTGCCTGCAATAGCTTCAGCAAGATCATGAATTAAATCATGCATCTTGTATTTTAGGTCTCCATATACATTTATTTCCTCAAAGAACGACCTCCAAAGTAAATCCTTGAAATATTCATCACCAACATCCTCTAATTGTCGATTTTTGTTTGATGATTGGACAAACCCTTGTGCTATCCATAGTTGTATCACTGTTTCCTTATCCATCTCATAATCTTTGGGAAACAAAGAGCAATAAGCAAAACAACTCTTTAAATGTGATGGGAGATTATCATAACTCAACTTTAAAATTGGAAAAATCTCATTTCCTTTAATTACATTTGCTAGTAAATTATTCTTCACGAGTAACCATTCAGATCTTGTTTCCTTACAATATAACACATGTCCTATGGACATTATGGCAAGGGGTACCCCTTGACATATTTTTACAATCTCCCTTCCAATTGTAACTAATGTAGGATTATTGGTCACTTGCCCTTTACTAAATGCCACTTGCTCAAATAAAAACCATGACCGTTCTTCGGAGAGACCTTTAAGAATATATGGTGAAACTGTGTGTGTAATCTTTGCAACCAATCTACTACGAGTGGTTATTATAATCTTACTTCCTTTTGAACCACCCATTAAAATATCCATCAAGTTTAGCCATTTTCCACGGTCTTCATTCCATACATCATCCAATACTAGTAAGTATTTTTTTCGATCAATTTTTTCACGAAGTTGCCTTTGCAATTGATCCATTTCCAGATTTCCAAGTGCATTACCTGTAGCAGATGCTATTATCTTTTCAATAATTATTTTCAACTCGAAGACATCTGAAATGCATACCCACATTTTTAACTCAAAATATTTTTTGACTTTCTCATCATTGTACACATATTGAGCAAGTGTAGTCTTCCCAAGTCCCCCTATCCCCACAATGGGAATGACCGAAACATTCTCCTCTAAATTAGAGTCCAATAATAGCTCTATGATAACCTTTCTATCATCTTCCCTCCCAATAACTTTTTCTTCACGTACAAATGAGTGAGTTGGTTCCCTCTTCCTACTCACAACATTTGTCTCTACATGGTATTCTTCCAAGCGAAAGTTTTTCCTATCTTCAGCTATCGCATTTAGTTTTTGCCTCATTGCCTTTATTTTACTACTCATCTTACCACGAAAAGCTAGTTGGTTTGACTTTGAAAAGAAAGTGCGTACCTCTTTTGTGACTTTATTCCCACTCACCGCTCTTCGCCGCATAGCTTCAGTGGAAAACTCACTCAACAAGTCATCTGCATCATAAACTGCATCGTTGAGCTTTTGAAGCCAGTCCTTGACCTGATGGTCATGACTCTGTTTCTCCGCTGCATCTAGAAGTACGGCTTGAATTGTGGACACTGAGTTCTTGATTTTTTCAAGCTCACCTTTGACACCCCATAGTGAGCCAATCTCTCGGAAAGTCTGAGAGCCCAAATTTTCAATCATTTTCTGTGCAAGACCGAATAGGATTGCTTCCGCCATTTTTTTCTTAGTAAGCAAAAGGAAAGCTGAAACTGAAAGAGCAAGGGGAAGCTAGAGAGGGTTGGTTTGAAGTGATGAAAGTGTGAGTGAAAGTAATGATCCAGTAAAGGAGGACCGTGTTTTAATGTGGACGATTGTCATCGATGTCATTAGTTTTCTTTTGTCATTTTCTTGGTACAATCATAATGGGAGTTGTTGGGCCTTGGCCCCTTCTGCACCAAATGAAGTGAGTGGGACAGCGCCGGGGGGAGAATTGCACTAAATTTACATGGTACATCAATATTAGCTAACGAAAAAAAAAAAAAAAAAAAAGAATTTATATCTTAGAAAAAAGTTTTCTTTTCTTTAATGGCTTTAAATTTTGGATGGGTTATCCAAGATCATGCCTCTATGCCGAGGCCAACATGGAATGCCAAGGTCTGCCGTCTTGATCAATAATTTTATATTTAATTTTTTTTTTTAATTTTCAATATATAAATTTTCATACCTGCAATCTTTTAATTTAGGGTCTGTTTGATCAGAGATTTTTAGTAACGTTATTTAAGTGTTGTAAAAATACATGTGGGTGAAAAAATATTATAAAAATATGTATTATGTTGTTTAAATAACGAAATTGCTGTTCAAACAACATTACCAAACCGTTAGGGCTGTTTGGTAGTGTATTTTGAACAACAGTTTTTAGTGTTTAAACAATATTACACGTATATTCACACATTTTTTCACTCACACATATTTTCAAAAAATACAAATAATATTACTAAAATAACATTACCAAACAGTCCTTTTTGTGTACTTTTTGACATATTTATCAAAGTATCAGATTTGTCTTTGACTTGGTCAGTTGGTCTCCCCTTTCTCCTTTTTCTACCTAGTCCTATTTTATTTTCACACTTCAACCAAACCAATGATTTTGGCTCAACGAAAAGCAACAGTTGACCAAACTAAAGAGCACTATAGTTAAAGCTATTGGCTCTTTTTATATAGTTAGTAGGAGTAGAAGTATAAGTAAAAGTAGATACAACCAATAGAGGAATCATAATACAAAAACTTATAGAACATAATAGAAGCGCTCCACTAGGTTTTGTCACTTAATTCCATTTTGAAAATCTCATATATGGCCGCCGGGCTTATAAGGAATAAATCTCACTTTTCAAAGGAAATATTTAGACTTAACTAACTATATTTTAATACGTGTAAAAGAAGAGAATGAAAAAGGGGAAGTAAAATGAGTTTGGGAAGAAAATGGGAAGAGAAATGAGTTGGAGAAGAAAATTACAAAATCATCTCTCCATTTTACCGTCATTCCATTTTTTTTTTTTTTTTTGAGAATCTCTGTCATTCCACTTAATAATAAGGATGCTAGTAATTTACTCTCCATCATTTCAATTTTTATGTGTCTACCAAATATACATGATGGAAGGCAAATATTTTCTACTATATATATATATATATATATATATATATATATTTATATCAAATATACATGATGAAAGGCAAAATAATAATAATAATAATAAAACATGTGGTGATTGATGCATAATAAAATTCCCGTCAATGGTAAATTCATGCAAAAGTGATGTTGCTCCACTCATAATTTACCGTCTTAATAAAATATATTGTAAAAAGAACTGTGTCTCTATTATTACTTGTTTAAAAGTCACCTTCCAATAATGATGATAAAAGCATCAAATTAAAAGAAATAGTCATCAAATTAAAGTGAGAAGCTTGAGAATTGAACTAACACCAAAATATCAAAGAAACAAGGAAAATATAAACCCATGGAACGCAAAAGAAGGGAGTTTTTATGTCTTATTCCTCCCATTTGCATCAACGGCTCTCAGACGACAAAAATGACTTTTGTTAATGATAAAAAGAAAGCTATTTAAGAAGGAAAAATAGTCAACAATATTGGTCCCCTTAATATCAAGAGAAAACCGTGTGGACTCTTATACCTTGCATTATTTTCATTTCCCCGTCTTGAATTGAAATTTGAAAGTGATCTTTACTCAAATTCTTGAATTTCAGTAATCTTTACTTATATTTTCATGTGAAGATAAGGCCTTAGTCCCTTTCTACACCAAAAGAAAATTGTGTGTCCTCTATTATTTTTGTTTCTCCATCTTATATAAAAAATAGTCTAAAACATTGAACATGTGATGTGAACATAAACCTTTTAGGCTTCTATAAAACAAAGAAAACAATGTGTACCTCTATTCTTTCCTCACATTATTTTTATTTCCCCAGCTTAAATTGTCCAAACCCACTAGATATTTTAGTAGGCTTAGTTGGGCCAGATACAAATTCCTCAATAGAAGCTCACAACAAAGTCCACCCAAGCTCATTCATAAATGGAGTACTGATTTTGAAAATCCTGGAGACAATGACTCAAAATTCAAGGATCATTTTAAGGTGCACAGAAGTACAAATTGAAATTTAAAAAAAAAAAAAAAAGGCATTGTACAAATTCTTAAAATAAACCAAAACAAATGTAGATTTCTTTTTTGAAAATTTTCAAGTTTATAGTCAACATTTAAATGCTTGTACAATGATTTATTTTCTCAATTATGTTAATGAAATACCTGTTAATTGATACTTGAAATGAAAAAAATAAATTACAATTTATATATTTTTTTTCTTAGAAAAATATTTTTCTTTTCTCTCATGGCTTTAGATTTTGCTTTAATGAAACTTTCTTATCAAATAGTACTGGGCATTGGATAGGTTGTGAAAGATCGTGCTTCTAAACCGAATCTAACATGTAAATGTAATGACAAAATCTACCATCCTATTAAATAATTATATATTTAATTTTTTATTAGATTCTCTAAATATAAATTTTCCAACATGTAAACATCAAGATTTTATAATTTTGTGTGTGTTTATATATTACATTAATTAAAGTGCAGGCCAAGTGGTTTATCTCTTTAAATTTTAAACCTTGATATATTTAAAAAGAAAAATGCTAAAGCTTGTAAAAATCTGGTTTTGAACCCTCTGTATTCAAATTGTTCTCATGTCAATTGAAAAATATGTTTCAGAAACTTTTATTAAATATGTAACAAAATTATTAATTAATTGTCAATTTATCTCAATTATATGATTAACAAGATAATTGTATTTTATCACAATTACATACACCAAATCATAAAGCAAGCAATAAAAATAATAATAATAACACTGGATTTGGGGAGGGCTTGTAAAACCAAATTTTACAAATACAAACATTGTGATATATTTTTTTAAAAATTAATCCTCTTGTCATTAACTAGCCACAGGAAAGACTAAAAAAAATGGGTCATGAGACTTGTTTAAATAAGCTCATGAGTTACATGTGAATAATTTTATGAATAATAATATAATAGGTTGGAGAAAATTCCTTCAAAGCCGTTCGTAGGTAAACTATAATATTTTTTTTTTTTTTTTTTTTTTTTGGGGGGGGGGATAATTCTAGGTTTGGATGAATCCAGTGCTTAGGGAGCATGAACTCCCCAAACCAATGTGCTGGAGAAGGCCTATCCAGTCCTTCAAAGAGTAGATACGACCATTCCCTTTTGTCATAGCCCATGGCCACATTGTCATTTCCTTACCATAAACCTCAAAGCAAACGAAAAGGTTGAATTGAGGCAAATAAGATCGCAAAAAAATATTGAACTGGTAATAATTAGTTACTTTCCAGTCCACTAATTTAAGTAGTTCTACTGCTTATTAAAACTTGTAAGTAAGACGTTTGATGCACTTGTATGGCGCTAAAAACTTATTTCGTATACACTGTTGATGCAAAATCATCATGAAAAACTAAAGATAAATAAACCTTGGTGGCACTGATTATACAAATCAACCACCAACTTGACCAAATGTAGAAATTTAAAAAAACGTACAAACTCCAATTTTTTTAATTAATTCTTTCAAGAGGATGCCCCATAGACTACCCATTTTCTAAATCATATTGAAAATATACACATCATACTTTGCAAAATCACAGCCAACATAGCCTGTACAAACTAACATAGAAAATACAAATACGCAAGTTCTATCAGTGAAATTTGCATCAATCACATCATTCCCACCAATTGTTTTCCCAGTTGATCCAAATGACACAAGTGTAGTGCCAAAAGTAACCCAACATCGAGTTGACTGGATTGGCTATAGATCGACCATTGTGGGAAAGGTTTCCAGGAAGCACGTTGACATAAGTTTGAATGTTAAAATATTATGGGTTTTCAAAAAGAACTTTAAAAAAAAAAAATCGAAAAAAAAAAACCATAGATAAATAGACAATCACACACAAGAGAGAACACCAAGGATTTACGTGGTTCAGCCTTTGGCCTACATCCATGGATAAAAACTGTTTGTTTCCGAATTCAAAGTTCCTACATGCAGATTTCAATAACTAATAAATTCACTAAACCTGAAACAAAATGAAGAATGAAGAGAATTAGTATTTAGTAAATTCAAAGTGAACTTAGAAAGGAGATGCATGAATGTAAGAAAGTAGTGGCATTGAATCCTTCTGAATCAACTGACCAGATCTCAAGATTTTTTTTCTCAATAAGTGAAAAAAAAAATTCCCTTCCCAGTTCCTAGATAACAATTTGTTGAGATAAAACTAAATAAAAATTTATAGTTACATTGTAGAGAACATGATTTTTATTACTCATTTTATGATTCATATGGTTACAGAGTGAAGTGAGTTACAAAAACTAAACCCACAAACTGAAAATCATGACCAGCTTGTTTTAATTAAGAAATAAATATAGTGAGTTAACACAATTACCTGTTTAGGTTTAAAATTTTCAATAGCTTCACTAAGAAATCGTCAAATATCCAAGGAATCAGCTATGCGCATAATGAAGCCATTCTTGAAAAGGAACAACTCTTCTGTTAGCACCTTGTTGTGATCTTTATTCAAGCCAAACTACTAGATATAAGTTTGAGAACATACAAAAATAAGAATATAAATGAAAGGAAAAAATAAGATTTACCACTGATTTTTTCATTAGAGGCATACATAATTGCAGCAACGACTCGCTTTGGAGATCACAAAATCCAGTCTGTTTTTATATTCCAAGCTTTCCATATTCTGCACACAAATTATACTTCTGATTGAAGGAAAACAAGCAGAATTTGGATAATTTATTAACAAAGAAAATTGAATTTAAAGGAGATTTATGGACCTGTAGTTAAATTGGACTAGAATATCCTTCTGAAATACATTCAATTAAGGATGCGAGCAATCTTGGACCATTCCCTAGCAATTTCTGCCTGGAATCATTCCAAAAAAGTGAGGAAAAGAAAATAAAACAAAGTTTTCAATATTATGTTTATGTCAGTTTGGCTTACAACAAAAGAACTACGCATTTGATGTGAGAATTCAATTGATTTTCTTTCTCCTTTTTCAAATGACAAACTATGTATAACTCTATAATTTTATTTTATTGATCCTATCTTCTTATACAAATATTGTTCATAAAGTAAAATCCATCACAGTACTTCTGCATGTCCAAACTAAGTTATCATTGTACAGTGAAGAAAAATCAGACATAATGTAAGAACCCAAAAACCACACTGGATATTGTTGTTTGTTGATAAAGTGTTAAAGCTAACAAAATAGCAAATAGCGGAATAAAAAACAGCTTCCTAGAGGGTAGTTGTCAATAAAGATCATTCACCAGAATGTTATCGAATTTAACAAGTGCCAAATTTCACTCTGTTTATTCAAAATCAAGAATGCAAACAAAGGTAAGAAATCACTAGAATGAACAAACAAATGAGAATCATATCTAGAATGAAATTTTATTGCAAAGGGAAAACAGAATGAACACAAAACAAGATAATCACCCAAACCGTGGACTTGTTGCATTAGCTTCCCAAATCTTGAAAATTATTCTAATCCTTCAGACAATTTTCACGATAAAGCTGTTCACAGAGCACAAAGCATGGACTTTAAAACAATAATAATTATACTAATAACCCTTTAAAGTAGAACACTGAAGCAATATTGAATAGTTTGGTTACTGGAAGATAAATTAAATCTAAGAGTTCCAAAATAAATAAATATAAGTCTCTGATTTTTGATTATCAGAAAACCTAAACAAAATATTGTTAAAGAATAGGATTCAAAAAGTGTCTGATTCTAATTAAATATATGGAAATCAACGTAGCATAGAGAATATAATTGTAAAAAGCTCAGTTTCTTTTGAAAGTATAGAATGCGTACCAAGTGAAAGAGGGGAGTGGCCGTTGCAGAAGACGAAGTAGAGCCGTTTGCTGCTGTGGTCTCACCACTCCCATCTGATTTCCAAATTAGGGAAATCCTTTTCGATTTTATTTTTGTATTTTTCCATTAACTGAGGACACTCAAGAATTATCAATTTTTGTAAAGAATTGAGAAAACCATCATCAGGTAGTGTTGTGAGATTGGGGCATATCCAAATGGTAAGCGTTTCAAGTGAGATTGGATTCCTAGTTGATTCGGGGAAAGTAATCAAACTGGAAAAGTCAACAATTCCCAGTGACCGTAAAGAAGTGAGACAACTAATCTCAAGAAGTGATGTCAGATTAGGCTTGCATCTTATAATCAAAAGAGATTCAAGTGAGGTGAGCTCCGGCAAAGTCATTAAATTGGGACAGTTTTCAATGGTAAGGTGTTTTGAGGTGGAAATACATTGAAGACCCACAGGGAGATACTTCAGTTTCGGAATGCCTTTGAAACATAAATCACGGAGGCAAATGAGGCATCACCATTCCATGCCATCATCATGCATGTCTCTTAATGGATCGAACTCCTCGCAATAGCCAATTGATAGCGAACAGAGGGAGGTGAGATAACGCGCCGCTCCAGACATAGATGTTAGTTTAGGGCAATTCGAAATATATAGTTTCGTGAGAGAATATAGTGCCCACTCAGCCGGAAGAGACTTTATATCTTCTATATAATTCAAAATCATATTATTTAATTTGGAGAGAGGAGAAGAAGAGGACAATGAAGAGGAGGAAGAGGGAACTAAAAAACTCATTGACATTGTCTCTTGCAAAGGCTTCAAACTGACATTCCTTAAATATAGCATTTTTTCGAGATATGGAAACAGGGGCATGGAAGTCATTTTAGGGCAATTACAAATCTCCAAATAAGAAAGAAGAGGAAATAAAGGCAGTGAGTGGTGAGACTGATCTTGTTGATGATCTGGTGTTGACGTAGATGTTGTTGCAACTAAATCCCTCCCTGTTCTCCCCCACCATCCCTTCAAATTAGGGCATTCTTTTATTGTGAGTGACTTTAGAGATGGGAAGAACGGTGTTGATAATGTTGTGGATGAAGCAAGCACCTCTTTACTCATATCATTATCGGATATGTACTCCAAATCATTCATCGTGTCAAGACTTAGAGAGTTTAAAGAGGGGAGATGAGACAAGGTGGCAGATATTGGCATCTCTTACAATTCTCTATCCTTAAATCAACAAAATTTGTGAGAGAAGAGACCCAACTTGAAAATTTCACACCTTGTACTGATGCACTTCCAAATATTTGAGATTTTCGTGCGGTTGGGGGGTCTTCTAATAACTTCACATCTTCATTATTATCTACTTGATCTTGATGATACCATTTTAATATCAATTTTTCAAGATGTTGCTTCTCCCTTAAATTCACAACAATGGATTCTGAGTTAGTTTCTTCCAACCGTTCCAAATGTGAGATCTCTAATGTTCCTCGCAGGTTGTTTAGCTCCTTCAATTCGCCTAATCCACCCGTGTGGGAGAAGGTGCTCACAATGAATAATTGTAATGTTTGAAGTGAAGTCATTTGCCCTAATCCACAAGGCATATGACTCAAATTATCACAACCATCATTATAAAGATGTTTGAGGCTAACCAATTCTCTAAACTCTTTGGGTAATTCTTTAAGACCTTTACAATCATAAAGTTTTAGTACTTGCAAATTCAACAATTTAGTAATCGAATCAGGGAGAGTTTCAATATCCTTATTAAAAGAAACATCAAGATACTTTAGATATATTAACTTCCCTATAGAATTTGGTATTGATGTAATCTTCAATGCATGTAAATCTAATGCATGCAAGCTCTTGAAACTCAAAATAATTGTATACAACATTGATTCCTCCAGGGCACCAGAGTTCTTCTCACTAAATGTCATAAGAAATGAACATACCTTCACTGCTTTAACCCAAAACCTTGAAGATTCAATAAAAGATGAGCCAATGTGAAATGGACATGATACATGACGATTTTTTTCATTAACATTTTTGCCATCAAAACTAACAAGCTTGCACTCCTCGGCTGCAACAGCTTTCGCAAGATCATGAATTAAATCATGCATTTTGTATCATAAGCCTTTGTAAGTCTTTACTTCTTCAAAGAAGGACCTCCAAAGTAAATCCTTGAAATACTCATTACCAACATCCTCTAATTGTTGATTTTTGTTTGATGATTGGACAAACCCTTGTGCTATCCATAATTATATCACTGTTTCCTTATCCATCTCATAATCTTTGGGAAACAAAGAGCAATAAGCAAAACAACTCTTTAAATGTGATGGGAGATTATCATAACTCAACTTTAAAATTGGAAAAATCTCATTTCCTTCAATTACATTTGCTAGTAAATTATTCTTCACGAGTAACCATTTAGATTCTGTTTCCTTACAATATAACATGTCCTATGGACATTATGGCAAGGGGTACCCCTTGACATATTTTTACGATCTCCCTTCCAATTTAACTAATCTAGGATTATTGGTCACTTGCCCTTTACTAAATGCCACTTGCTCAAATAAAAACCATGACCGTTCTTCAGAGAGACCTTTGAGAATATATGGTGAAACTGTGCGTGTAATCTTTGCAACAAATCTACTACGAGTGGTTATTATAATCTTACTTCCTTTTGAACGACCCTTTAAAATATTAATCAAGTTAAGCCATTTTCCATAGTCTTCATTCCATATGTCATCCAATACAAGTAAGTATTTTTTTTGATCAATTTTTTCACGAATTTGACTTTGTAATTGATCCATTTCCAGATTTATAGGTGCATTGCCTATAGCAGATGCTATTATCTTTTCAATAATTATTTTCAACTCAAAGATATCAGACACACATACCCACATTTTTAACACAAAATAATTTTTGACTTTATCATTATTGTACACATATTGAGCAAGTGTAGTCTTTCCTAGTCCCCCTATTCCCACAATGGGAATGACCGAAACATTCTCTTCCACATTAGAGTCCAATAATAGATCTATGATAGCCTTTCTATCATCTTCCCTCCCAATAACTTTTTCTTCACGTACAAATGAGTGAGTTGGTTCCCTCTTCCTACTCACAACATTTGTCTCTACATAGTATTCTTCCATGCGAAAGTTTTTCCTATCTTCTGCTATGGCATTTAGTTTTTGCCTCATTGCCTTTATTTTACTACTCATCTTACCACGAAAAGCTAGTTGGTTTGACTTTGAAAAGAAAGTGCGTCCCTCTTTTGTGACTTTATTGTCACGCCCCAAACCCAAAAGGGTCCAAAGCATGAGAAATACATCCCAAGGGTACTTGTAGATTTTTACTTTTTGGCAAATCAAACTATAGGAGATCTTTATTTTCCCATCTTTTTCCATGGGATAAGAATATATAATCATACTAAAGTCTCCACATTACAAGTCAGAGCTCTATAACACATTTACGAATAATAACTAAAAATCATATGTCTCCACATAATACATGAATATATTACAAAACTCTTATTAAATTACACAAAGTCACAATCTTATCAAGAATAAGGACCTTAACATCGAGTCTAGGCCTACCACGCCAAATGCTAACAAACCTCAAGCGACCCACCTCCAATAGAATTAATTAAGGTCTCAATGAACATAGTAAGATCAAGTCACCAACCATTTACAGTAGAAGTCTCCAAATTTAACATAGCACTCTAATCATCACCAAAGAAGTAAGCTCCATACCCAAGGTATAGCTAATAAATCTGAAAAACTGTTAGAGGATGGGATGAGCTAACACCCAGTAAGTAGCATAATTAATGGAGGTGGGGGAAATGCAAGTTTCATCTTCAATAATAATAATATGACAATAATGATTTAATAATGAAACACAAAGTTCCTCAAAATAAATACCTTGAAATTATATACTATAATTCGTGAGCACTAGCAATATAATTTCCAAAGCCATAAAATCTAACATACGGTAATTTATTACAAATATACCATACTACCACATAAACCGGTTAGGGGATCCACCCATTCACAACTAGCATGATATTGTCCTCTCTGATATGCAGACTCTTGGCCCCATGGACAGCAGCCTCACCCATACCCTCAAGATTTTTCTCTCCCCCCATGGGCAGCAGAGAGAGCGCATCAAATAGGACCTCTCTTGCATGTGGTCTCTTGGCCCCATGAGCAGTAGCCTTACCCACACATAATCAAGGAATCCTCTTCCCCCCATGGACAGTAGGGAAGAACGCGTTATCCAAAGTGAAAGGGCACTGACCTAAACTTGATTTCGTTGTCACAAAGACTACGAAAACCAAGTTTGGTGATCACCAGGAAATCACACATGGCATGGTGTTAAAACAACATAAAATCACAAATTACATTACTTTGAAATGCATAGTTCATATCTAAGTAGTTTCAGAAAACCTTAAATAATCTAACTTCTACAAAGTTTGTAAGGTTTTCAACTTCATTCTTGTCAAGAGATTTTCTATCAATTTCCCAAATAATACAAGACAAGATAAGCATCTCTAAATTTTTCAATATACCATAAAATCAATGATTTTCTTATCAAATATTAAATAAAAGATGCTTATTTTTTTCATATCAACAGTTCATACATTTCCCTAAATGCAATACCAAATATGATGCATTTTCATATATAATCATATATATATATATTAAGGTTACGACACAGTAGTTTTTAGGAAAATATGGTTTCCATAGATAATTTCCAAAAACATGTCTATCCAAAAACAACATTTACGTTATTTTTCAAAATCCCATTAAAAACTACTTACCTTGCAACCCGCAAAAAGCCTAATTCTCCAAGCTCCAAAGGAGATTAGCTAGAACCTCAACAATGTTAAGCAAACCTAACACAATAAGCATAAAGCTTAAAATTGTATCTAGCTACAATTTAGGAATTGCTAAATAAACTCTTAATTAGGCAAGTCTAGTATTTAACCTCGTCAATAATAATATATTCCACTTCCAAAGTTTCTCAACAAATTGATTCACAAGGCATAAACTCCAATTATAAGGTTAACCCATTTAATATCATCTCCAACATTATGATTAGCTTCCATAAAATTTACACTACATCATTAAGAGACCCATAAAAGCAAAATCAAAATATCCTCCAAAACAAGAAATTTAGAACATCAACTAACTCCAAATAAACCCAATGGCAATGGAAAAATTAGATTCACCAACCATCACCTGTTATAACTCAAAACCCCTAAATTTTCCACCATAAATAAACCTTAGATAGTCATCATTAACACAAACCATAAACCCACTCATCAAATAATTCCACCAATACAAAACCCATACATATAAACACATAAATAACACTTCCAAGGCTCATAAATCACATGGATATCATTATCAAAACTTAGACTAAAGAACCTCAAGTAAAAGCATATAAACCCACCAAAAAGATTAGAAATATTTACCTCAAATAAAATATGTGAAGGTGCTTTAGGGTTCCTAAGTATTTTTCCAGTGATCTTACCGGAAAAATGATGGTGAGATGGTGTGGTTTGGAGTGGAGGCTAGTGGGTGAGTGTGGGAGTGAGTGTGTGTGTGTTTTAGTAAAGAGAAAAGAAAGAAAATGAAAGAAAGAAAAGAGGGAGCCGGGTAAAAGAGAGAGGAGAGGTTGGTGAAAATGAGTGGTGGGGAGTGGGGTTAGGTGGGGGCACACATGGTCCACAAAAAAAATGCTGACTTTACAATTTTTTTTTTTTTTTAACTAACAGGATGTTACATTTATTCCCACTCACCGCTCTTCTCCGCATAGCTTCAGTGGAAAACTCACTTAACAAGTCATCTGCATCATAAATTGCATCGTTGAGCTTTTGGAGCCAGTTCTTGACTTGATGGTCATGACTATGTTTCTCCGCTGCATCCAGAAGTACAGCTTGAATTGTGGACACAGTGTTCTTGATTTTTTCAAGATCACCTTTGACACCCCATAGTGATCGAATCTCTTGGAAAGTCTGAGAGCCCAAATTTTCAATCATTTTCTATGCAAAACCAAAGAGGATTGCTTCGGCCATTTCTTCTTAGTGGCTGAAAGGAATGCTGAGAGAGAGAGAGAGAGAGGATTGGCTTGAAGTGATGAAGTGTGAGTGAAAGTAATGTTGCTGTGAAAGAGGACTGAGTTAATGCAGATGAATTTCTTTAGTTTTCTTTTTCATTTCCTTGGTACAATCATGCATAGGAAAAGCAACCAATACTATTAAGTATCAAGAGCACATAAAGCGCAATGTGAGTGTTGGGCCCCTTCTGCACCGAAAGAAAATGAGTTGGACAGAGGCTTAGTTGGAAAATTTTGTCCACTAGCTGGAAAATTTTTGTTGCAGTCTTATCATCATTCTAATGGAAGACCATGTCCAAAAGTTGGGCCCTTAAGAACTGCACTAAACTCATGGTGTAATTTTAGCTAACCAAATTTCGTTTAAAAAAAAAAATTATATCTTAGAAAAAAGTTTTCTTTTCTTTTGATAGGCCACAATCTGAATGACCCCTTGTGACTAAACCAATTAATTAATTAGCCAAGTTATTAATTAATCAATTAATCATGCAAACGCGTGGAAGCACAAACAAATCACCAATAAACTAATTATGCACCAGAAATTAAATCATACGGTGATTTGTTTAAGAATGGGGAAAACCCTTGCGGCAAAAACCCCACCGAGTGATTTTCAGGTCACCACTCCCGAAACTCCACAATTATCAAAACAAGTGGTTACAAATAAAGGAATCCCAAGTACCTTACCAACCTACAGTTGAACCCTTACCCCAATACCCAATTGGATTTGCTCTATAGTGACAGTTCCCCTTTTGATTCACAGCTCTCAAGTACGTGACTAACCAATGCGCAGATCCCAGTACGCGGCTTCAACACCAACTGAAAGAGAGATTGGCTGCAAAGTTCTTCAGTTTAGCCTACACGATAAAGATCAAGAAGATGCTTGGTTACAAAACCCAAAGGTGCAAATACACAGCAACTTCTTCAGAAGAGATGAACTAAGTCAAGAACTTCGTCTTCGGTCACAATTTGCTCCAACAGAGTTTTCTCAATGCTTGTGCAACTTGTGAACACTTTGATGGCCTTTATAACAATCCTTTTATATGTCTAGGGTTAGAAGAAAAGAAGGCCCAAAGACATATTCACGGATCCTAAAAAATCAGATCAGAATTCTGGAGTTCTTAAATCTCGACAGATAGGAGGTGTCAAGAAGCTGTCGAGCAGGTGTCGAGCGTACGGGCTTGAACAGCTTTCTTAAAGCTCGATAGATATAGCTGTCGAGCCAGTTGTCGAGTTTTAATGAAATTGCACTATCAACTTGTTTTTCTTGGACAGACTTGATGACTTCAACACTTGATCTTGAAATCTTGTTTCTCGAAGTATTAAAAACACCTAGAACTACTTAATTACAAGTAAAGTGCATTTTGTCAAAAGATTAGCCAATTACATAACAAAATGACATATGTTCTTAATGAGTGAACCACATATGTCCTAACAATCTCCCCCTTTAGCAATCCGTGACAAAATCACAACAAACAAATGAACATATGAGAGAAGTCATAAATCACTCAACTCATATTCACTTGTTGAATACAATAAAATCTATCCTATCACAAACCCTTGAAAAACTTTGCAAGAAAAGAGTTTATGGCAAGTAGACTTTGACAATCTGTATTTCTGAAACACTTTAAACAAAAACTCATCAAGACATCTTGTGTGAAACAGAAATAATAGATCGCATACAAGTATAAGAATCATGTGTATAAAGATAGAAAAGAAACAACACATGTAAAGATAGGTGAAAGAAATATACATCCACATATATAGAGAAAATAAGAACAATGTATGTAAAAACTGGTCACAAGACCTCATATACAAGAACACTGTATCTAGAAAGACAGAAAAGAAACCTCACTACATCCCTCAAGTATCAACACTCCCCCTATCAAAAATGTCATATATTAACTCTCCCCCTAAGATGACTACTCTCATATCCCCAAAACTTCTCCCCCTTTTTGTCACGAGTGATAAAGGGTAGAGTGTCAAGTAGACATCTCATCAGTAGAGCTAGCATCTCCATCGTCATCATCTGAAGTATCATCATCCTCGTCATCATCATCCTCAGAATCAGAAGCTGCTGGAGGAGGTGGTGAAGGAGTAGTCTCAGGAGCAAAACCACCCATGGTCGCCTGCTGTCGTGCAATATGACCAACACAAATATTCACCTGATACAACTCAGTGGAGAGTGTATCGAGGCGAACATCCATGCGCTGCAGCTGCGCCATGATGTCTCCAAGTGAAACATCGTTCACAGAGGAAAAAGGAGCAGATGTAGATGGAGCATATTGGGATGGAGCTGAATGGGAGGGAGGAGTGGAATCCTGCTGTCTCGACCTAAACTGAGCCTCACTATGTTTTACGGTAGCGGCATATATGGCACACATGAAAGTAAAATGGTCGGACACGGAAAAAGGAATGAAAAAATGGCGTAGAATCCTCGTGATAGCAGAAGGAAAGATGAGCTTATCACGGGTCACCGCATCAGAATGAACATCTATAACAGACAAAATAAAATGAAAGGGAAAATCTATGGTAAGATGCTCTATGAGGGATAACAAAAATCGAGTATGAGGCTCAGTGATGGAGTTGTAGTGAGAAAGTGGATAAAGTACAAAAGTCATCACCATGTTTAGGAATCTAGGACCTTTAGCAAAAGGCCTACATGATGTGAACTGATGCTCACCCCACTCCGAAGGGCGCTCACAGAAAGCAGAAATGAGCTCATCTTTGGACACAGTCCTCAGATGCTCACAAGACGGATAGTCAGGAAACTCTATCCTAGCAATCCTAAGCACATCCGCAACAAGTTGTGGTGTGACAGGGATGCGCATACCTCGAACGCTGGTGAAAAAGAGAGGTACTGAACGATCAATCTCATGCATATTGGAGTAAAACTCTTGAATGAGCATGAGAGGACATGTGACCGAGACGTCACACAGTGACTCCCATCCCCTACTATGAATGACAGAGGGAAGGTCAGTATCGGCAAAGTCCGCTAAAATGACGTGGCATTCAGAATGAACACCTCGTCTAGAAAAGTTCTCCGAAAATGCCTTGTAGGCATCATCATCACGGAACCGAAGATTAAGAGGAGCAAAATCGAAAAAGCAAGAAGCTCCAGAACGCAGAGGGTTCCGAGCTGGAGTAGATTTACGTTTAGGTGTCATAGACACTACTAATGTAAACAGAATGAGAAAGAGAGAGAGAAAGAGACAATCAGAAAAGTCCCAAAGCAATTCAAATATATCAAATATATTGAATAGATAGTACGTATGCATGGGGATGCATGAACATGTGACATGCAAAAGAAATTTCATCATGGGCTCAGCCCAATCCAAACCTACCAGCACACAAACATAGTTCACACATCTAAATACATGAAAATACCATTCTAATGCAAATGGGATGCAATGTATGACATTTTGAACACATTTAAATGAAAACCCATCCTAAAATTTCAAGAAAAACTCATTAATTCTGAAAAACCCCAAAATTTTTCAAAAACCCCAAAACCTAAGATTCAAAACATGAAATGCATGAAGAATGAAGGGAAAAGAGATCATACGAAATGATTTAAAGCAAGGAAGGGCCAAAAATCACGTGGGTTAAAGGTTTTTAGTGAGAAAACTAAGTTTGGGAGATTCGCGGACAGATCGAGAGAGATCAAGAAAATGAGAACAGGACCGCGAACAGAGCTTATATAGGGACCTCAGTAATTCTTAACAGATGAGGTATCAAGAGGTGTCGAGCCATCTGTCGAGGAAGGTGTCGATAAAATACACGTCGACAGCTACAGGTGTCGAGAAGGTATCGAGGAATAAACACTAAAACCAAAAACAGAAGCTCGATCGATCCACCAGGTGTCAAGAAGGTATCGAGAAGACAGAAACTTTCTCGATCGATCCACCAGGTGTCGAGGAGGTATCGAGATTGCGATAAAGAAAGGCTTGAGAAGCTCGATAGATAGCTAGGTATCGAGGAGGTGTCGAGCTTGCTTTTGAAAACAGTTTTTCGAGAAGTGAAAAACACAGACATAAATGCAATCCAACATGAACCTCAACCAATGATCCAATCAACATATTAAGCTCTCAAAATTAACTCTCATCAAATATTTTCAAGCACATGGATCCTCAGAAACACACACACATACACTAAACAAGTCTAACCAATTTTATATTTCAAAAAGAGTCAAGACAGTTTAGTGAGCATACATTAGAACATGTAAACACTTGTGATGGCCAAATCACATTGTATCTGCACATGTATCAAGAGTAGCAAAGAATATTGCGTGTTGTGTGTGAAAAATATCGCAAGATTGCATATGTGTATACAAGTTATGACGATCTGAGATATGAGAAAATAACTTTTAACTCACACACAATCATAAATGTTTGATGGAGACTATCACCTTTGAGGTACATCTTATAACTCCTACATCTCCTAGAAAACATGCTTGCAATCATATTTAAAGAATTTTAATCTTTTTGCCTTTTTGTTTTCTTTGCATATTTTCTTTTAAGCATATCATGCATGGGCATATAGAAGAGAGAAAAGAAATACCCAACGTGTTAAGCATAGACATTGCACTTTTGCTATGCCGAAGCATACGGATGTCTTTGACACTGTACTTTTGCTATGCCGAAGCATACAGGTGTCATATTATGATTGACGGGCAACAGTGGTGAGATGGTTATTTATGCCTTTCTCTCAGGATTTTTTAGTCCTACCCGTCAAAAAGAGTGATACGAGTGTTAAGTTTAAGAGATAACTTAATCTTACTCATCACAAACAAGAGCCACAAAGCTCACTTGCTTAGTTGTGCATAGAGATGCTCATCTAAGTTACAAAAAATACAAAATTTAGAAAACTTTGTTTCAATGCCATCCAAGGTACACAAGTACCAAAGTATACAAAACATACACTATTTTTGTATTTTTCAATTTTTCAAAATTTTTTTTTAATTTTTATCAAAAAAACAAAACAAACAAAACTGAAAGCAAACAAACAAAAACATGTTAGACAAAACAAGACATAAAACTAGATTGACTCAAAATAAATGCAAAACACACAAGTAATGCAACAAACACAAAAAAAAAAAAAAGATAGAAGAAAGTGATAAAATCACTTAGAGTCCTTTTTCTTCCACACCCTGGAAGAACCTTTCTTTTGATTGAACCCTTAAACCGACTGTGAGGGGGAAGAATTTAAACCGTTCAAGTTCGAAAGGAACATGAGGGCTTTCAAAAGATCTCCAAGAGGAGCAAGAGAGGATTGAAGCTGATTTTGGCTTCCAGATACTATCATGTCATTGCTCTGTCGAGTGGCTAATCACTTATAGCAATTTGGTCGTGTATGACCGGCAGCTCCACAATGATGCCAAAGATGCTGCTTCTTCTGTTTTGGCTTTTGAGAGTTAGCCTTCTTAGTCTTAGGGTTTTTAACATCTTTCTTATCCTGTTTTAGGGGTGCTCCTAAGATAGATTTACCCTTATCTAGGTTCTCACTAGCTAATTCAGTTTTAATATCAGTGTTCTCAATTTTAGTGTTATTAGTAGGAGAAACAAAAACAGTAGTACTAGTAGAAGCAATATTAAAGGAAGAAAGACCATAACCTAAACCTGTTCGATCTAAAGCAGATTTCTGATTGCTAAGCATTTCATCAAGTTTTGCACTTGAAGTCCTCTCTAATTGAGCTCTGACTTGAAACAGCTCCGCTTCAAGCTTCTTGGTCTTCTCAGCCAAGAAATTGTTCTCAAACCTCAGTGCACCAATCGTTTGATTAGCTTCATCAAACTTTGTGAAAAGTTCTTCACGATCAAGTTCCACATCATTGAGCTTCTTGGTGGCCAGCCTATACAGTTTCTCATGCTTCTCAGAGAGCTTGTATAGTTTCTCATAGGCTGAATGGATATCATCTTGATCATCCATCTTCTCACACTTAGAATCCACCAGTTCTTCTTCTTCCACTTCTTCAACAATCCCTTCAGTAGGATTGACTGAGGCAGTAAAGGCATTTAAGATTCTGTCATCTTTATCATCGGAATCATCCTCAGACTCAGTGTCACTCAATGTTGCAGCAAGTGCCTTACTCTTCCCAATATTCTTGAGATATGTAGGGCATTCTTGACCAAATCTGTGACATCCAAAACACTTTGGTCCGGCAGGAACAGTGTATTGACCATTATCCCTTGCATCCTTCTTCCCTTTATCTTGGCCTTTAGACTAAGAAGAGCTAGATTGTCTACGGTCTTTGTCGAAGTTCTTTCCATTTGCATTCTTCATGAACTTCTTGAACTGCCTGGTAATGTAGGACTTCATCTTGGAATCTTCATCATCGGAAGGCTCATCTGTGTCACTGCTCGTTGCCTTCAAGGCCATGCTTTTGCCTTTACCAATTTTGCCAATTTTGGTCAGCCCTAACTCATAGGTCTGCAAGTTTCCAACCAGCTCAGTTAAAGGAATCTTATCAATATCCTTTGATTCTTCTATTGCTGTAATCTTTGCATGGAATCTCTCAGGTAGAGATCTGAACACTTTTCTCACAACCTTGGGTTCAGGAATAGTTTCTCCAAGATTGAAGGCTAAATTCACTATGTCCTTGAGCTTGGCATAGAACTCATCGAACGTCTCATCCTCCTTCATCTTGATTTCTTCAAAGCTTGTAGTGAGCCTTTGAATCTTTGAATCCTTGACAGGCTTTGTACCCTCATAGGTTGTCTGGAGAATGGTCCATGCTTCCTTTGCAGTTTCAGTAGAGGATATCTTCTTGAACTCCTCATTGGTGACTGCGCTAAATAGGGCATTCAACGCTCTGCTGTTGAAGTTTGCCGCCTTGATCTTGGCTTCATCCCAATCAGCCGGCGCTTCCTTTGGCTTAGTCCAGCCAATCTCTACAGCTTGCCACACTTTTTCATCTAAAGACTGCAAAAAAGCTCTCATGTGTACTTTCCAGTATGCATAGTTAGTGCCATCAAATAAAGGAGGTATGATTAATGATTGTCCTTTATCCATGACAAACAAGGGTCAATGGATCAACACAACAAAGATTAACCCTAATCAGAGTGTGTCTGCTCTGATACCACTTGATAGGCCACAATCTGAATGATCCATTGTGATTAAACCAATTAATTAATTAACCAAGTTATTAATTAATCAATTAATCATGCAAAAGCGTGGAAGTACAAACAAATCACCAATAAACTAATTATACAGCAGAAATTAAATGACACGGTAATTTGTTTATGAATGGGGAAAACCTTTGCGGCAAAAACCCCACCGGGTGATTTTCAGGTCACCACTCCCGAAACTCCACTATTATCAAAACAAGTGGTTACAAGTAAAGGAATCTCAAGTACCTTACCAACCTACAGTTGAACCCTTACCCCAATACCCAATTGGACTTGTTTTGTAGTGACAGTTCCCCTTTTGATGCACAGCTCCCAAGTACGTAACTAACTAATGCGCGGATCCCAGTACGCGGCTTCAACACCAACTGAAAGAGAGATTGGCTGCAAAGTTCTTCAGTTCAGCCTACATGATGAAGATCAAGAAGATGCTTGGTCACAAAACCCAAAGGTGCAAATACACAGCAACTTCTTCAGAAGAGATGAACTAAGTCAAGAACTTCGTCTCCGGTCACAATTTACTCCAACAGAGTTTTCTCAATGCTTGTGCAACTTGTGAACACTTTGACGGCCTTTAAAACAATCCTTTTATATGTCAAGGTTAGAAGAAAAGAAGACCTAAAGACATATTCACGGATCCTAAGAAATCAGATCAAAATTCTGGATTTCTTAAATCTCGATAGATAGGAGGTGTCGAGAAGCTGTCGAGCAAGTGTCGAGCTTACGGGCTTGAACAGCTTTCTTAAAGCTCGATAGATACAGCTATCGAGCCAGCTGTCGAGTTTTAATGAAATTGCACTATCAGCTTGTTTTTCTTGAACAGACTTGATGACTTCAACACTTGATCTTGAAACCTTGTTTCTTGAAGTATTAAAAACACCTAGAACTACCCAATTACAAGTGAAGTGCATTTTGTCAAAGGATTAGCCAATTACATAATAGAAGGACATATGTTCTTAATGAGTGAACCACATATGTCCTAACATCTTTTAATGGCTTCAAATTTTGCTTTAATGGACATTGGATAGGTTGTCCAAGATCATGCCTCTAAGCCAAAGCCAACATGTAACGCCAAAGTCTACCGTCCTGATCAATAGAAGTGCTCCACTAGGTTTGACTACTAAATTCCATTTTGAAAAACTCATATATGTCCACTGGGTTTATAAGGAAAAATCTCATTTCTTAAAGGGAATTTGGGCTTTTACTAATTGAATGTTATGTTTAGTCGGGGAGTAAGGCAGAGAATGAAAAAGGGGGAAGGAAAAGAGGGAGAAAAAAGAAGAAGTGATTTTTTATTGTATGGATGGGGTCAAAAGAGAAGGGAAAGAAAATAGGATAGGAGTGTTCTACATGACCCATCATTTTCTTTCTTCCAATTTGGAAAGAAAATGGGGGAAATGGATTTAAGAAAAAAAGTTACAAACCTATCTGTCCACTTTTTCATCATTTTACATAATAATAAGGATATAATAGTAATTTACTCTTTATCATTTTATTTTTCCATCTTTACCACATTTACAAGTAATTTCTTTTTTATTTTATTGGTACAATCATTCAATCATGCAAACAAAAGCAAGTAATTTGTCAAGAATCTACTTTACTTTGGAGCGATGTAATTATTAAGGGATTGAGAGGTATTGCACCTGAGGAAATTCCTCCCAAGTCTCTTACAATAATTTTTTACCTTTCATTTTCTTACTTTTTTTTATTCAAGGATTGAGGTTGGGAGTTTCTTTTTTTTTTTTCTTTTTTTTTCAACTCTTAATCTCAGCTATTTGAAAGCAATTGCAACAGGTGCAATCTCAATCTATTATAAAATATATAAAGTATTCTCCTAAAATGAAACCGTCTGTAATAGATTAGAAAACTTAAAGAGAAAGCAAGAGTAGAAAAAAGACATAAAGAGAAGATAGTTATCAATGTTAATGTACCCTTGCTTTATCTCAGGAGCTCATGAATCACAATGTGAATGTAAGGCCTTCACCCCTATTGCACCTAAAGAAAATGAGTGAAATAGAGGATTACTTGGACTTTTCTTCCCTAGCTGGAAATTTAATGGGCTAGTCATATCATCAATTTCGCATTAAGTCCAAGAGTATGGCCCCCTAGAAATTGCACCAAACAAGTCTTACTCATTCAAATTCCCATTTAAACTTCAACAATTAATTGCGAGATAATTGATAAAATCATGTTTGTAAAAGTTTAACTACAAACATGTTTAAAGTTATTTTATTTCAACCTATTATGTAACAATTAAAGAAACTATTTATATATAATTTAAGTCACATAACATTTTTAATGAGTTATGTGACTTTTTTGAATAAAGAAAAAGCTTATACGAAAATTGAGGAACAAGAATGGGTTGCAATAATTTTTATGCAATCAAATACGTGATAGTTGAAAAAACTATCCCTGTATACTTCTAGTCAACTACATTTTTAATAAATTATGTAACTTAATTAAATAATACACACAGCTAGTCTTGTAAATAGCCATGTGATGGGTTGAATAAAAATTCTTGCAACCCAAGTTTGTATAAACTTGTACTTTAAATAATACATATGAATTATTTTATGTATCACCGTTTCATAAGTTCCTCCAAACCAGTTTTGCGAAAGTCTCTCTTTGTATGTGGTTTTAGCCTTGTCTAAATACACTTGGCAAAATAATCAAGTGCTCAAAAAAGCATTTTCTATAATAAAAAAGAGTGCTAAAAGGGTTCTAAATGACAATACATAAAACCATTCATACGTATTATTTTAGAAAAAAAAAATGTTTATAAACAGCTTGGGTTGTAGGAATTCTTATTCGACTTGGTGATACTACAAGTTCCCAAAGAGATTTTTATTAGGGGGGGGGGGGGGGGGGGGGGGAAGTGCTAAAATTTATTTTTTTCTAGTAGTAACATACTTACATTGTAGACAATTTTTACAAACACAAACACTGCGATATTCGAAAAAAGGAATCCTCTTGATATTAACTAGCCATGGAAGAGACTAAACCACCTGCCAAGTTTTATGCCTTGACTAACTACTCATTGTCCAAATCACATTGACCTCTATGAAGTACTGGGCAGGCTGGAGTCATGATGTACATCATAGCTAACAAAATCACAGCCAACAAAGCCTGTACAAACATAGAAAATATAACAAGTACGCATGGTTGGTATTTTGCCCACCAACAAGTTATGTGATTTACTTGCTGTCAGTAAAATCTGCTTCGATCACATCATCACCATCAGCTGTTTTCCCAGTTGTTCTTGATGACCCTGGTGCAGTGCCAGAAGCAGGATCAGCATCCGGTTGGCCTGGCTGGCTATAGATTGACTGTCCTAGTTGCATAACTTCTTGATTTAGTGCAGCCATTGCATCTTTAATAGCTTGCGTTGATCCACCAGAGATCGCATCCTTGAGCTCTTTCACTTTAGCCTCTACTTTCTCCTTCACTGGGCCAGGAACTTTGTCTCCCAGCTCTTTAAGTTGCTTCTCAGTTTGGTACGATACAGAGTCTGCTTGGTTCTTTGTGTCTATGGCATCCCTCTTTTCCTTGTCTTCCTTTGCAAACTTCTCAGCTTCTTTAACCATCTTATCCACCTGCAGTTTTTTTTATTTTGTACATCCGAAGTTGGGATTTAGTAACATAAATAGAATAGGTTTATATGTGGTAATAATAGCTTCAACAATAACAAGTAGTAGAATATAAAATGCAAATGTTTCCTTTTATATTGGTCGATATGTGAAAAAGAATAGCTACTTGAAATGCTGAGATTCAGAAAGAAAAGAAAGACACAGGTTCTTTGGAGAACATGGTAGAATCATTGAAGGGGATAACTAATAAATTTAAATATAAGAAAAAAAGACCCCAAAGTTAAAGATCAAGAAATAAAAAAAATTAGCATCATTTATCAACAAATTAGCATAATAACAAGAAGGAAAAAAATATAATTTTTTTGCCAACAATGGCTATGGCTCTAACACAATTTTTTCTTGATTTACTTGGCGTGTAGTGAATCTAGTGATGTTTATTCTTTTGAGCTATCATGAAGGTTAAGGAATAAGGGTCCTTTTGGTAAAAAATATTTATTCCTCATCTTAAGGGAATCCTTGTAATGAAAATGCAATCAAACAATTAATTAGCTATTGAATAGGTATTCCATTTTTGGGTCTATTCCTATTCACCAAACATGCTGTCAATGTCTGCACAGTGCACTAGTCAAATTGGTTACTGATGATGGAGTCCAACAAGATTGTGTTTTATGGTTCTAGGAGTATAATACATGTAAGCAGCATATAGCAATAACACAAATTATTCTCGACTTACTTGGTGTTTGGTGACAAAATCTCTCATAGATCTGCAGTTGCATTTGTTATGTATATTCAGTTATTTGTTATGTAGTTAATCAGTTATAGTCAGCTAAGATAAGTTATGCTTAGGCTATTAAAATCCACAAATTAACCAAACATATTGATTTCAAAATCTTTTAAATAACAAATCTAATTTGAACTACAACTTGCTATCTCAAGTTTGAAAAGGTAACAAACCCTCTTCATTACAAGTGTTTTTAGAAAGATACCTCATCTCTTGGCAAGGTGCTAGCACCAGTTATGGTGATATCCTGCTTCTTTCCAGTTCCCTTGTCGACAGCAGTGACAGAGAGGATGCCATTAGCATCAATATCAAATTTCACCTCAATTTGAGGAACCCCGCGTGGGGCAGGTGGGATTCCATCTAAGCAAAAGCTTCCAAGGGATTTGTTATCCCTCACGAACTCTCTCTCACCCTGACAGACATTAATCTCTACACTGGTCTGCCCATCTGCAGCAGTGGAGAACACCTCTGATTTGGAAGTTGGCAAAGTTGTGTTCTTTGGGATAATCTTTGTCATTACACCACCCAAAGTTTCGAGTCCAAGAGACAATGGAGTGACATCCAAGAGCACAACGTCACTAACTTCTCCAGCTAAAACACCAGCCTGAAAAAAGAATAATAAATAAATAAATAAATAAAAATTGACCAAAATAAATATTGATGCCTCAACAATTTATGCAATATCAGAAATAGAGAGACATAGTCATTTATTTTTCAAATAGACTAAGAAAAAAATTTAGAGCATGTTAGTAATGGTTAAATAATTAAATTCACCATTTCTAGTAGCTTAAGCTATTAGAACAAGTAGTAATTTATCTTCATATCAGAGAGTTCAACTGCTCTACCTCCTATAACAAAATTAAAAAAATCCTACATGTTGCAACCCGCTTAAGTGGTAGTTTATCTCAACAAGATAAGGACAAACCTGAACTGCAGCCCCAAGGGCAACAACTTCATCAGGATTTACAGTCACATTGGGCTCTTTTCCAGTCATCTTCCTCACAAGCTCCTGAACAGCTGGGATGCGAGTAGAACCACCAACAAGGATTACTTCATCTAAATCTTTGAAGGAAAGATTGGCATTTTTCAAGGCAGTTTCAACTGGTCCTCGTAGCCTAAGTAAAAAATAGATTTCAGTTGTAATCCACTGAACTTATGCAGGCAAATAGGTATTCATATTGGCAAAAACATACCATTTTAAATCAAAAGGCAGCAAACTCCCGTAATGGAAATCAAACACACACTGATATTTCATATGAGAATTATTCCATTTTGGAACATGCATAGAGGGCAACCACAGAGTAGCAGTTTTCAACTAACATACCTGTCTAGCAAATCTGAACATAATTCTTCAAATTTGACCCTTGTCAGGGTGGTGTCAATGTGTTTTGGGCCATCTGCAGTGGCAGTAATGAAAGGTAAACTGTAACAACAGAAAGCTTTTCCTCAGTGATCATGCCAAAGAGAGATCCATTCATAGAAAGAAGGCAAAGAAATTGTCACATACCTAATACTGGTCTGAAACACAGATGACAGCTCCATCTTTGCTTTCTCCGCAGTCTCTGTGAGACATTGTAGAGCTTGCTTGTCTTTCAGAAGGTTTATTCCTTCATCTCTTTTAAAGTTTTGGGCAAGCCAATCAACTATTCTCTGTTTAAGATTATAGAATATAGACGTGTAATTTTAGTAACAACTAACAGACCAGAAAATAAATAATAGCAAAAGCTCTATTCATTTGTCTTGTTCAAACCTTGTCAAAATCATCTCCTCCTAGATGAGTGTCCCCTGATGTGGAAAGTACCTCAAAAACTCCATCTCCAACCTCAAGAACTGCAGATTTAATACATAACAGACCACAACAATCACTGACTAACAATTTCCTTTTACACCAAAAGAAAACAAGTGAAAAATCACATATGATGAGTATTAGTGTGCTATTTTTAGAAAACTATGGTCATATTTTCATAATTCTGGTAAAAAAATCTCTTATACGTGCTGTTTAATTGAATTGAAGGACTAGGATCCAATAGCAATGCTAAGAAAAAGGTAAAAGTAGTGAAAAGCAGTGTTCAAATGATTGTAAACTACCTAACTACAGTTGTGTTAAATCAAAAACCTTTTAAGAGGTCAGATGTTTCAAAATCACAAGGTCCAGGTCACTCTTTTAATCTATAAAACTGCTTTTGGGGGATTGAATTTCAGGAATCACAAAACACCATATGTTCACTGAATGCTTATTGACACATGTAAGGATCGTCACATTACCACCTTGTGCTTGTTAATTTGTTTCATGTGTATTCCTCAGAGGCTAAAACTTTCCTCAATTCTTTTTTGGCAATCTCCCCCAACATAATAATTGAATATAATACTTAAAATTACAGTTGGGGAGCAGATGCCAAAGCAGCAATATAGGTAAAACCTTTTACAACACTGTAAATAGAGCTTCCAAACTGCAGCTGGAAGAACAACATCTGAACCTGAGCTATATTTCATGCAATGGTTTAATCCCACAAACTAGAAAAAATGACCTATGCCTTGTAAAGATCGGCCAACATTCATCTAAAGACAATGACACCTAGAAGTTCCTGAACAAGAAATCCATTTCAGGAATTCTCCTCAAAACTTAGAGCTTGATTTCAAACTACATTAAAGGGCATTCAAAATCAATTAAAATGTTCAAATCATTGCCCAAAAATCCCAAAATGCTATAGAGAGAAGTCCTGAATCAATTCATGAGAAAAGTTGAGGCATGCTGATTATTTCTGATTGGTCCTGGTTTGCTTTTTGCAATATGGTTGTGTCAGAAATGTGTGTGTGTGTGTGTGTGTGTGTAATTTGTAGAGGATGAAGGAAGCTTTAATTTGTTCTTTTGCTAACAGCCAAGCTGCTAGTTGGTCTTTATCAACAATTAAGTCCCGAGAGGCTCATTCTATTTTTGTAAGTCCCAAGTGGTCAATGCAGCCATCAAGTTGAACTAGATCGAGGAACCCAATGTACAACACCTAAGGAGCTGTACCAAAGTTTTACGGAATAGTTTGCAGCAAAGTTGCTACTTCTCTGTAATCTGCCCTGCAGAATTCCTCTGGTTTGGATAAAGATCTTATCATCCCCCAACAAAAAAATGAATAAAGAGAGCGAACGAGAGGAAATCTGTTATTATTAACCTATGGTCAAGCATGTAAGTTATCAACAATGCATCCATATTATCTAATACCTAAGACACCTAGGGATAAATACAAGAATAAAGGGCACACCAGAAAAATGTGGAGGAATCACTCACACATGTAGTCATCTCATTTGTGTTATTGCATCCTCACCCCCCCCACCCCCCCCCCACCCCCCCCCCCAAGATAGTCAGGCTGGAAAAATTTTCAAACATTAATATTTGTCAAACTCACTGAATTATAACACATAGAATGAGTGACTTGGAACTTGTAAACCTCCAATTTAACAGACATTTGAGGCAATGACCAGAACTAATACATAGTGGATAACCCAAAAGATTCTACTTTGCATATGCAAATGGAACAACCTGACTACAATCCACAAGGATAATTCTATTTCTCTATAAAATAAGTAAAAACAAACATATGAGGTGGATTAACCGGAGAAAAGGAAAAAAGTCAATGAACTCTGCCTTACTTCTCTCATAAAAAGGGCTATGGGTGAGATTTTTCAACTGGGTGTGCATGAAACTTACCAATAACAAAAAATAAAATAAAATAAAATAAAAATAAAAAATAAAAAATCCAATAAGAGGAGTAACAAAGCAATTGGCATACCTGAAACGTCAAAAGTACCACCTCCAAGGTCAAAAACCAGGATGGTCTCATTGTTTTTCTTCTCAACCCATAAGCAAGCGAAGCAGCAGTAGGTTCATTGATTATTCGCAGGACGTCTAACCCTGCAATGCGACCTGCATCTTTCGTAGCTGTCCTCTGCGAATCATTGAAGTATGCTGGCACTGTGATCACTGCTTTACTCACCCCATCATTCAGAAACTTGGATGCATCCTCCACAAGCTTCCTCAATACCTGTGCAGAAATCTCCTCAGCTGCAAATTGCTTGCCTATGGCCGGACACTCGAGCTTCACATTGCCATTTTCGTCCCGCACGACCTTGTATTCGTTTTCCCACCCCTAACCCATACTCATTGATCTGCCTTACCTTGCCTCACTTCCCACTTTGCTTATGGTAGGCAAAATTCTTTTTTTTTTTTTTTAAGGAATTTCGTCAAGCACATAGTCAACAAATCAACCAAATAACCAATAGAAGTATAGAACAATAATCATTTCACAAACCCAAATCATAAAGTTCTACCCTAATACCATATCCACCACAATTGTGCAACTTCTAAAATAAATGAAAAGCAAAAGCCAAATACACACTGACACGCACAGAGAACTAAAGGGATGCTTGAACTTGAAGGAGATAATGGCCATGGATTTCTCTGCTACTGCTTTAGCAACAACGGTGTCATAGAAGAAATTTGTTTTATTTATTTATTTATTTTAAGAACTGGGTTTAGAGCTATACTTGTTGCCTTGGGAATTGATGCGTGGGATTCACCGGCAGATTGTGACGACCGGAAAAAACCACCGGTGGATCGGCGATGTGGACTTGCCGGCGAGGGTGGTGTGGTTGATGGGAATTTCTTGTGTTGGGTCGCCAATCGCCAATTGAGGGAGGGGATTTTTCACAGTTGGACTAGAGCGCTGGGGTTTCACGTTGGATATTTGATTTTTACCGGAAAGCTCCACTGAAATAGTGAGGGGTATTTTTGTCCCAATGGAATATGTAATCCACATGTGCCTATAATAGAATGCCAAGTGTTCATACTTTTTAAAATTAAATGATTTGGTTTAACTCATAAGCCATGTAGCATAGGCCATGTAGAACATAAACTATCAGAGATTGACAAAATGATGAAAAGTATAGCATTTTGTAAAGTTTAAGGGGAAAAAAAAAACTTTTGAAAGTTTAAGGGCAAATGACAAATTTTTATAAACATTTAGAAATAAAAATAATATTTTACCTTTATTTTTATTTAGTCTCACAAAATGATGCTAATCCAATTCTATCATGTTGGGTTGCTTTTAAAAATAATATGAATTGGATTAGTTTGGAGATTTTTCAACTCAAAAAGGATGGGTTGAGTTGAAAATACTACAAATCCAATCCAACCTAACTTACATAAACTCCAACTCAGTCAGTTGAAAGAAATTTATGAGGTGTTTGGTACATGCACTTAAAAATTGAAAACATTTGTAAAAATATGTGTAGGTGAAAAAAATGTATGAAAATACGTATAATATTGTTTAAAACTGAAAATATGTGTTTGAATGGGTATACCAAACGGGGCCTAAGCCTTTTTATTCAATAAATATGAGTTAATAATGTTCTTTGAGCTAAGATTTTCCAATTTCCACTAAAAACAATTCTTGAAAATTTAAGGCCATATGCAAAAGATATTTCTTTTAATAGTTAGATTCAACTTAAATATCGTATGCTAGAAAAATTGAAAGAAGTAAGAAGTAAAATAAAACAGAAATAAAAATTAGAGTATGAAGTATAATGGATATATATTAGTACTAATAATAGTACAGTATAATGTAATTGGTACATTAGATTGAGAATGCATGATGATATGCAAAAAGTGAAAGGGAAATTAAAAAAATTAATATGATTCGTTCTAATTCAAACTTTGCACGTTAAAATTGCCAACACGATATTAACCCTTAACAATTACGGTATGTGTTTTTAAATAAAAACAGAGCTTAGCCCCATGACTCAAAAAAGTGATGATGATGTAGCTTTAATCAAATTAATTTTTAACAAATTAGTATTTGCAATTTGTGAGGGGCGTTTTGGGTGGCCTTTTCGTCCATTACCTAAATTGTGCGAGAAAAGTGTTGGGTGCGTGGCACCTAAAGGGTCTAGCCCCTTTGCTTGTCACACTAGTCAAAGCTCATTTATGAGCCTGGTTCCAAAAGTCTCTGACATTGCTTCTGCATGAGACTTGACTCAAGCATGTTTATCATGGTAAAGGAAGAAAGAAATTGGGTGAAGCAAAAAAGCAAAGTCTGACTATTGAGAAGTGAAGCTAAGCGTGTTGTACACAGGAAGAAAAAGAAAAGAAAGGCTATTCGGCCTAGAGAGCTGAAGCAGTGTGTTATTCTTGGCTATTGTGTGTGAGTTCAAGAGAGAGCAAAAACACAGAGCAAGTGAGAGCCATTCGGCCATTGTGAGAAAAACACAAGTGAGAGCTTGTGCAGTTCGAATGAAGAGATAGAGAGTGAGAGTGTGAGAGAGTGAAAAAGAAAATGAGACATTTTTCTTTGCTCAAGTTTCATACAAAGAAGATAAATTGGTGGAGTTCTCATAGAGTTTTTGAGTGTTACAATCATGGAGAGTTGGAGTATTCAGAGGAAAATTTTGCTATTGGCTTTGTGGTGAGATTGTATTTACTCTTTGAGATTTATTTGTTGTATATCTAATTTATTGTGAACTCAAGTTTAGCATAAACTTGATAGTCGTAATCTCTATTTTATAGTGGATATTTTTTGGAGCAGCCCCGTGGTTTTTCCCTCTACACTAAAGGGTTTTCCACGTAAGATTTGGTATTCTTGTGTAATTGTGTTTATGTGGTGCTTGTTAAAATTTTTTTTGTTTCTATAATATTGCTATTACTTGGTAGTTATATATTTTAATTCACACATAGACACAAAGGAGACTAAGATTTTTTCCCCAACAAAAAGCCCAAAGCCAATCTTAGGAAATAGTGAAACTTCATAGGGTTCTTTTGTCTAGATGTAGGTAACCCACATCTTGTTTTGGGTTTTTTAATTATATAATCATTTTCCATTCTCCCCAGAAAATTGTTTACACAATAATACATCCAATCCAAATAGTTTTTTCCACGTCCAAATTTGCAGCGTGATACGTCAAAATGAAGATATGGATCATTACCATAATAAGACCATTTTTACTGGTTTGACATTTTTTTTTTTTTTTTGGAGAGATACTGGTTTGACATTTTAATGCTTCATTGTTGGGAGTGTGTCATGGCCAGTAACGAAATAAGTTTTGAGATTGTAACTTGTAACCCAAGCCTCTCCACTCCAACAGTAAAAGTCTACATTGTCTCTCATTGCCACTCTTTTCAAAATGACTTACATTTTATGCTTGTGTCCAATATATCAGTGTACTGGATACGTTGAAATTTTAGACGTGAGTTCAATTATGGACACACGTCCAATATATCAGTGTACTGTGATCATTGCTTTACTCAACTCATCATTTAGAAATTTGGATGCATCCTCCACAAGCTTCCTTAATACATGTGCAGAAATCTCATCAGCTACAAATTGCTTGCCTATGGCCGGATACTCGAGCTTCACATTGCCATTTTCATCCCGCACAACCTTGTAGGACACCTATAATGGCTTTTAAGCATTGTTTATCATAGTATCAAACAATTGATCCAAAATTCCTATCTCTAATTAGTCAACTAATAGTTAAAATATTATTAGCCTCATCACATGTGCTCCACACATGCGATAAAACTCTTTTTTATTTTGAATTTAATGTAATTTTTCCTTTTTAATTTATCTATTATTAGTAAGGTTACATAGAAATGGATTTTTAAGATATTAAAATTTAGGATTTGAAATAGAGTAAACCCCTAAGTTTAGTGCGTGCTAGTTTTTAAGAAAAAATATATCCCACTTGGTTGAGATATATTTAAAAAGAAAGTGCTAATTTTTAGGAAAAAAAGTTTCTCTGGTAGTTTTTATTATTATAGATTTTGTTGAATTACAATTTTAACTATATATTTTATTTTTTAAAAATAAAGATTATCTAATTAGCTTAGGAGTATTTTTGACATTTTCTGAAAGCATAACTAACTGAATTATCTTAATATATAGAGATAAAATATATATATATATATATATATATATTTTTTTTTTTTTAGAATGAGATAAAGATTAACAATATAAGCTTTTTTTTAATAAGTACTAGTTTATCATAGTATCAAACAATTGATCCAAAATTCCTATCTCTAATTAGTCAACTACTAGTTAAAATATTATAAACATTAACTATTTAAGCTTTTTCAGACATCAGATGATCCAAATTCAAATTATCTCCAACATACTAATAATTAAATGATTTTATTAAACATTTTCTATCATGATATCTGAACATGTGCTAAAGTTACCATTTTTTTTTTTTTTTTTTGGGTTTCTTATTTGTAAAGACTTATTTCATTTGTAAGTGGATCAGCAGATTCAGCATTGAAAGCTCATGTGCTAATCGCGTGCTTCATTTAAGCACACGGTGTCGTTTACATGCCCCACATGCTGAACACGCTTTGCATTACGACGTCGTTTGTTCTAAGGAAATCTGAAAATTTCTTATCATTTCTTCCCTTCTCTTCCCCTTATCATTTAATTGGGTGGGATATGGGTTCTATAGAAATTAATTGATTTATTTAATTTTTGGGTTTAAAGATGATTGGAATTTTTATGATCTTTGATTTTTCTTGCTCCTGCAGGGTTCTCTGCAAGTTCTTTACTCATAGGGCGTGTCTGAAAGGGGAGCATTGTGAGTTTTCACATGATTGGAGGGATCCTCCACATAACGTAAATCTTTTTGATCTCAGCTTGATTTCATTATGTCTGCCCATTAATTATCATTTAGTAAGGTTTCCTTCTTTCTTTATCATTGACTCTCGCTGGCTTTTTTGGTCACAGATTTGCACCTATTATCAGAAAGGACTTTGTGCATATGGTAGTCGTCGTTGCAGATACGAACATGTTAAAGCTTCTCAACGCCATTCTTTTGCTTCATCTTCAACAACAAATGCACACCAATCTCTCATTTCAGATAAGTTATGCTTTAGTTCAGATATGCAAGTTTGGAAATCTGAAAATTTCTTATCATTTCTTCCCTTCTCTTCCCCTTTTCTAAAGAAACATAATGACTGATATCAAAATCATACAACTTTCTTACTTCTAAGGAAATCATCTATACAATTATATACAATCCTTCTCCCATCATTCCACATTCTAGTGAACATGGCCTACGGCGTTCACCTTTTTGTTTCACATATCAGAATGGTCCTCCTTTTTTGTAGATTAGTATGCATCCTAGATTATTGAGATAAGTATTTTTTATTGGATCAACCTAGCTTTGGAAAACAGTACTGCACCATAATCTTTAATGATGATTTGATGTATTATTGTTGTTGATGCTGTTGTCTTTAGTGTTATTATTGTTTTGGGTTGCATCTCAACAGCAAAACGAAGCCTGTAGTCCAGTTAGTTGTGGTAAGACTTTAAGAGTGTGATTAACTGGGCTTGCTTAGTGGTAACTGGAAGACCAGGGGATAATTTATTAACTTTTTTTCTTTTTGAAGTTACAGAAGAAACCTGCCTTGGATGAACCTAGGAGATTTAGTTATGTATTATTTATAATTTTGAAATTATAGTTTACATTGATTGCTATTTTGTTTAGCACTTGGGATTTTAATAGTTTGCTACATGGTGTATCTATTTTGTTTAAACCTATGTCTAAATATATGCAACCTAAACAAGGAGTAGGGTATTATTATGTATCTATATGTAGCATTCTAATCGTAAATTAATAATTAGTGTACACAAACAAGCTTATAAGTTATAAGTTCATGTCCTTGTTTTGTAAATTTATTAATAGTGTGGAAAGAAAAAAAGAACATGTGTTAAATTACTGATTGCCCCAAAATCTTAAGCTATTGGGATATGGTAAATTTTAGCATTTAACCACATACTTTTAACAACATGAATAAAATAATACCCAGAAAAGAGAATATAGTCTTTCACTTGACCATGTTGATACCATCTCTACCAACACCGTGACCACACAGATTGGAATACCACCCCTCGTCTTCACAACTTACATCTTACTCTTGTTCTTCTTATCACTCTGAGGAACCAATAACCTGCAACTGCCAGCACCTTAGGACGTTTTTGCCTATAATTCAGACATTTGCATTCATATCCCCTTCTCACCAGATTATCCCCGAAGCACCAGTGTACCCCTATGACACTAAGGATGTTATGATACTAGTGTTACTTTCCTAATTGCTTTTCACTAAGGCCTTCCAAGTTTCCCTATTGAACATGCTCCTTTCTTGCTTCGGTATATTATTATTGTATTTTTTTTTTTTTTTATTGGTTAGAAATCCTAATGCTACTACCTGAACCCCTCCCTTCCCTGTACCACAAGCACGTATGTGCTTGGGAGGTACCAATCCGCATAAGAGGCGGTTGGTTGCTACATTGTGCATTTCAAGTGTCCCGTATCTGTATTCTGTGCCAGGAACTGATATAATCATCTACAAAATTACAAATTGCTTAACTCAATGAAGGTGAGCATAGCAAATTAACATTTTCCAAAACAATGTGACAATTTTGTTCTCTTACACTCTCACTCTTTTGTGCTTGTTTTTCTGAGTCTCTGTGGTTTATTTTCTGGCTTTATCGATAAGTATAGGTGAGGCACAAACGGTCTATTTCTTTTTTTGTGGCAGTTGTATTATTGATGTTCCTAGAGTTGCTGTCAGAATGGCTTCTAGTCAATGCTGTTCCAAGAATTATACACCTTTTGTTTGTAATTTACTTCCATCTAGGAGAGGGTTAGCTTTATGACTCCTTTAATGGGTAGAATGTTTGTTGTGTTCCAGCATAAGGTCAAGCCAGGCTCATACACTTGGAGACATCACAGGCCCCCTCCACGAAGATCTGGTTTTGTGGATGACCTGTTTGATATGTTCAACTCCATAGAAGAATTAACAGCCTCTGAGACAGCTCTCGACCCCATGGAAGAATTAACATCCTTGGAGATGGCTCTTTTATTAAGGGATCTGATTCTGGATACATCTGACTCATCAATTGATGAAGAAGATTTTTATAGCCCATGAGCTACTAGATATAGCCAGTTGTAATCATGTTGATTGTCTGTGGGGATTTTCTAAAATTGCCATGTTGGCATTTTGTCAGCCTAATACTCTTTGCATCAGCAGAAAGACTTGCCTGTAGTTTTTGAACTCTATATTATGACAAGATACTATTATTTATAATTGATATCTTGGTTCCCTACTGGGGTTAGATTGTTTTTGCTTGGGATGATTACTGGCATTATCCAATGTTGATGTCAATAAGCCTGGAAGTGTAGGTTCTTTGGTAGGTATTTGATTTCTGGAGCACATAAAATTTTATGTTTGTCATTAATGGTGCTCAGTTTCCTTGGATACTTTGTAAGCAAAGAACTTTCTCATAGTTTGACATGTACTCTTCAATTTCTTATTTGAAGGTCTTCCTTTTACACATTTTCTCTTTTTAGTGAGTTTATGCTCCTTACAGTTTGATATTTTAAGACATTTGACAAACATGGCCAGTGAAGTGATTACCATTGTGGTGTATAATGTTATATTTGTTATATTTCTTTCCCATGAGTGGAAGAGGGGTTACTAAGCTTGTTGAGCTTCTTTTGGAAAACCTTCAGTAAAGGGTTCTGTGGACTTGCTTTATGAAGTGGTTTGTTTGCAAATATGGGTGTTACAAAAGGCTCATCTTTGTGACTTGTATGTCATGTTACAAATGTACTCATTTTCTGTGCTGCATCATTTTTCTCTATACAGGTTTATGAGCCTTCTCAGCTTGAAAGTATATGCATCTGCTTTTTATTTCCCCTATTTTGGTTATGGGGGTTGCATGCAATGTAATAAGCTCAGAGCCTCATTAGGTTTTTCTGCGTGGATGTTCTCTTATTGCAGCATGCATATTGAGATGGCCGTCTAGAGGAGGTAGTTCTACGTCATCTTGGGTCTGAAGACGGAGAAACTGTGATAGCTAAAAATATTAGGTTTTGTTTGTACCTTTTGTTGTTATTCTACTCGGTCCATTTTTTTCCCTTAAATAATTTAATATTCCCAAGCTCACTAAGTTTTGGTTATTGCCAGGCTGTCAGAGTTCCTTGGTAACATGCGTATAAGGTGAACAGATGCTGTTTTATAGTCTAGAGTAAGTATGAAGTTACGACTTGGATTCTGCTTTCCGTACAAGTATTTTGTACATTACGACTTGACCTGTGGATTAATTATTTGATGTTCCTTAATTTTAGGAAATTTTTTATTCCAACAAGAGCTCAAACTAATAAATAAAAGTAAATTTGTATACTTTGTACCCGTGGTGCAAGGGTTTTACCTGACCTCTACTTGGAATGCATTAGTAGTCATTGACATGCTAGGTATATTGAGCAAAAAATATCAGTCTTTGACAAATAATTGCTTTGTTGGCCATCAGGAAAGTTTTCAATGATGGCATGCTCTTGTACTCACTGAATCTAAAGGATTGTCTTGATGTTATAAACTTATAATACCACCTTAGCACTGTGGTTTTGCAAAAAAACTGGTTATCAGTTGCACCAGTTTCATCAATTGCAAAAAGTCTCTTAATTGCTTGAACCTGTATTCATATTGCAGGATATCTAATGATATGGAGAAATCATGCGCCACTTCAATTGCTGAGTTCTTTTCAAATGCCAGTGTGGCACTCCAGTTGTTTTTGAGGTATGATGCAATAGAGATATTTATATGCTTTTCTAAGATTTGTGTAAGTTGATGGTTGCTCAGTTGGACCCTAGAAGTGACCTTCAATGTCTCTTTGCTTTACAAATATATATTTTGGTTCCATTGCCTCTGCTGCCTAGTTGTATTTATTCACCTTTCAATGGTGAGATGTTTGATTCTACCTGTTATGGGTGTTGGGAATTTTAGGTTTCGGTATTTTTTTTTGGTCCAACAAAGTGATTTAGTGGTTGGGTCTTGGTGCTATGTCAAGTGCCTTCCACAAGAAGTAACAAGTTGTGGGTTTGACCTTGGTATTTGACTTGATGATTGGTTCTTATTTCTAAGTTTATATTGATAACTTGGATTGACATGAAATTATTGGACAGTTCTTACAACTCATGCCAAATGAAATATGCAGTAATAGTTTATAGGTCATAAGCTTTTGTTAGGATTTTCATTTACTGTACAAATCAGGTTTCAAGATTCTTCTACAAATTTGTGAATCCTAGGAATTCTTTCTCCTGTCCCTTCTTTTTAATGAATTTATGATTAAAAAAAACAACAGGAAAAAGTCAAGATGAAGAAATGGTTTTTCGTTTTTGTCTTGTTTTGCTTTTTGTTTTTAAAGTAATATTTTTTAGTCACTGTTCTCTGAACCTCTCAATGCTATCATTAACGCAGATTTGCTTGCTGGAGGGGACCAGAACATGGAGTGTTGGGCATGCTATACTATTTATCAAGGTGCATCTTCCATCGAAGTAATAAAATCATCATGCATTGGATGGGTATGTTTGAGAGTTCTCATCAGCTGTCTATTTATGGGATAACGATTTTTAGTAATGGACGTGCAAATAGCCGTGCTGTTACCTAGCTGTATGGTTCCCCCTCACCAACAATGATATATTTGGAACTGTTTATATAATTGTTTTTTCTGGCTTCCATTCTTGTCAATATGGAGCTGTGATGACACGTTCTGGGCAACATTGTCTGAGGTCTTTTGTATTCTAATCTGAATTTTCCTGCTGTTTGAGGACATTGCATCTTGTGGGATGTAAATGGTGTTAAGAGCTCCCTAAAATCAATAGCTTTTACAGATACTCATATCAGTTGTTATACATGAAAGACTAGCTTCCTCTCTCGCTCTCTTCTCGTTTACTAGCTCAAAAATGTTAAGAGTTTCTAATGAACGTTTCGGTGCAAAATATAATAAATTAGTTGTTTTTAATTGTATACTTCTAGTCATTAAAAATATATGAATGGAGATTAAACTCTTGATTAATGTATAATTTGGGCAAAAATATTATTTTTGTTCTCGAAATATAATCTATGATTCTATAATTATATTTTTGCCCTTAAAATTTATAATTTCCCTCATCTATCTATTTTTGTTATGTTTTCCATTGGTGTGTATAACAGAGTGCATATTTTGAGAATCAAAATAGAATCAAGACTATGTTTTAGAAATAAAAACTTTATCTTTGTAAAATGGTTTAGATTTTAAACCTGTAAAAAAAATTAACAAGAGTTGACGAGAACACCAGTTGTAGAACATTTTAATTGTCTGTGGACAGAAATAAAACCTTTTAAATCTTAAGAATGAGAATCAAAGTGAGAGAATTAAATAAAACCTGCGGGTGCCATTGGTTTCACAGGCTGCTTCCTTACATGGAAATCTTGAGCTGAATTAGAATTGAGAAGGTGACAAGTGCATTTGCAATAGTGGCAAAAGACTTGAAATGTGCTTGTTTGTTCCATCAAAATGATCTCAATTTGTTCATAGTTCGATCTTATTAGGCCAATCTTTTATACATAAAAAACTTTAATTGGAGGGCTGCTTTAAAATATTACACTTTAATTAACACTTTTTTGAAAGCTTATATTATAGGCCAAATTTTACAAATACAAACCCTGTGAAATATTTGAAAGAGAGAATCCTCTTGACCTTAAAATTCGATGCTGCTGTGAAACAATGTATAACTTGCTGCAATTTGCCGAAACCATTTAGGCAACATCACTCATGCATGGAATGAGACTCTGGGATCGATGTAAAAGGTGATCCTTTTTGGGATGAAGCCGAAGTGACACTCTTGGTTGTTTCTAGTGCATTATATGCTGATTTGGAGTTTGGACTGCATCATTTTTGTTGAAGGCAACCCCCTAAATGTTATTGGATCCATTCAAAATTCAAACTATTTTGCAATATATATATATATATATAAAACTAGCTATAGAAGAGACTAAACTTTTTGCCAACTTTTATGCCATTAACAACTAACCATTCTCTAAATCAAATTGAAAATATACACACCATAGCCATACTTTGCAAAATCACAAGCAACATAGCCTGTACAAACTAATATGGAAATTACACAAGTGTGCATGGTCAGAATAGAAGTTCTATGAGATACTTGCTATCGGTAAAATCTGCATTGATTAGATCATCGCCATCTGGTTGTTTTTCCGTTTAATCTAAATGACCCAAGAGTAGTACTAGAAGCAACCCAACACCAAATTGGCTGGCTGGACTAGCTATAGATTGACTATTGCGGGAAAGGGTATCCGAATAGCAGTTCCGCATAAGATTTATTTATAAAAATATGATGGCTTTAGAAAGATCTCACAAACAAATATTATGAAGGAAAAAAAATCCAGAAAGAAAAATAGCCAACCACACACGAGAGAACACTAAAGATTTACGTGGTTCGGTCTTTGGCCTACATCCATGGCAACGACAAGGAAAAATTTTCGCTAACAAATATGGAGAGTACAGAGGTGGTGTAGAACCACTCTCACAAACCCAAAACCCAATACACCCAAATAACTCTATATCAAAGAGTTCTCTCTCAACTCTTAACATAATTCAAGGCTAAAAAATGCCATCCATGCAAAGAGGTCAATCTAAAAAAAGCTAATAGACAACCCAATTCAAAGTCACATGACTCCCATCAACATTGACTACCACAGTTACATAATTACTTGATTCAGGACAGCCATTGCATCATTAATGGCTTGGGTAGATCCACCAGAAATGGCATCCTTGACATCATTCACTTTAGCCTCTACATTCTCCTTGTCTAGCTAGGAACATTGTCTCCCAGCTCTTTTAGTTGCTTCTAGTTTGGTACAAAACTGAGTCAGCTTGGTTCTTTTTGTCTACGGCATCCCTCTTTTCCTTGTCTTCCTTTTGCAAAATTTGAAGCTTCTTTAACAATACTATCCACCTGCAACATTTTTATTTTGTACATACAAACATGGGGTTTAGTAACATAATTATGTTAGGTTTACAGGTACTAATAAAAAATGTGAATGTTTCCATTAAAAAAAAAAAAAAATCCAAAAACATAGATACTTGAAATGCTAAGATTTCAGAAAGAAAAGAAAGATGCAGGTTCTTTCTAGAACATGGTAGCATCATTGAATTTACAAAAATGAAGATATAAAAGCATTTTTCATTTTATATACAAATTAAAACAAAAACAAAGGGGGAAAGCAGCTAATTCCACTAATGGTCTAAATTTTTCTTGATATATATATATATATATATATTGAAAGTAATGTAAGCAAAGTAATGTAAGCAAAGTAATGTAAGAACAATAATAAGGCGGTAGAACCAGCCAAGCAGTATATAACAAAATAATTTAAAGTAAATAAAAGCAATTTAGAACCATCCGGTATGGCGGTAATCCTCCATGGTGGCGGTAGCAACAAGTAGTATAATGAACATAAAATTAACTGAAAATACTTCTTTATTGAAAGTAGAGTTAAACACTTACAGTAGTAGTAGTGAATACAAGATCTCAGAACAGATTAATAGTTACAAAGCTTGAACAAGTCCTTGTTACAAGGTTTGTAGGGACAAGGTAGTAGTAGAAACAAAGTAGTAAACAAGATAGATAACAAGGAATTCTCTCAAGGAAGGCTTCTAAGGAAGAAAACTCTCTCTAGAAGAAATTCTCTCAAGAAAATTCTATCAAAGAAATTCTTATCAAAAGAATTCTGATTTTAACTTAAGGGACAACCCCCCTTAAATAGGTAAAATTCGGAGTGAATAGTAACATGTGAATAGTAACGGATGAATAGTGACAGGTGAATAGTGACAGATGAATAGTAAAAAAGTGAGTCTTTTTCCTTTTTGACTCCAAATTTTTTGGGGAATCATGGAGGGAATATGTAGTGATCAGAAGCATCCCACTCAAAGGTCTAGGCCTTCATTTTTAGGGTCTATGCCAGGTCACATCATCATTGTCCTTAAAAGAAGCCAAAGTTGTTGCACTATAATGGGAATCTTCAGGAGCATGCAATGAAACTTCCAACATATGAAGCATAAGATCAGCAAAATCTCTGACAAAGGTCAATAGGAATATTTCTTTGAACATCACTATGTACGCATGCAGTTGAATAGTGTCTGAATAGTGTCTTTGAACATCACCATGTACGCATGTAGTTGAATAGTGGTGTAGAAGCTTTATCAAGGAGTAGACATTGAAGCATTTTTTGAATATTGTAACACTTTTGAGCATTTTTTGAATATTGTAACACTTTTGGCCATTATGTTGGCTAGAAAAATAGAGAACAATAGTAACAATAATCTGAGGACCACACATTTAATCAATAGAAGGAGCATCGGATGGAAAATCATCATCAGGATCCCATGGAGGATCATCATTACATCCATGCTCATGGTAAATAACATACTGATTGCAGAATCCGCAATATAGCAGTGGCTCAAACTCTAGAGTTTTCCCTGGGGCAATAAAACTCCTTGGATTACAGTGATCTGCTATGTGCATATGAGTGATGGTAGGAGCATAAGGTCTGGGACCCAAAACAAAAATTCTATCTGTGCTTCCTATGAAATGATAATGTTTCCATAGGCTTTGAATGACTTCAAGAATTTGATTATTGAAATAGTTTCTCCAGCACTCAGTAAGGGCATAGGGGCTTTGGAAGGATAAATGAGAATCTCCTTCATACCATTGTCCCTGGTGGGTGTACCCATTAATGAGAATGAGATGTTTTGATGGCTGGACATTCATCCAATTATCTCTTTCCCATATTGGCAGGGTGCTCCAGCATCTGATGGAAACAGAAGGACTTTCAACATTTTTAATAGCAGTCTGAATGATTTGTGGAAGCTGGCTGGCTTGGTCAAGACTTGTTAATTTTATGAGTCTGATAAAGCCATACTCAAACATTTGGGAAAGCCAGTTAGGATCCCTATCATCATTATCTTCTGAATCATCAGCAACAAATGAACTATCATAATTAATTAAGAGACCAAGAAATGAGTGTTTCTTTTCATACACTCTGAGACTGGTTCCAAAGTGTTTTTTCCAATCAGTTTGATCAAGGATATCACTAATATCATCTGAATTAGCAGGATCAGGAACAGCAGTTGTAACAAGTGTTTTGAAATATTCGAACCATAGGTCAAAAGACCTAAACATAGCCTTGCTTCCCAGAATACGCAATCGTATATTTGTTGGCAAGTTGGCAACAACACTTCTTAACATAGATTGGGTCTTAAGACTCAATCTAGCATAATCAGTGCCCATTAAAGTCATTCTATCCTTTGAATGGATATCCTCTTTGCCAAAGAGTTGACTAATGTAGGCTTTGAGATGGCTTCTAAAAGCCTCATTTTCTGGATCAGGGTTATTATCTGGAACAAGGTTATTTAAGGAAGCAAGGTTTGAAACAAGGTCATTTTCTGAAACAAGGTTATCTTCCGAAACAAGGTTGGCATAGTGGCTCATGTAAGCCTCATTTTGAGCAGTAAGATTAACAAGGTGGGTTTCAAGGGCTCTGAGAGTTCTTTTAAAAAGATTATGGTGGTTTTCAACAAAGGAAGCTTGAAGGTTATCAAGAATAAATTTAATAGAATCTGGAAGTTCTGAATAGGTTTCATTTTGGAATTGTAATTCTTTAGATAAAACTTCCTGTAGAGCAATTGCCATATCACCACTAGAATACGTCACCGTTGCCGGGACATACTCTTGAAGGGATGTTGATCCACTGGATTTTACTCCAGAAGATGCGCCTTCATGCATTTTATTTTGGGAATAATCCTGTGCAGGAGTTTTTCCCTTGTTTTTCCTCTCTGTCGAGGGAGCCATAATAATCCACTTACTAGTGGTATAAATACAAATATTATTATTATCCCACTTATTAGTGGTATTTATCCCCGCATCATTGCTGGATTCCTGTAAAGAATCATTAAGAATATTAGGGTGATTGGCAACAGTTGATAGTTTGGCACTACTAGCATCACCTTGAAAATTGTCTGTGAAATACAAACTCATCTGTGGTTCATGAACATGTTTATTAGCAGGAAAATCATAAGACAGATCTAAAGCATTATTAATATCAATTTCAAGCTTTGAAGCAAATTCAAATTTTACTTTCTGTCCAAAAGGATCAGTAGTAATTCCATCATGTTCAACAAGAAAAGGATACAGAGCATTTATAAAAGGCAGACCAAGAATTACTTTATCAGTCATATTTTTGACAAGAACAGAAGGTATTTTGAAACAGACATTATCATGACAAATATGAGCATCATTCAATTCATATTTAATATTCATTTGAGAACCATTAGCGGAAACGATTTTCTCAGTTGATTTTTCAAAATATTTTGGAGGAATCAATCCTTCCTGGATACAATTCTTATCAGCACCAGAATCAATCATAGCAATAACAGTGAAACAATAATCATTGGAAATAACAATTTTCACTTTTGTGAACCATTTAGGGGGAAATATGTTGTTAACAAAAGCAAGTTGAAAATCATTACCTTTATCAGAAAGAAGAGCCTGTTGACTGGATTCATCTCCATCTATGTGCTCATCTTGTTCATTATCAGATTTGTTTTGATCAATATTTTGATCAATCTTTAACATTAACAATTCTTGTTTAAGATTATGGTTATCACTCTTCATATTTTGAAAGTCATTTTTTAATTCACTTATCTCTTGTTTAACAATATTAATTTCAAGTTGGAGATCGTTAATAGTTAAGTTTTTGGATTTCTTTTTATTAAATCTTTCCAAAGTTTCTTCAAAACTTATGGTTGATTTAAGTTTTTTACTAGTTTCTTCTTTTAACAAATTTTTCTTAAACTTATCCAAATAGTCTTTTTGTAAAGCAGGGTTTTCAATTTGACTTATCAATTTGATCAACAAATTTTCATTTTCTTCACTTTTAGTGAGAGTATTAACAGATTTAACAACATTGCAACAAGAATCTCTGCAACCAAGTTTAATATTAGGAGAATCAGAATAATCATCAGCAGATTGGTAGCAAGAATCAGTAGAAGAAAAATCATCTTCCAAAGAATCAGACGAATTGTTTGATTCAAGGATTCTGAATAATTCTTCTTGATCATTATCACCAATGTTCAACATGTTAAACTTATTTTTTAGTTTACCAGGTTTTTGTTTACAATTTTTACTAAAATGACCAGGTTTTCCACAATTGAAACATTTACCTTTTCCAGATCTTTGGTTAACATATTTTTTAGAAACATTTTTCTTTTTAGCATAAAAATCATTAAAATTAGTTCTGTGTTTTTTATAATTCTTGTGACTTTTATCATGTTTTTTACCCTTTTGCCGAGAATGAGCAATTGGGGGCAAGCCATATTGTTCACAAAAATTACCCATTTCATATTTAGCTTTTCTTTTATTTTTTAATTGGTATTTTAACAGTTTTTCATCATTGCACATATTAATACCAAGTTTTTTAATAGTGCTTAAAATATCACCATAAGTTAAATTATCATAATCAATAGAATCATTTTTACCAATTAATTCTTGTTTTACCTTATGAGCAAAGATAGGAGGCAGACCGTCAATAAACTTTTCTTTCCAATAAGGCTTGAAACAATCTTTCCGTTGCATTACACTGGAAAGGAAAACATCTTGATACCATCTGTAATCAGACATGGTAGGGCATCTCAAATTATTTAGCAAATCAGAAATTCGAGATGAAACATTATATGGAGTACCAAAAAAATGTTTGATAATAGTATAAATCAAGGTATTAACACCATCAGGAATACCTCGACCAATACGATCATCAAAAATAGGCAAACCTTCATCATTCTTTTTAACAGCATGTTTAATAGATTCTCTGGAATCTTCTGTGAGATATGAATCCCACCATCCACGAAGAGTACCAGAAAAATCAGTAGCAAGCAAGTCAACAATTTCAGGTTGATCAAAATCATGATTATTTTGATAAGCAATACCAACCATGGACATATGTCCCATTTTGTTAATAATTTCTTATTCAGAAAAACCATCAATATTCCATTCATAAATTTTATCAGCAGAAACAGAGAACTGAGTTTGAAAAGGTCTTTCTTCAAACTGAATATCAGGAGGAGTGGGTTTTGAATACCAGTTTTTTGTAAGAAACATGGGTTTGGGAGAACTTCCAACAAATCTTTTGATTTCTGGGAAATCATTATCAAAAACCTTTTTAGCAGAAACAGAAGAAACAGTATCAGAATCTGTATCTTCATCATAAACAATTTCTTTTTCATTTCTTGAAATACTGCAAGCAGCATGAGTACTTGTGGAAGTACCCTCAGTTTTAACTTTTAAATCAGCAAGCATTTTTTCAACAGTGTCCAGAGTTTTGGATTGAGAAGTTTTAAACTTGAATTTGTTATCAAAACTGGGCAAATTAATCAAAGGCTTCTCAGTCTTAACAGAAATGGATTTTTCAACAGAAGCAGACTTTTCAATAGAAACAGTTTTTTCAACAATTTTTTCTTCAATACGGTCAAGCTGTTGACCAATAATATGCAAAGACTCATTAGTAAAATTGTTTTGTTCAATAAGACTAACAATAGGAGTTTTATCATCAGCAATTTTGAAAGGAGTAGCTTTAACATCAGTTTTGTCAACAGTTACCAAAATAGTGTCAAGAGGTGGATGACTGGACCTGACAATGGTTTTGTCATCTTTAACAAAATTTGATTTTATGACATTCAAATGATTTTTTGTAACTTCATCTTTTGAAACATAATAATTTTCGAGGAAATCAAAAAACAAAATATGCTTTTTCAATTGAAGCATTTTTTTCTTTCCATTTTCTTTTAACACAGTCTTTTTCAGACTGAGCAAAATTATTTTGGAAATATTTCCTTTTAGGTCTATTTTTTGAAAGCATGAACTCATTGAACAAAGAAACCATATCAATTTCAAAATTTTCATTTAAAATAGTCAAAACTCTCAGTTGGTTAACATTATTTTCAATAGGAGGAAAATCAGAATCAGATGGACAAATAGATCCAGTATCTGAATCATCTTCATTGGCAGGTTTGCCATATGGAGAGGAACATTCTGGTTTAGTAGAATAGTAAACAGAGCTGATTTGGGATTTTTCACTTGAAACACCTTTTAATTTTAAATCAGAAGGTTTTTCAAAATTCTTTTGCAAGAAATCATTGAGATTTTGATCTCGTTTTAAAATACTTTCAGATCCAGCAAAGGAATGTCTTCCTTCGTTGATCTTCAAAGGTGGTTGAATATTTTGAAAACTTATTTTAACAGTACCATCAAGATATTGTTGAATATTTGTGAGATCTAGCTCATCAAAAACAGGTTTAGCAATAGGGGATTCTTGTTCCAACAACCATTTAGTGGGAAGCATGACATCTTGCCATTGAATCATTTTTGGAACTTGAACTTTAGCATCAGGAGTTGAACATTGAATTAACATAGTTTTACCAGAAGGTTCTCTATGATTTAAACAACCAGGATTTAACTAAGTACCCAACAATCTGTAATAAATGTGGTAGATCAAAGCAAAAGGTTTACTACCTTCATCCATGATATAACCAGAAGAAGCAATATTCAGAGTCAAAGCTTTAACAATATTAGGATCATCTAAAGCAAGAGTAAGATCAGGATAACAGTTAAAATAAACAGGACCATCATACAAAGAAGCAGTAATCATACCAAGGATGCTGTCTTTAAAGTGCTTAAATCTAGCATCACGCAAACACATGAGAATAGAAGCATTGATACCCTTTCGGGGTGAGTGGTTTAATAGCAACTTGAACCATACCAATATGCAAGTAACTTTGTTTTTTAGCAATGAAATCATTAATATTTCTTTTGGAAAACAAGCAACATTTTTCATGAATTTTTGAAATAGAAAATATTTGTTCAACAGTTCTTACTTTGTAAATGGGATGAAAAGTGGTTTCAGCCCAACTAGTTTTGTAAATAGTTTTAGTATCAACTTTGGGAATGTTCCATTTACTGAAATCTGGAAGCTCATTATCTTCAACAGTGTGATCTTCTTCATTTACAATATCAGGAGGACAACCAGTCCTGGAGCTGATAGAGGAGTTGGATCTCCACAACTTATCCATACTATCCTAGTTTTAACACTCAGTTATCATGTTTTTCTCACAACCGTTGCATTTCGTAACACATACCCTAAGCAACCCTATACCACACACATGCCCTACACGGCCTCTCTTGGCTCAAACGGGCCTTACAGTCAGGTTCTGGGAATTCACTTTACACCTAGGGTGGCGCCAACGATGGTAAGAAGGGGACACAACAACGGAGCACCAAAAGTTCAGACAAGCACAGACAAGATACAAAGACACAACAACACTATCACCGGCCAGAAAAGAATGGCTCTGATACCATAAAGGGGGAAGGGGACGCACAGCTGAAAAGGAGAGAAGGAAGCACAGTATAATATATATTGAAAGTAATGTAAGCAAAGTAATGTAAGAACAATAATAAGGCGGTAGAACCAGCCAAGCAGTATATAACAAAATAATTTAAAGTAAATAAAAGCAATTTAGAACCGTCCGGTATGGTGGTAATCCTCCATGGTGGCAGTAGCAACAAGTAGTATAATGAACATAAAATTAACTGAAAATACTTCTTTATTGAAAGTAGAGTTAAACACTTACACCTTGTTGATCAAATTGATAAGTGAATTAAAAAATGACTTTCAAAATATGAAGAGTGATAACCATAATCTTAAACAAGAATTGTTAATGTTAAAGATTGATCAAAATATTGATCAAAACAAATCTGATAATGAACAAGATGAGCACATAGATGGAGATGAATCCAGTCAACAGGCTCTTCTTTCTGATAAAGGTAATGATTTTCAACTTGCTTTTGTTAACAACATATTTCCCCCTAAATGGTTCACAAAAGTGAAAATTGTTATTTCCAATGATTATTGTTTCACTGTTATTGCTATGATTGATTCTGGTGCTGATAAGAATTGTATCCAGGAAGGATTGATTCCTCCAAAATATTTTGAAAAATCAACTGAGAAAATCGTTTCCGCTAATGGTTCTCAAATGAATATTAAATATGAATTGAATGATGCTCATATTTGTCATGATAATGTCTGTTTCAAAATACCTTCTGTTCTTGTCAAAAATATGACTGATAAAGTAATTCTTGGTCTGCCTTTTATAAATGCTCTGTATCCTTTTCTTGTTGAACATGATGGAATTACTACTGATCCTTTTGGACAGAAAGTAAAATTTGAATTTGCTTCAAAGCTTGAAATTGATATTAATAATGCTTTAGATCTGTCTTATGATTTTCCTGCTAATAAACATGTTCATGAACCACAGATGAGTTTGTATTTCACAGACAATTTTCAAGGTGATGCTAGTAGTGCCAAACTATCAACTGTTGCCAATCACCCTAATATTCTTAATGATTCTTTACAGGAATCCAGCAATGATGCGGGGATAAATACCACTAATAAGTGGGATAATAATAATATTTGTATTTATACCACTAGTAAGTGGATTATTATGGCTCCCTCGACAGAGAGGAAAAACAAGGGAAAAACTCCTGCACAGGATTATTCCCAAAATAAAATGCATGAAGGCGCATCTTCTGGAGTAAAATCCAGTGGATCAACATCCCTTCAAGAGTATGTCCCGGCAACGGTGACGTATTCTAGTGGTGATATGGCAATTGCTCTACAGGAAGTTTTATCTAAAGAATTACAATTCCAAAATGAAACCTATTCAGAACTTCCAGATTCTATTAAATTTATTCTTGATAACCTTCAAGCTTCCTTTGTTGAAAACCACCATAATCTTTTTAAAAGAACTCTCAGAGCCCTTGAAACCCACCTTGTTAATCTTACTGCTCAAAATGAGGCTTACATGAGCCACTATGCCAACCTTGTTTCGGAAGATAACCTTGTTTCAGAAAATGACCTTGTTTCAAACCTTGCTTCCTTAAATAACCTTGTTCCAGATAATAACCCTGATCCAGAAAATGAGGCTTTTAGAAGCCATCTCAAAGCCTACATTAGTCAACTCTTTGGCAAAGAGGATATCCATTCAAAGGATAGAATGACTTTAATGGGCACTGATTATGCTAGATTGAGTCTTAAGACCCAATCTATGTTAAGAAGTGTTGTTGCCAACTTGCCAACAAATATACGATTGCGTATTCTGGGAAGCAAGGCTATGTTTAGGTCTTTTGACCTATGGTTCGAATATTTCAAAACACTTGTTACAACTGCTGTTCCTGATCCTGCTAATTCAGATGATATTAGTGATATCCTTGATCAAACTGATTGGAAAAAACACTTTGGAACCAGTCTCAGAGTGTATGAAAAGAAACACTCATTTCTTGGTCTCTTAATTAATTATGATAGTTCATTTGTTGCTGATGATTCAGAAGATAATGATGATAGGGATCCTAACTGGCTTTCCCAAATGTTTGAGTATGGCTTTATCAGACTCATAAAATTAACAAGTCTTGACCAAGCCAGCCAGCTTCCACAAATCATTCAGACTGCTATTAAAAATGTTGAAAGTCCTTCTGTTTCCATCAGATGCTGGAGCACCCTGCCAATATGGGAAAGAGATAATTGGATGAATGTCCAGCCATCAAAACATCTCATTCTCATTAATGGGTACACCCACCAGGGACAATGGTATGAAGGAGATTCTCATTTATCCTTCCAAAGCCCCTATGCCCTTACTGAGTGCTGGAGAAACTATTTCAATAATCAAATTCTTGAAGTCATTCAAAGCCTATGGAAACATTATCATTTCATAGGAAGCACAGATAGAATTTTTGTTTTGGGTCCCAGACCTTATGCTCCTACCATCACTCATATGCACATAGCAGATCACTGTAATCCAAGGAGTTTTATTGCCCCAGGGAAAACTCTAGAGTTTGAGCCACTGCTATATTGCGGATTCTGCAATCAGTATGTTATTTACCATGAGCATGGATGTAATGATGATCCTCCATGGGATCCTGATGATGATTTTCCATCCGATGCTCCTTCTATTGATTAAATGTGTGGTCCTCAGATTATTGTTACTATTGTTCTCTATTTTTCTAGCCAACATAATGGCCAAAAGTGTTACAATATTCAAAAAATGCTCAAAAGTGTTACAATATTCAAAAAATGCTTCAATGTCTACTCCTTGATAAAGCTTCTACACCACTATTCAACTACATGCGTACATGGTGATGTTCAAAGACACTATTCAGACACTATTCAACTGCATGCGTACATAGTGATGTTCAAAGAAATATTCCTATTGACCTTTGTCAGAGATTTTGCTGATCTTATGCTTCATATGTTGGAAGTTTCATTGCATGCTCCTGAAGATTCCCATTATAGTGCAACAACTTTGGCTTCTTTTAAGGACAATGATGATGTGGCATAGACCCTAAAAATGAAGGCCTAGACCTTTGAGTGGGATGCTTCTGATCACTACATATTCCCTCCATGATTCCCCAAAAAATTTGGAGTCAAAAAGGAAAAAGACTCACTTTTTTACTATTCATCTGTCACTATTCACCTGTCACTATTCATCCGTTACTATTCACCTGTTACTATTCACTCCGAATTTTACCTATTTAAGGGGGGTTGTTCCATTTTGTTAATAATTTCTTGTTCAGAAAAACCATCAATATTCCATTCATAAATTTTATCAGTAAAAACAGAGAACTGAGTTTGAAAAGGTCTTTCTTCAAACTGAATATCAAGAGGAGTGGGTTTTGAATACCAATTTTTTGTAAGAAACATGGGTTTGGAAGAACTTCCAACAAATCTTTTAATTTCTGGGAAATCATTATCAAAAACCTTTTTAGCAGAAACAGAAGAAACAGTATCAGAATCTGTATCTTCATCAGAAACAATTTCTTTTTCATTTCTTGAAATAGTGCAAGCAGCATGAGTGTTTGTGGAAGTACCCTCAGTTTTAACTTTTAAATCAGCAAGCATTTTTTCAACAGTGTCCAGAGTTTTGGATTGAGAAGTTTTAAACATGAATTTTTTATCAAAACTGGGCAAATTAATCAAAGGCTTCTCAGTCTTAATAGAAATGGATTTTTCAACAGAAGCAGACTTTTCAATAGAAACAGTTTTTTCAACAATTTTTTCTTCAATACGGTCAAGCTGTTGACCAATAATATGCAAAGACTCATTAGTAAAATTGTTTTGTTCAATAAGACTAACAATAGGAGTTTTATCATCAGCAATTTTCAAAGGAGTAGCTTTAACATTAGTTTTGTCAACAGTTACCAAAATAGTGTCAAGAGGTGGATGACTAGACCTGGCAATGGTTTTGTCATCTTTAACAAAATTTGATTTCTTTATCACATTCAAATAATTTTTTGAAACTTCATCTTTTGAAACATAATAGTTTTCAAGAAAATCAAAGAACAAAATATGTTTTTTCAATTGATGCATCTTTTCTCTCCATTTTCGTTTAACACGGTCTTTTTCAGACTGAGCAAAATTATTTTGGAAATATTTCCTTTTAGGTCTATTTTTTGAAAGCATGAACTCAGTGAACAAAGAAACCATATCAATTTCAAAATCTCTATTCAAAACAGTCAAAACTCTTAATCGGTTAACATTATTATCAGCAGGAGGAAAATCAGAAACAATTTTAGTATCATCTTCTTTCATATGATAACCACATGAAGTAGTATACAAGGCCAAAGTCTTAGCAACATTAGAATCATCCAAAGCAAGAGTAATATCAGGAGAACAGTTAAAATGATTCACAGAAGTAGTATCCATACAGTGATTAGATCTAGCATGAAACTCATTATCTTCAACAGTGTGATCTTCTTCATTTACAATATCAGGAGGACAACCAGTCCTGAAGCTAATAGAGGAGTTGGATCTCCACAACTTATCCATACTATCCTAGTTTTAACACTCAGTTATCATGTTTTTCTCACAACCGTTGCATTTCGTAACACATACCCTAAGCAACCCTATACCACACACATGCCCTACACGCCCTCTCTTGGCTCAAACGGGCCTTACAGTCAGGTTCTGGGAATTCACTTTACACCTAGGGTGGCGCCAACGACGGTAAGAAGGGGACACAACAACGGAGCACCAAAGGTTCGGACAAGCACGGACAAGACACAAAGACACAACAACACTATCACCGGCCAGAAAAGAATGGCTCTGATACCATAAAGGGGGAAGGGGACGCACAGCTGAAAGGAAGAGACGGAAGCACAGTATAATATATGTTGAAAGTAATGTAAGCACAAGCTAGAACAATAATAAGGCGGTAGAACCAGCCAAACAGTATATAACAAAATAATTTAAAGTAAATAAAAGCAATTTAGAACCGTCTGGCATGGCGGTAATCCTCCATGGTGGCGGTAGCAACAAATAATATAATGAACATAATACTGAAAATACTTCTTATTGAAAGTAGCACAAAACACTTACAGTAGTAGTAGTGAATACAAGATCTCAGAACAGATTAACAGTTACAAAGCTTGAACTAGTCCTAGTTACAAGATTTGTAGGGAAAGTAGTAGTAGGAATAAGGTAGTGAACAAGGTAGTAGTAGATAACAGGGAATTCTCTCAAAGAAGACTTCTAAGGAGGAAAACTCTCTCTAGAAGAAGTTCTCTCAAAAGAATTCTATCAAAGAAATTCTTATCAAAAGAATTCTGATTTTAACTTAAGGGACAACCCCCCTTAAATAGGTAAAATTCGGAGTGAATAGTAACAGGTGAATAGTAACGGATGAATAGTGACAGGTGAATATATATATATATATATATATAAAAGCTATTCTTCAGCTTTTAGTAATATATATATATATATATATATATATTAGTTATTTCTCAAATAGATTAAATAATTATAGTTAGCTAAGATAGTTTGGGTTTTAGGCTTATTCAAACTCATCTATATATTACTAAAAGCTGAAGAATAGCGTTTAATACTGCTGTGCTCAGGTTGCGCCACGTCAGTAGCTATGTCATTCCAATTTTTTTTTTTTTTTTATTTGTCCTACAATTTGAAAATGATTTTTGCAAATTTCAAAATTATAGTAACTCTTGCATAATAAATCCCAACCCACTTTTTATTTATTTACTTCCACTATTAAGCCCAACCCAAAGCCTCTTCAGCTTAAAGGAAAATAAATAAAAATAAAAACCGTGGAAGGTGAAAAGGAAAAATAAAAAAATAAAATAAAAACTGTGGAAGGTGGAAGTGTGGAACCCTAAAGGGTTTTGCGTGATATAACGTGAGGAAAGCAAAGAGACTGAAACCGCGAAAGAAAACAGAGAGTTTGAAATTGTGCTCCCCACCTTCCTGCTCTATTGTTTTGCAATGGCTGCCTTTCTGAGTTCCTTCCTTCCTTCCTATCTTCCTTTCCACACGGTGTATAAATATGGACAGTGCCTGCTTCAGTTGAGGTATCTCTAAATCTCAGTTCTTTTTTACTCCATTCTTTTGCTTGATAATTTTTGTTTCCCTTATTACATTTTGTTATGTGGATTGGTTTGCTGCTCGGTTTTGAATCTTTATTATTGTTCTAAATCTCAGTTCTTTTTTACTCCATTCTTTTGCTTGTTCTAATAATATCTCTAGCCATAACGTCTTCAACCACCAGATTCTAATTCATGTCTTTTGTTAAGAACTAAAACTTGCTATATCAGGATTGAACAAAAACCAATTTCTCTTCAAAACAAAAGTTTTTGCAAATACATACCTCATCACTTGGCATGGTCTGATGGTGCTAGTACCGGTTTTAGTGTCTAAGCTCATCCATAAACAGAGCACTGATTTTCAAAATCCCGGAGACAAAGACAATGACTCAAAATTCAAGGATCATTTTAAGGTATATGGCAGTACAAATTGAAATTAAAAAAAAAAAAAAAAAAAAGATAAAAAAAGCATTGTACAAATTCATAAAAATAAACTTGATGGTAGAAATGAAAAAAAAAAAAATTACACTTTATATTTAATAAGTTTGGGTTCATTTGGATTGGGATTGGACTCTAGATTTTGCCTTGCTCCAGGAGTTGACCAACACCATATCGTTAGTTTACAAATTTTTTCTACATGTTATTGTGTAGTTTTAAGCAATGGTTTTTATTTATTTATTTATTTATTTTTATATTTCTTAATAAAAAAATAGATTAGATCTTAGAAAAATAGTTTTCTTTTCTCTCACGGTTTTAGATTTCGCTTTAATGAAACTTTCTTCTCAAATAGTAGTAGTGAGCATTGGATAGGTTGTGAAAGATCATGCTTCTAAGCCGAATCTAACATGTAATGCCAAAGTCTACCATCCTGATAGGTCTTTTGAGTTGTTGAATGCATGGAAGGCCAGAGGGATAATTTATGAACATTTTTTTTTTTTGAAGTGACAGAAGAAACCTGCCTTGGATGAACTATAGGAGATTTAGCTATATCTTCATTATAGTTTTGAAATTATTTTTTACATTGATTGCTATTTTGTTTAGCACCTGGGATTTTAATAGTTTGCTACATTGTGTATCTTCGTTTAAAAATGTGTCCATATATATGCAACCTAACAAGGACTAGATATTATTCTGTATCAAAATGTAGCATTGTAATCATCAATCACTAATTAGTGTACAAAAATATGCTTAAAAGCTATAAGTTCATGTCCATGTTTTATTTTATTTTTGAGAATACTAAGTATTTTAACACACACACACATGGGGAGAGGGGAGAAAGTCTTAAAGAAACTGATAGTGGTGTATATCCAAAAGAACATATTTTATAAATGTTTTATAGTGTGTAGAAAGAAAGAAAAAAGAAAAAAAAAAAAAAAAAAAAAAAGAAAAGAACAAGAATACATTAATACCTAGAAAAGAGAACATGAATACATCACTTGACCATGAACACGACGTTGTTTATAGGTCGCACGTGCTGAACACGTGCATTACTAAATGTCACACTTGTATTACGGAATCGTATATTCTTTAGTTGTTGTCCTTTTATACCATATATACATATAGGTTTTTGGTCCGAGTCCCATAAAGGACTGGACTGGACCGAACAATAACTAACTATATTTAAATTTTGATATTTTATATATATAAATAAATAAATAAAACCAAAAACTCTCTCATCTCCCATGATCTCACTCTCATTCTCTGTCTCACTTGTTTTTGTGGTGTTGTTATACATGAAAGACTAGGGGCTAGCTATGCTTAGGTAGCTGCTTCCTCCATGACTCTCTCCTTGCTTAATTGCTTAAAAATGTTAAGAGTTTCAATTGAACAATTAGATGCAAAATATAATAAAAACATTAATCTTTCTTACTTGTATAAAATTCTAGACATGAAAATAATATGAACGTAGATAATTTAAAGTCTTGACTAATATATAATTTTTGGCAAAAAAAGAAAAATTCTTTAAGGTCTTGAAATATAATCTATATTTTATTCCTTTCGCTTAAAATTTAAGAGGTTTTATTCCAGTTCTTGAAAATTTATAATGCCCATCTATCTATTTTTGTTATTTTTTTTGTTTATGTGTAACAGAATGCATATTATAGTGATCAAAATAGAACCAAGACTATTTTAGGAATGAACGAAAGTTTATCTTTGAAATATGCTTTCGATTTTTTTTTTTTGTCCTTTCATTAATTAAAAAAAAAAAAAACTTAATAATATTGGAGGAAAATACCAATTGAAGAACATTTGAATTGTTTATGGAAGAATGAGAATGAAGATAAAACTTGATTATATTTTAACCCATAGTGAATTATCTGCAACGTTCTTTCTATTATAATGCTTGAGATATAGCATAAACAACAATAGAGACCAGCAGATGACAACCCCCCGGTACCATTGGTTTCACAAGCTTCTCCTTACATAGAAATCTGGAGCTCATAAAAACTGAGAAGGTGACAAGCGCATAGGCAATATTGGCAAAAGACTTGAAATTTGCTTCGCTTGTGCCATAGAAGAGACTAAACCTCCTGCCTATGCCATTAAAAATTATCCATTCTCTAAATCACATTTGAAAATATACACATCATACTTTCCAAAATCACAAATCAACATAGCCGGTACAAACTAACATAAAAATTACACAAATATGCAAGTATGCAAGGTCAAAATTGAAGTTCTAAGAGTTGCTCGCTATTTGTGAAATCTGCATTGATCTTATCATCGCCATTAGCTTTTTTCCAATTGATCCCAAGTGTAATAGCAGAAGCAACCCAACATTGAGTTGGCTGGGTTGACTATAGATTGACTGTTGCAGGAAAGAGTATCTAGATGGCACTCTCGCATAAGTTTTATTTATAAAAATATTATGGCTTTAGAAAGATCTAACAAATAATTATTATGAGGAAAAAAAAGAATAAAAGAAAAACAGACAACCAAAACACCAAGAATTTACGTGGTTCGGCCTTTGGCCTACATCCACGGACGGTGACAAGGAGAAAGTTTCACTAACAAATATGGAGAGTACAAAAATGGTGTAGAACCATTCTCACAAACCCAAACCCCAATACACCCAAAAAACTCTATGTCAAGGAGTTCTCTCTCAACTCTAACATAATTCAAGGCTAAACAATTGTTGTCGTCCATGCAAAGAAGTCAATCCGAAAAAAGCTAACAGACAATCCAATTCAAATTCATATCAACATTGACTATCACAGTTACATAATTTCTTGATTTAGGACAGCCATTGCTTCTTTAATGGCTTGGGTAGATCCACTAGAGATGGCATCCTTGACCTCATTCACTTTAGCCTCTCTACATTCTCCTTGTCTAGCTAGGAACATTGTCTCCCAGCTCTTTTAGTTGCTTCTAGTATGGTACAAAACTGAGTTAGCTTGGTTCTTTGTGTCTATGGCATCCCTCTTTTCCTTGTCTTCCTTTTGCAAAATTTTCAACTTCGTTAACCATCCTATCCACCTGCAACATTTTTATTTTGTACATACAAACATATGGTTTAGTAACATAATTAGGTTACTAATATAAAATATGAACATTTCCATTTATTTTTATTTATTTATTAATTGAAAAACATAGATGCTAGAAATGCTGAGATTTCAAAAAGAACAGAAAGATATAGGTTCTTTGTAGAACATTGTAGCATCATTGAAATGGGTAATAAAAAAATAAAATAAAAAAAGAAAGAAAGAAAGAAGCTCCTTCTGCCACAACATAAATTATAAGAAAAAAAAATTGAAGTTACAAAATGAGGACATTAAAGCATTTTTCAGTCTATATACAAATTAGAACATAAACAAGGGCGGGAGGTTGGGGGGGTTGGGGAAGGGAATTTGCAGCCACTGCCAATGGTTATGGTTCTAGACCAATATAAGAAAGCAGCATATTCCAAAAATGGTCTAAATTTTTCTTTATATATATATATATATTAGATATTTATCAGATAGATAAATTAGTTATAGTTAGCTAAGATAGTTTGGGTTTTAGGCTTATTCAAACTCATTCTAATAATATCTATATCCACAACATTTTCAACCACCAGATTCTAATTCATGCCTTTTGTGAAGAACTAAAACTTGCTATATCTAGTTTGAATAAAAACCAAATTCTCTTCAAAACAATAGTTTTTGCAAATACATACCTCATCACTTTGTGTGATGGTGCTAGCATTGGTTTTGGTGTCTAAGCAAAAGCTTCCAAGGGATTTGTTGTCCCTCATGAACTCTCTCTCACCCTTTTTTCAGAGAGATAAATACCTCTCTCTCACCCTGATAGACATTAATCTCTTCACTGGTTTGTCCATCTGCTGCAGTGGAGAACAACTCTGATTTGGAAGTTGGTGAAGTTGTGTTCCTTGAGATAATCTGTCATTACACCACCCAAAGTTTCAAGTCTTTCTACGGTGAGACATCCAAGAGCACAATGTCAATAACTTCTCCAGCTAAGAAACACCAGTCTGGAAATAAAAGAGACAAAAATAAGTATTGATGTCTCAACAGTTAGTGCAAGTTCCAATAAGTATTAAAATAGACAATATCAGAAATAGAGAGCTCTACTTGTTTCTTTACGTGAAGAAAAAATAGAATGATCCCAAAACGAGAAAATCACCTTAGCTGTTGACTTGTTGCACTCGTTCATATGGTTCTGAATATGCCTCAATATATACACATCCTTTCATTCTGTGTTTCCAATTCAATCTACATCCAATTCAAAAGTGATAAGAGTCAAAAACATTACAATTTGAGTTACTAAAAAGGATTAGGATTGTTAATTTACATTTTTGTGGTATATGTATATATGAAAACATTATGATTTGGGCAGAGTAAGGCCAACCCTCCCCTTTTTGTTGTTGACTTTGGAATATTTATTAACTTTTTTGTTTGATTTGGAAGCAAATTGATTAACTCAAGCACCATAGTGTTGATAAGCACAAATTGGAAATCACAATGCGAGTTGAATTACCTCATCAATATCTTTGAAGTAAAGCTTTGTATCTCTTAAGGAAGTTTCAACTGGCACTCAAAGCCTAGGAGAAAGTTAATTGCAGTTGTAATCCAGTGAACTTAAGCAGGCAAGTAGACTACCAGATGACAGAAAAGAGAGTTCAAAATCAAAAGAAAGAAAACTGAAGTGATGGAGATAAGACAAATGTAGTGATATTACAAAAAAAGAACTCTGCATTTGATGTGAGAATTCAATTGGTTAACTCTATATTTTCATTTTATTGATCCTATCTTTGTATCCAAATTGCGTGCTTAAAGTAAAATCCATCACAGCACTTCTGCATGTCCAAACTAAGTTATCATTGTACAATGAACAAAAATCAGACATAATGTAAGAACCGAAAAACCACACTGGATATTGTTGTTTGTTGATAAAAAGAGGCAATAATAATAAAGTGTTAAAGCTAACAAAATAAGAAATACCTGAATATAAAACAGCTTCCTAGAGGGTAGTTGTCAATAATGATCATTCACCAGAATGTTATTGATATTACTCTGTTTATTCAAAGTCAAGAACCCAAACAAAAAAGTGTCATTTTGTAGTTTAAAGGCAGAATCATTAGTATGAACAAACAAATGTGAATCATATCTAGAATGAAATTTGTATGCAAAGGGAAAAAAGAATGAAACACAAAACAAGATAATCACCTAAGCCATGGACTCGTTGGTCTTGTTCCTAAGGTTCTGAACCAATTCAAATTCACATCAACATTGACTACCACAGTTGCATAATTTCTTGATTTAGGACAGCCATTGCATCTTTAATGGATTGGGTAGAACCACCAAAGATGACATCCATGACTTCATTCACTTTAGCCTCTACATTCTCCTTGTCTAGCTAGGAACATTGTCTCCCAGCTCTTTTAGTTTCTTCTAGTTTGGTACAAAACTGAGTCAGCTTGATTCTTTGTGTTTATGGCATCCCTCTTTTCATTGGTCTTCCTTTTGCAAAATTTCAAGTCCTTCTATGGTGAGACATCGAAGAGCACAATGTCATTAACTTCTCCAGCAAAGAAACACCAGTATGGAAATAAAAGTAACAAAAAAATAATAAGTTGAATTACATAATAACAAGAAAAGGACAAACCTGAACTACAGCGCCAAGAACAAAAACTTCATCAATATTTTTCAGCTCCTAAACAGCTGGGATACAAGTTGAATTACATCCATATCTTTGAAGGAAAGCTTTGCATCTCTCATGGAAGTTTCAACTGGCGCTCAAAGCTCATGAGTTGTAATCTAGTGAACTTAAGCAGGCAATTAGACTACCAGATGAGAGAAAAAGAGAGTTCAAAATCAAAAGACAGAAAACTGAAGTGATGGAGATAAAAAAAAATAGTCATATTACATATGACTAATAATTTCAATTGTCAAAAGGCATACCTGTCTAACAAATCTGAACACAGTTCTTCAAATTTGACACTAGTTAGTGTGGTGTCAATGTGTTTTGGGCCATCCGAATGGCGATAATGAAAGTAAACTGGAAAAGAAATGTTTTTTCTCTGTGATTATGGCAAAGAGAGAGAGATCAACTTAAAGAAAGAAGGCATAGAAATAGCCACATACCTAATATTATTGGTCTGAGTCAGAGATGACAGCTCCATCTTTGCTTTCTCTGCAGTCTCAATGAGACGTTGTAGAGCTTGCCTGTCATTCAGAAGATCTATGCCTTCATCTTTCTTAAAGTTTATTCTCTATTTAAAATTATAGAATGTAAGGGTGTGATTTAGTAACAGCTAACAATAAATCAAAAAACAAAGAATATAAGCTAAAGATCTTCTAATTTCTCTTGTTTCAACCTTGTTGAAATCATCACCTCCTAGATGAGTATCAGCCAAGGTAGGATGTACCTTAAATACTCCATCTCCAGCCTCAAGAACTGCATAGGAAAAACATAACAGAAGTATATAAGTTTCATTACCTATTCTTTATATATTTACATGTCACAACTCGGGATTCTTCAAATTTAATTATGATCAAACATAATATTTGATTATAGACAAGTTTAACTGGTACCTTAGCTACATCAGCTTCTCAATTCCTGAAACTATCCAAGCAATACATCCCATCGTCAGATTTCCACAGAAATTTCTTCAGATTATTTGATTCTTCTTGATAATTGGCATATTCTAGATGTTTAATCCCTATAAAATATTTCTCAAGATAGTTCTTATAATTAAGTTCATATGGATGCTTTAAAGTACAGTTATGTACATAGGTAAAAGGGTTCCAATTTGAAAAGCATTAAAAAAAAAAAAAAAATTTCATCACAAACTTGTTTTGTTATTGAAACAATTACACTAAGATAAATGTTTGCAATTAGCTTAGGTTTCACAGAGGGTGGCTGAAAAGTCTAAGAACCAGTCACCCTGAAATTGAACTTTAACTGAAGACAGGCAGTAATCTTGTTGCTAACACCAAGGTACAGTCTTCATCTGATTCAACCTATCAAAAATAAGTTTGAGAATTAACTTAAGGAAAAGGAAAAGATAGGAAAATAATACTATTTCTACTATCTTGAAATCAAATTTCCAAAAATTCAAAACAAGTGAACCATATAACCTAATCTATGTAATAAGATATATAAAGATAGGAGTAAGATATGCACCTATTTATCTTCTTGTAGTTGCTGTAAATTCACTAAAAACTGTCTGTTTCCAAATTCAAAGTTCCTGCATACAGAATTCAATAACTGATAAATTCACTAAACCTGAAACAAAAAGGAAGAATGAAGAAAGCCAGTATTTGGTAAATTCAAAGCAAACATAGAAAGGAGATACACGAATGTAAGAAAGTAGTGGCGTTAAATCCCTCTGATCAACTGACTAGATCTCAAGATTTTTTTTTCCTCAATAATATTGGTGTTATGAAGCATTTACCTAAGAGAAAAACATTTTTTTTTTTTTTTTTTGCTGTCCCAGTTCCCAGATAACAATTTATTGAGATAAAACTAAATAAAAATTTATAGTTGCATTGTAGAGGACATGATTTTTATTACTCATTTTATGATTCATATGGTTACATAGTGAAGTGAGTGACAGAAACTAAAGCTACAAACTGAGAATTGTGGCCTACTTGTTTTAATTAAGAAATAAATATAGTGAGTTGAAATTATTACCTGTTCAGGTGGAAAATTTTCAATAGTTTCATTAAAAAGTTGTAAAATATCCAAGGAATCAGCTGCGAGCATAATGAAGCCATTCTTGAAAAGGAACAACTCTTCTGTTAACACCTAGTTGTGATCTTTATCCATGCCAAACTACCTGAAATAAGTTTTAGAACATACGAAATTAAGCATATAAATGAAAGGAAAAAAAAAAAGATTTTCCAACAACTTTTTCATTAGAGGCTTACATAATTGGAGTATCGACTCGCTTTGGAGATCACAAACTCTGGTCTGTTTTTATATTCCATATACTGCACAAAAATTATACTTCTAATTGAAGAAAACAAGAGGAATTTGGATAATTTATCAACAAAGAAAACTTAATTTAAAGGAGATGAATGGACCTGTAGTAATATTGGACCAGAACATGCTTCTGAAATACATTCAATTAAGGATTAGAGCAGTCTTGGACCATTTCCCACCAATTTCTTCCTGGAATCATTCCAAAAAAGCGAGGAAAAAAACATAAAACAAAGTTTCTAATATTACGTTTCATGTCAGTTTGGTTGACAAAAAAAGGACTACGCATTCGATGTGAGAATTCAATTGATTTTTTTTCTCGTCTTTCAAATGAAAAACTATCTTATGTATAGCTCTATATTTTTATTTTATTGATCCTAACTTTTTATCCAAATATTGTGCATAAAGTAAAATCTATCACAGCACTTCTGCATGCCATACTTTAATCCAAACTAAGTTATCATTGTACAGTGAACAAAAACCAGCAATTATGTAAGAACCCAAAAAACCATATTTGGATATTTTCTTTGTTGATTTAAATAGGTAGTAATAATAAATAGTTGAAGCAACAAAATAATAAACACCTGAATATAAAACCGCTTCCTTGATGGTGGTTTTCAAATCATGATCTCTCACTAGATGTTATCAAAATATCAACAAGTGCCAGACTTCAATCTATTTAGTGTGTTGTATGGAATATATGACAAGGGTGGAAGTCAGTTGATTTTTCCGAAGAACCAGAAGCAAAGCACTATGCCAGGGCAGGGGACAGGAAAAGAAACGGCTCCGAAGAAAGAAATTGGGGTTCCCAATGCTTCCCCTGACCATCAAACAACAAGAGAGTGTAGCTTTTTTGAAGAAGTTAAGGGCTTGAAATTGAGTACAGCCTTCCCAAGTCTACTTAGCCTAAAGAATGCAACAGAAAAGTTTCATTTTATAATTTATATAAAGATAGAAATCAACAGAATGAACAAAAAAATGTGGATTTATGTATCTTCCCTCTTGGGTCCCCTCTTAATATGAGAATCATATTTAGAATGAACATTTTACGTGAGGGAAAAAAGAATGAACCCAAAACAAGATAATCACCTTAGTTGTTGACTTGTTGCACTTTTGGATTGATTTGAAAGCAAATTGATTAACTCAAGCACCATTGTTTTGATAAGCACAAATTGGAAATCCCAATGCTATTCCAAAAAATTCAATAATCATTAGATTATAAATGAGTCTAATTGAATACCTTAGCTGCATCAACTTCTCAAATCTTGAAACTATCCAAGTGATTTATCCCATGACCATACTGCCCCAGAAACTTGTTCAAATTCTTCAGATAATTCTCCATGAAGCTATTAACAGAACACAAAGCACGTACTTTAAAACAATAATATTAATAGTTATGATAATAACGGTTTAAAGTAGAAATTCGAAGCAATACACAGTTTGGTTGCTAAAAGATCAATAAAATTTAACAAGAAAACCTCTGATTTTTTATTGCCAGAAAACCTAAACAAAATACCAAAATAAATAAATAAAAGTCTCTGATTTTTTATTACCAAAAAACCTAAACAAAATACCAATTCAATTATACCGGGGCTTAATATATAATATTGTTTCTGTAAAGAATAGAATTCGAAAAAGTGACAAATTCTAATTGAATATATGGAAATCGACATAGCATAGAGAATATAATTGTAAAAAGCTCAGTTTCTTTTGAAAGCATAGAATGCGTACCAAGTGAAAGGGGGGAATGGCAGCTGCAGGAGACGAAGTAGAGCCGTTTGCTGTTGTGGTCCCATCACCATTCGATTTCCAAATTAGGGAAATCCTTTTTGATTTTATTTTTGTATTTTTCCGCTAACTGAGGACAATTAACAATTTCCAGTTTTCGTAAAGACTTGAGACAACCATCATCAGGTAGTGTTGTGAGATTGGGACATCTCCAAATGTTAAGCGTTTCAAGTGAGGTGAGCTCCGGCAAAGTCATTAAATTGGGACAGTTTGAAATGAGGAGCTGTTTTAGGGTGGTAATATATTGAAGACCCACAGGGAGAGACTTCAATTTCGGAATGCCAACGAAATATAAATCACGGAGGCAAATGAGGCATCGCCATTCCATGCCATCATCATGCATGTCTCTTAATGGATCAAACTCCTCACAATATTCAATTGATAGCAAATAGAGGGAGGTGAGATAACGCACTGCTCCAAACATAGATGTTAGTCTAGGGCAATCCCAAATTCGTAGTTCCTTGAGAGAATATAGTGCCCACTCTGCCGGAAGAGACTCTATATCTTCTATAGAATCCAAAGTCATTTGATTTAATTTGGAGAGAGGAGAAGAAGAGGATAATGAAGAGGAAGAAGAGGGAATTAAAAAATTCATTGACATTGTCTCTTCCAAAGGCTTCAAACTGACATTCCATAAATGTAGCTGTTCTTCGAGATTGGGAAATAGGGGCATGGAAGTCATTTTAGGGCAATAACCAATCTCCAAAATAGAAAGAAGAGGAAATAAAGGCAGTGAATGGTGAGACTGATCTCGTTGATGATCTGGCGTTGATGCAGATGTTGTTGCAACTAAATCCCTCCCTGTTCTCCCCCACCATCCCTTCAAATTAGGACATAGTTCCTCTTCTGAGTGACTTTAAAGATGGGAAGAACGTTGTTGATAATGTTGTGGATGAAGCAGGCACCTCTTTACTCATATCATTATCGGATATGTACTCCAAATCATTCATCCTCGCAAGCCTTAGAGATTTTAAGGAGGGGAGATGAGACAATGGTGGTAGATATCGGCATCTCTTACAATTTTCTATACTTAAATCAACAAGATTTACGAGAGAAGTGACCCAACTTAAAAAGTTCACACCATCGTGCTGACACACTTCCAAATATTTGAGATTTTGGTGTGGTTGGAGGTCTTCTAATAAATTCTCGTCTTCATTATTATCTACTTGGTCTTGATAATACCATTTTAATATCAATTTTTCAAGATGTTGCTTCTCCCTTAAATTCACAAAAATGGATTTTGGGTTAGTTTTTTCCAACCGTTCCAAATGTGAGATCTCTAATGTTCCTCGCAGGTTATTTAGCTCCTTCAATTCACCTACTCCACCCACGTGGGAGGAGGTGCTCACGATGAATAATGGTAATGTTTGAAGTGAAGTAATTTGCCCTAATCCACGTGGCATATGACTTAAATTACTACAACCATCATTATAAAGATGTTTGAGGCTGACCAATTCTCTAATGTCTTTGGGTAATTCTTTAAGACCTACACAACTACAAAGTTTTAATGTTTGCAAATTCAACAATGTAGTAATTGAATCAGGGAGAGTTTCAATATCCTTATTAAAAGAAAGATCAAGATACTTTAGATGTATTAACTTCCCTATAGAATTTGGCACTCTTGTGATCCGCAATTCATGTAAATCTAATGCACGCAAGCGTTTGAAACTCAAAATAAGAGTATTCAACACTAACTTATCCAAAGCATCAACTCTATACATTTCACATGTTTGAAGAAATGTACGTATCTTGTTTGATTCAACCGATGACTTTAAAGTTTCAATAAAAGACAATTCAATAAGAAATGGACATGATACATGACGAATTTTTTCATTAATACTATTGCCATGAAGATTAATGATCTTGCACTCCTCACCTGCTATAGATTTTGCAAGATCATGAATTAAATCATGCATCTTGTATTTTAGGATTCCATAGTCATTTGTTACTTCTTCAAAGAAGGACCCCCAAAGTAAATCCTTGAAATACTCATCCCCAACATCCTCTAATTGTTGGTTTTTGTTTGATGATTTGATAAATCCTTGTGCTATCCATAGTTGTATAATTGTTTCTTTATGCATTTCATAATCTTTGGGAAACAAAGAGCAAAAGACAAAACAACTCTTTAAATGTGAAGGGAGATTATCATAACTCAACTTTAAAATTGGAAAAATCTCATTTCCTTCAATTACATTTGCTAGTAAATTATCTTTCACGAGTAACCATTCAGATTCTGTTTCCCCCTTACAATATAACATATTTCCTATGGACGTTATGGCAAGGGGTACCCCATGACATATTTTTACAATCTCCCTTCCAATTGTAACTAATGTAGGATTATTGGTCACTTGCCCTTTACTAAATGCCACTTGCTTAAAGAAAAACCATGACCGTTCTTCAGAGAGACCTTTGAGAATATATGGTGAAACTGTATGTGTAATCTTTGCAACCAATCTACTACGAGTGGTTATTATAATCTTACTTCCTTTTGAACCACCCATTAAAATATTAATCAAGTTAAGCCATTTTCCACGGTCTTCATTCCATATGTCATCCAATACAAGAAAATATTTTTTGCAATCAATTTGTTCACGAATTTGACTTTGTAATTGATCCAATTCCAGATTTCTAGGTGCATTACCTGTAGCAGATGCTATTATTTTTTCAATAATTATTTTCAACTCAAAGATATCAGACACGCATACCCACATTTTTAACTCAAAATAATTTTTGACTTTCTCATCATTATACACATATTGAGCAAGTGTTGTCTTCCCTAAGCCCCCGATCCCCACAATGGGAATGACCGAAACATTCTCTTCTACGTTAGAGTCAAATAATAGGTCTATGATAGCCTTTCTATCATCTTCCCTCCCAATAACTTTTTCTTCACGTACAAATGAGTGAGTTGGATTCCTCTTCCTTCTCACAAAATTTGTCTCTCCATGGAATTCTTTCAGGTTAAATTTTTCCTCTTCTGCTATCGCATTTAGTTTTTGCCTCATTGCCTTTATTTTACGACTCATTTTACGACGAAAAGCTAGTTGGTTTGACTTTGAAAAGAAAGCGCGTACCTCTTTTACGACTTTATTCCCACTCACCATGCTTCGCCTTGTAGCTTCGGTGTAAAAGTCGCTGAACGAGTCATCTGCATCATAAACTGCATCGTTGAGCTTTTCGAGCCAGTCCTTAACTTGATGGTTATGACTTTGCTGCTCCGCTGCATCCTGAAGTACAGCTTTGATTCTGGAAACAGTGCTCTTGATTGTTTCAAGATCATCGTTGACACCCCAGAGTGATCCAATCTCTTGGAAAGTTCGAGAGGCCAAATTTTCAATCATTTTCTGTGTAAGACCAAAGAGGATTGCGTCGGCCATTTCTTGGTAGTAGCTGAAAGGAACGCTTAAAGGGAGAGATGAATGCTAGCTAGAAGTGAAGTTTAAGTAAAAGTAATGCCTGCAGTGAAGGAAGACTGAGTTTTAATGTGGACGAATGTCATCGATATCTTGTGCCAGTCATTCCATCATTCTAATGGTAGACCGTGTCCAAAAGTTGGGCCCCTGTGTGAGAACTGTACTATAAAGTATAAACGCATGGTACTGTAATTTTTGGCTAACCAATTTTCTGTCTTTAAAAATAAAAAAAGAAAAATTGTTTCTTAGAAAAAAGTAGTGTTGGACATTGGACTGGTTGTGCAAGATCATGCCTCTGAGCCAAATTATATCAATTAATTTTAGACCTAAATTTTTGGGTAAATTTCACTAACTACCTTGAGGTTTAGGGTAATGCCGAGTAGGTCCACAACTTCTCTCCCGCGTTTGCATTTTTTGCGTTTGTTTCTTTTTTTTAGCTAGACATGATCTACTCTTTACAAAACCCACAACTATTTTATTAAAAAAAAAAAAGTTCTACAATACTATTTACATATTTAAAAATTATTTTACTATTGTATTTTTAGATCCTTAGGTGGGGTTTGGATTTGCGTACAATACATCTATGCACTATTTATGAATCCACAAATATCACTTTTTAGCAATTTTTATATTAAAAATGAGTCTTATAATACTATTCATATATTTAAAAATTATTTTGTTATAATATTTTCAATTTTCAGTTTCAGTAAAATAAATTCTATCCAAACGGAGCTTTAATCTCTAAACAGACTTAACAGACGTTATTTTTTAACTCTCCATTCTGGCATTCTCTCTCTTCTCCTCTCTGACCCAAACTACTCTTCTCTCTTCTCACTCTATCTCAAACCACCACCGTGACCACCACCAAAACTCAGACGGCAAGACACCCAAACACCAAACCACAACACCACAGGTCCACAACCCACATACGCCGCCGATTCGCGACAAGTCCGAACTCAAATCACGCCCAAAAGAAAAAAAAAAACCACAACCCACAAATCCACTCGTTGAGATACCAAAACCACCGCCTCACCACCATTGTCACAAAGCCCACCACCACAAACCAAAACCATAAATAGGAGCCCAACCACCACATATTTATAGTCACAGCCACCCAAATCAAACCAATTCAAAAACCCACGACCAAACCAAACCAATTTTAGCCACCCAAACCACTAAACCCACGCACCCCGGTTCACATGCACAGAAAATACCCACAAACCGAAACTCAAGGTTCACAAACCCCACCCCAGAAACACTAGAAAATTCAATAAAACTCACCACTTCTCAAACCCAAACCCATAATCAATGAGACCCACAAACAAAAAACCACCACCACCAATTCAAAAAAAAAAAAAAAAAAAATCCAACCCACCAGAAAATACCAAATCAAAAAGTCTGATGACCTACTAAAGAAAGTCTGATCACTGCCGAGATTCGAACTCTGTTGAAGCTGCTAAAGAAAGTCTGATCACCTGCCTGTGCCCACATCCCTGGCAAAAAGTGACATCACCGACGGGATTGGCGATTCAGAGGCAGCTCGTGCGTGGCACTCCTTGCTCATATAGCGTCATACCGGAAAAAAAAAATCAAGAAGAAAAAGCCCATTCCGCAACCTTCTGCTGTATGTCTCGCCAATTATGTCTCGGTGGTTATAGTGGTGATTTGAGAGAGAAGAGAGCTTTGAGTCAGAGAGGAGAACAGAGAAGAAACGTCTGAGATAGAGTGAGAAGAGGAGAAGTTTGGGTTAGAGAGGAGAAGAGAGAGAATGCCAGAATGGAGAGTTAAAAAATAACGTCTGTTAAGTCTGTTTAGAGATTAACCTAAATTGGTTAGTTTTGAGAAGTTGTGGACCTGCTTGGCATTATTCCAAACCATGGGGGGAGTTAGTGAAATTTACCCTAAATTTTTTTATGCACTTGAAAATTTTCGCAAATGCAACTATTAACTTTTAAAAATTTTGTGTGTTTATATATTATACAAACAATAGAGGAACCATAATCCAAAAACATATCTATATATCTATATATATAATTAAAAACAAAATAAAGAGATAATTCAATTAGATTTTTAATTAAATTTTAATTATTGTTTAATTTTGCATTTTATGTCCTATTTAAGTTTTTTCTAGTTTTTGTTCTAAGTGAGTTAATATTGTGTAAAAGACAAAAAGTCTAAAATAAATAAATCCTCAAAAACTCAATAAACAAAAAGAAGAGTAAACTCATGTGTATATCCAAAATCTATTTATATATATATATATATACACACTTATTTAAAGCCATAGTTGAGAAAATTTTAATTAGATACTAAATTAGTTTTCACTTGTGACTTTGTGAGCTAATTTTGTGCCCTTTGTCCACTACATTTTTTTAATCTTTGTGTTAAGTGAGTTAATGAATGCAAAATATATACTAAGAGTCCAATATTAATGAAACATTATTAAAAAAAAAAAAAAACCAACTAATCATATATCTACTCAACAAAAATCATCACATTTTCTATCTTATTAGAAATTAGAATAAAAATTATCATAAATAGTATTAAACTTAGGTAGGAATTTTAATATGCATCCGAAAATCAATTAACATAACCACTGTAGTGTTGATTAGCACAAATTGGAGTGCAACTTAGTCACATCTGCTCCCCAAATCCTATATTGCCCAAGAAAATTCTAAACGTTCACATAATCTATTTTCAATTCTCTCCCTTAAAATTTAAGAGGTTCTATTCCCTTTCTTGAAAATTTATAATGGTCATCTATCTATTTTCGTTATATTTTTTGTTTTGTCCTTTCATTAATTAGAAAAAAAGAAGTAATGATCCAGTTAAGGAGGACCGAGTTTAAAGTGTACGATCGTTGTCACTAGTTTTCTTTTGTTAATACTATACGTCCCAGAGCACATGCAGCATAATGGTAAATTTCTTATGCCTAGAGCTTAGTTGGAAAATTCATTATACCAGTCATATCATCATGAATTCTAATGGTAGACCATGTCCCCCCTCCCCGCGGGCGAGAAGTGCACTAAACTTATGGTACATCAATTTTAGCTAACCAATTTTCGTCTTAAAAATATATATATATATATATATATCTTAGAAAAAAGTTTTCTTTTCTTTAATGGCTTTAAATTTTGGATAGGTTGTCCAATATTCTATGCCGAGGCCAACATATAATGCTAAAGTCTGCCGTCGTGATCAATAGTTTTATATTTAACTTTATTTTTTATTTTTTTTCAATATATAAATTTTTGCACATGAAATTTTTTATTTTTAAAGTCTGTTTAGTAATGTTGTTCTATTAACATTGTTTAAGTATTATAAAAATATATGTAGATGAAAAATTGTTATGAAAATACATACTCCCTCCGTCCCAATTTTTTTGTCCTGTTTGAAAAGTCAAACTTTTTAAGGGAACATCATTTATTGTTTTGTCTATCTTTTAAAAATGTATAAGTTTTCAAAACTACACTTAAAAAAATTTATTAAAAAATTGAATTAGTAAATTAATAGGGGTATAATAAGAACATTAGTAAATTAATGACTTTTATTTTTGAAAACAGGACAATATTTTGGGACATCTCAAAATAAAATAGAGGACAAAAAAAATGGGACGGAAGGAGTATTATATTGGTTAAATAATGAAAACGGAATTAAACACCTCTTAATATATATATATATATATATATATATATTTTGTGTATATATATTATTATCTCACTGCCTTTCACTTCTTCGAACATTACTTTTTGTGTTTGTCCTACCCGTCTTCACATCCCACTCACTCCCAGACGATATTTATGAAAGTCTCAGTTTTGTCTTTGACTTGGTCTCCCCTTGCCTTCTTTTTCTTCCTATTCCTATTTTGTTTTCACACTTCAGCCAAACCAACCTTTTTGGCTTAACAAAAAGCGACACTTGACCAAACCAATAGCACTGTAGTAAAAGCTATTGGCTCTTTTTATATATATAGTTGGTAGAAGTAGAAGTAGACATACAACCAACACAAAAACTTATAGAACGTAATAAAAGCGCTCCACTAAGTTTTGTCCAACTGTTTAATTCCATTTTGAAAATCTCATACATGGCCACCGGGCTTATAAGTAATAAATCTCATTTTCAAAGGGAATATTTGGGCTTAACTAACTATATTTTAATACGTGTAAAAGAAGAGAATGAAAAAAGGGAAGTAAAATAAGTTTGAGAAGAAAATGGAAAGAAAATGGGAAGAGAAATGAGTTTGAGAAGAAAATTACAAAATCATCTCTTCATTTTACGTTCATTCCACTTAATAATAACGATAATAGTAATTTACTCTCCATCATTTCAATTTTTATGTCTCTACCAAATATACATGATGGAAGGCAAATATTTTCTACCATCCCAATATTTTTTTTTATCAAATATACATGATGGAAGGCAAAATAATAATAATAAAACATGTGGTGATTCATGCACAATGAAATTCATATCAATGGTAAATTTATGCAAAAGTGATGTTGCTCCACTCATAATTTACCTTCTTAATAAGATATGTTGTAAAAAGAAATGTGTCTCTAGTATTACTTGTCTAAAAGTTACCTTCCAATAATGATAATAAAAGCATCAAATTAAAAGAAATATAGTCATCAAATTAATTAAAGTGAGAAGCTTGAGAATTGAACTACCAAAATATCAAAGAAACAAGGAAAATATAAAACTATGGAAGGCAAAAGAAAGGAGTTTTTATGTCTTATTCCTCCCATTTCCATCAACAGCCCTCAGATGCCAAAAATGACTTTTGTTAATGATAAAAAGAACGCTATTTAAGAAGGAAAAATAGTCAACAATATTGGTCTCCTTAATATCAAGAGAAAACTGTGTGGACCCTTATACCTTGCATTATTTTCCTTTCCCCGTCTTGAATTGAAATTTGAAAGTGATCTTTACCCAAATTCTTGAATTTCAGTCATCTTTATTTATATTTTCATGTGAAGATAAGGCCTTAGTCCCTTTCTACACCAGAAGAAAATCGTGTGTACTCTATTATTTTCCTGCATTATTTTTGTTTCTCCATCTTATATCAAAAATAGTCTAAAACATTGAACATGTGATGTGAACATAAGCCTTAGGCTTCTATAAAACAAAGAAAACAATGTGAACCTCTATTCTTTCCTCACATTATTTTTATTTTCCCAGCTTAAATTGTCCAAACCCACTAGATATTTTAGTAGGCTTAGTTGGGCCAGATACAAATTCCTCAATAGAAGCTCACAAAAAACGTCCACCCAAGCCCATTTATAAATGGAGTATTGATTTTGAAAATCCTGGAGACAATGACTCAAAATTCAAGGATCATTTTAAGGTATACAGAAGTACAAATTGAAATTAAAAAAAAAAAAAAAAAGCATTGTACAAATTCATAAAATAAACCAAAACAAATGAAGATTTCTTTTTTGAAAATTTTTAGGTTTATAGTTGTAAAGTTGTGATTTTCAACTATGTTATGTTGGCTTTAATTCGGTGTCAAATTTGATTGTAATTTCTTCAATTATTTTTTCCTTGTATGTATATGGGTTTCTAATTGTAAGGGATGAATGTGAGAGATTGTGAAGACTTAAGTTTCAAAGGATGAACAAGTGGATTTGTAAGTGTCTTGCGAGTAACTTACCCGCGAAAGAGCCACGTGTAGAGCACATGACTGGAAGATGAAGAGTCATGCCAGGCTGGAGGTTTTCGCGAGTGTCTCGCGGGTAAGGCCAACCCGCGAAGGACTCGCAAAACTCTCTGTTCTGCAAAAAGTTATGTTTTGCTTTACCATATATTTATCCACACTATATATACCATCATTACCCACAAATTGTAAAGAAGTGTTTTTCAGAGAGAAAACCCTAAAAAATAAACTTGAGAGTTAGAGATTGTTATACTCACAATCATCTACACATTTCCTTGTGGTTTTTCTCAACTCCTATCTCTCCATCTCTACATCCTTGAGAGGTTGATAACCCAAACACTTACCACACCCATTCTGAGTGTAAAGTGAGATTTTGGTGCTGTTGGGAAGCATTGGAAAGAGCTATTCATTGGCAAATACAATCGGGCTAAATTGCGGGATCCGGAAAGTTAGAGAAGACAAGGCTTCAAAAAGTCAATTGGTAGCAGGAACTTGGAGGGCTCAAATACATGGGGTAGACTAGGGTTGGAGGGTCTTTTGTTATTTATGTACTCCAACTTTATTCTCTAGTGGATCAATTTCGACTTAGAGGGTCGCGGAGAGGTTTTTTGCCAAGTTCTTTGGTTTTCTCTTCGATAACACGTCTTGGTGTTATCTTGTGTTTGCATCTCTCTTCTCTACTTTTAAGCTTTTCTTTTATTGTTGATAATGGATGAATATGGCTTAGGGTAGTGATAACAGTTATTTGCGCTTGTTTACTTTTGTTCCACACTTAGTATAAGTTAGAGTAAAAATTATCTAGCCATAATTTTAATTTGGGGGTCTAAACAAGCTCTTGTGTTTTTGCACAAATCTAAACTTTCAATTGGTATCAGAGCGGGTACATTTATCGGATTTCATTATCCTAGTGTGATCCTAGACCCCAAGTGAGATGGATAGATCTCAATCCCTTAATGCTCCGCCATACTTTGATGGGAGTAATTATGCTTTTTGGAAAGTACGTATGCATGCTTTTCTTTGTGCCATTGATGAGACAATGTGGGATTCCATTGAGAATGGATATGTAAGACCCACTATTGCCAAATTTGAATGGGATAAGGCTGCTTTTGCTTTGGCAAACGCTAATAGCAAAGCTATTAACGCTATTTTTTATGGTGTTTCTACTAATGAGTTTCACATGTGAAGACTGCCAAAGAGGCGATGACTATTCTTGAGACAACCTACGAAGGTACCAAGAAGGTTAAGGACATTAAGCTTCAAATGCTCACTACTCAGTTTGAAGAAGTAAAGATGAGCGACGATAAGTTGTTTGATTCTTTTTATGGAAGACTCAACGAGACAGTGATTGCCAAGCTTAATCTTGGGGAGAAGACTAAAGATGCCAAGGTGGTGAGGAAGATCTTGAGATCCTTACCCGAAAACTTCTGAGTTAAGGTCACAGCCATAGAGGAGAGTAAAGATTTGGATGAGATAAAGATTCAAGAACTCATTGGATCTCTCAAAACCTATGAGCTCGGACTCCCCTCTCACAAGTCCAATAAATCACTTGCTCTTAAAACTATAAATGAGAGAATGGGTGATTCCTCCAATGAAGAAGATATAGAAAAGGAGGTGGCGTTTCTTGCAAAGAACTTCCAGAAATTTCTCAAGATGAAGAACAATGGGAAGTCATTTGGTGAAGGAAAATTCTCTTCCTCAAAAAATGACAAGAATGAGTTCTAGAAGAAGAATGGGAAAGACTCGTCATCAACTCAAGGAATCGTGTGCTATGAATGTAATGGGCACCGACATCTCAAGAAAGATTGTCCAAACTATTTGAGAGGAAAGGGGAAAGTGTTTACAACCACCCTTAGTGATTCAGAAAGCTCAAATTCCGATGTAGAAGGAGAATGTGATAATGAGGGAAACTATTCAGCTTTCATGGCAATTACAATAGTTGACTTTAGAGGTGAGTTGAGTGACTTGGTTGATGAGCTTGGTGTACATTCCGATGGTGAAGAAATTGATGATTCGGAAGATGAGGATGTGTGCCTCAACGAAGGTGAGAAGAACCTTCAAGAAGTGTATGATGCGTTGCTTGAAGATTGTGGCAAATATGCCAAGGTTGCAAAGAACGCAGTTAAGAAGAAGAAGAAAATTGAAGAAGAGCATAAGTACATACTTGTGCAACTTAAAGAGGCAAAGTGTGAAGTTGAAGGGCTGAAGGAAGAATTGTTGAATGCCTACTTGAAAATCAAGTTCCTTGAACTTGAAATCATTCAAGCAAATGTCAAAGTAGAGCGCATTTCTACCAAGAAACTTGACAGCATTCCCTCTTCTCAAAAACCTTCAAATTACAAGGCCGGACTAGGCTATACCGGTGAAGGAAGCTCAAGCAGCAAACCCAAGAAGGAAGTGAGGTTCGTATTGGCCAAAAACGTAGAGAAATCTAAAGTGGAGAAGCCCAAGATTAAGACCCCTGTTATTGCAAAGAGAACCATTGGTGCAAAACCAAAAGAAAAAGGGAAGTCATTACCCAAAAGTCAAAGGTGACCTCAAGTGAAGCATTTTTGTCATCATTGTGGTGTGCAAGGGCACACAAGGCCAAATTGCTTCAAGCTTCAGGCACTCAAGAGGGCTGATTCTTTGCATGGCCAAGACAACTCAAGAAGAATGCCAAAGGAAATTCAAGCTAAAGGAGAAAATGAGAGACAACTTATTGGAGATGTTATAGAGATGTTGAAGAACATTTCATCATGCCTTGCTAGATTCACTCCGAGGTTTGAGAGTTATGTCGGTCATACCCCTCCATCTCGAGATCTCACCCAAAACACTCGTACAATGTGGGTGAAGAAGGGTACTAATGCATGATCACTCACTATGATCATGCATTAGTACCTCTAACGTATTAGGATTATAGTTTCATGCATCATGACATATGCAATCTTCTTGTGTCATTGCTTTCATTTTAAGTATGTTTCTTTTTCAAGTCTTTGTTTGTTGTTTCTTGATTTTGTTGGTCTTACTTTGTTTGTTCTGTTTTTTAGTGTGTTAAAAAATTCAAAAACCCATAAAAAGTGAAAAATATCAAAAAATTTGATCGCTTGTGTTGTGTATATTATATGTGAGTTTGGCCTAGCACCTCCATACTAATGGCGTAGTGCATTTATGAGCTTAACTTGTTATGTATGCACATTTTCTAAGTGCAAGCGATATCTAAAAATCTACGTTTAATTGTTGTAGATAGATATTCAAGCTTGTCATGAATTATTAGTCAATAGTCTTACTTGATCTTGATACATGAGTAGATTTATGCCTATATATCTCCTCGCATTTTCTTTCTTTTTCAAAAGAGCTCTTTAAATGTCAATCTCCAAAAAGAGAAAGAGTTGAAAAAGTCTTGCTTCGAAAACTAGTTTGACTAGGAAAAGGTAGAGCAATTTGTATTAAAATGTACGGTGCCAAAACCAAAGACTTATTTGTCAAAAATACATCAAAAAGTTCATGGCATCATTTCTCAAGAATTTGAGTTATATTTGATCAAAAGTATGAAAAATGGAAGCCAAATGAAAAGCTTTCAATCAATTGTAAACACATTGGTGAGGAGTCATATATGTTCATTTCTACAAGTGAGATAGGTCACTTAATTTTGTACTATTTGTGTATGACTTGATTGAATTGACCATTGAAGCTTCATACTAGACTATAGACTATAGACTAGTTCATACTTGATCCACACACACATCACACAAGTCTAATGTTCAATGAATGCTTATTCTATTTGTGTGATTGTACGTGTTCAAATGTGATGTGTATACTTAATTGCTTGTTGATCAAACCTAAAAAGATTTTTAAGTATTTTATATGTTTTTTAAAGTGTTTTTTTTTTTAAAAAAAAAAATTTATATGTATTTTATGTGTTTAGAGTTCTTTCCAAACAGTCTATTTCATTTTTGTTCAAAAACTCTTTCATAGACATTTTCGCGAGTAAGTCGCAATTAAGAACCTACTCGTGAAAATGAGGAAGTCAATTTCAGTATTTCTTGAAATTCAAACAGAGAACTTCGTGACTGCTTCATAAGTAAGAGCTACTCGCGAAATCTGTCAAAGTGCTTTAGTGGTCATTTCATGAGTAACATCGCGAGAAGTTTACATGCAAAATGAGCGGTTTTGCAGTTTTTAAAGCCAAACAGTGACAGTTTTTCAAAAACTATCCTTTTGCCTCCTCCATGCCTCTCTCAACCCAAAACACTTCTCTTAGAATCTCACCAAAAACTCAAGATCAATCCCTCCTAAGACTCATCTAAGGTATGTTTTAACACTTTTTCACTCTTGTTTCCTCAGATTAAGTCTTAGATTCTAGGATTTCTAGGGTTGGGTTATTTTTGGAGGGTTGGGAAAAACTTGTGTTTCTTGCAAAATTTTTAAATTTTCTTGATTGGGTTGTGTCCCATTGTGTTTGTTTGTATTTGTGTTGGCCCCAAGTGGCATTTTAACATAGTGGTTTGCATGCACTTTAAGTGTTTGATGAAATGCCAAAATGACATTTTCTCGTTGTTTTGGACTCTGATGAGTACCAAATTTTGGAGATTACTATGTTTTTACATTCTTAACATGTTTTAAACATTGGTTGTGTGTTTCATAGACTTTTCCCCACGAGTGCTTTGTCATGCATTGCTCATGCATCTCACATGCACACCATATGCACACACTTGATCACTCGACATGTTTTGCATTTCACTCATGCTAGATAAGTCTTGTTACATGTTTAGCACTTAAAACATGATCTTGTGACTTTGTTTGTTTGTTTTTATGTTCCTTTTTAGGATCTTTGTTCTTTTTGTGGACTAACTTGTATCTAATCAAGTTTGTTTCCTTGTTTGTATTTGTTGTTGTTTGTTTGTGTTGATGTTTATTTTGCAGATGTCTCCTATCAAGAAATCGGCCTTAAAAAAGTCTTCAAAGCGTCCCCGCAATCATCTTAGAGAGGACTGTGGACTTATAGTCCTTAAAGGGTAGTTTCATTTCAGAAGTGTTCAACGAAAGGATGTGGACGAAGTTATTGAATCAGATGGACAATGTGTATGAAGATGTCATTCAGGAATTCTATGCCAATGCCATTATGGAAGGGGATCACATCAACTGTTGGCTAAAAGGGAGAGAGTTCCTAATCTTAAGGGAGTTGATCCATGAGATCTTGGAGGTTCGTCCAACGACTCCACACACATCTCTACAATATGATAACAAATGGGAGAAACTAAAACCCCTTGTGAAATCCTTGGTGGACGGATCAACAAGAAGGCCTTGCACACCATTATGTTCACCCCGGAGATGCGAACTTTGACCTATATCATGATCTTCAACCTCTACCCGGTGAGGAACTTGACGAACTTGTCAGCACCAAGGTCCATATTCCTATTTGATCTCTTCACCCGCAAGGAGATTGATATCTACAGTCACATCTACCACCTCTTCACCAAAAGCATCACAAAAAGGAATTCAAGGCTAACTCTACCATTCCTAAGCCTTGTCATGTCTCTTATTTTAAGTGCAAGGGTGAAGATTCCAAGTGGACTTCAAGTGATGCAAAGAGAAGATCCAATAAGTGCGCAAACCATAATCCGAAGTAAAGCTCATATCCTCGAACCAACTATTGGTATCTCTCAAGTTTCAAGGGATGAAGAAGGAGGAGACACTGAAGAGGAAATTGAGCATTTCACTTCAGTTTCGGAGGACACTACACAATCCTCTTCCCAATCATGTGCATGAGCATCCGGTCATCTTGATCATCTAATTGGAAGGGTTTAAGAGTTGCATGTCATGCTAGCTTCCCACATTAGCCACTCCACATCTCAATTCACCTACCTTGAAGGCCAGATCACTGCCCTCTCGTTTTAGATTGATGACATGATGAGGAATCAGGAGCAGAACTCAGAGTCAGAGTCCAAGGCATTCTAGTCTCTTTGGCTATTCCGGTAAAAAATGGGGAGTAGTTTGAGGGGGAGTACAACTTGAGGGGGAGCATACTTTAGCATATTTTAGTATACATTGGTTTATTTTGGTGGTTTTTAGTTTACTTTAATTTTTTATAGCTTTTGGATATTTACAATGCTTTCCTTTAAAGCTTTCAAGGACTTTAGTTTAAAACTTAGTTTTCTTTAGTATTGTTTTGTATCTTGGTTTTTATAGCTGTTTTGATGCTTATTGCTTTCTAATGCTCTTAGCTTTAGTTTTCTTAATGCATCATGTTTGTTGGACATGCAATTGATTTTAGCATTGCTCTTAATTGCATTGCATGTCCGGATGATCATTTACTTGATAAATGTTCATTGTAGTGATTTCTTAATGACTGCTCATGTTTGATAAGGTTATGCTTCATAGCTTATATTTCTTTTGGTATCTTGATCGCATTTTATTTGTTCCTTATACGTACCTTGTGTTCTACTTGTCGTGAGCTTAATGAAATTTTGTTGTATACGCAAGTGTTTCGGGATACAGGTGTATACAGTGCAAGTGCTCCACAGTTTCTAGAATTAGGTGTGAGTGAGTTTTGCCTATGTTCCCAAACTCATGTTTAAGTCTAGAGTCTGTTTAGGGGTTTTGTCACAGAATAGCCAAAGGGAGAGATTGTAAAGTTGTGATTTCCAACAATGTTGTGTTCGCTTTAATTCGGTGCCAAATTTGACTGTAATTCCTTCAATAATTTTTTCCCTGTATGTATGTGGGTTTTTAATTGTAAGGGATGAGTGTGAGAGATTGTGAAGACTCAAGCTTCAAAGGATGAACAAGTGCATTTCGAGAGTGTCTTGCGAGAAGCTTACCCGTGAAAGAGCCACGTGTAGAGTACATGACTAGAAGATGAAGAGTCGTGCTAGGCTGGAGGTTTTTGCAAGTGTCTTGCAGGTAAGGCCAACCTGTGAAGGACTCGCGAAACTCTTTGTTTGGAAAAAAATTATGTTTTACTTTACCATGTCTTTACTCACACTACATATACTCTTATTACTCACAAATCGTAAGGGAGTGCTTTTCAGAGAGAAAACCCTAGAAAATACACTTGAGAGTTAGAGATTGTTATACCCACAATCATCTACACATTTCCTTATGGTTTTCCTCAACTCCTACCTCTCCATCTCTACATCTTTGAGAGGTTGATAGATCAAACATTTACTACACTCATTCTGAGTGTAAAGTGAGATTTTGGTGTTGTTGGGAAGCATTAAAAGAAGCCATTCATTGGCGGATGCAATCGGGCTGAATTGCGGGATCCGGAAAGCTAGAGAAGACAAGGCTCCGAGAAGTCAGTGTGTAGCAAGAGCTTGGAAGGCTCAAGTACATGGGGTAAACTAGGCTTGAAGGGTCTTTTACTATTTGTGTACTCCAACTTTATTCTCTAGTGGATCGATTTCGACTTGGGGGGTCGCGAAGAGGTTTTTCACCGAGTTCTTTGGTTTCCTCTTCGATAACACGTCTCAGTATTATCTTGTGTTTGCATCTCTCTTCCCTACTTTTAAGCTTTCCTTTTATTGTTGATAATAGATGAATATGACTTAGGGTAGTGATAACGGTTATTTGCACTTATTTACTCTTGTTTCGTACTTAGTATAAGTTAGAGTAAAAGCTATCCAGCTGTAATTTTAATTTGGGAGTCTAAACAAGCTCTTGTGTTTTTGCACAAATCCGAGCTTTCAATAGTCAACATTTAAATGATTGTACAATGATTTATTTTCTCAATTATGTTGATGAATATGCATTTTTTATTTTGTTAATATCTGTTAATTGATACTTGAAATGAAAAAAATAAATTACAATTGATATATTTTTTTTGGTTGAATAAATTGCAATTTATATATAACAAGTTTGGTCTCATTTGGAATAGGATTGCTCACTCCTGGATTTTACTTTAATCCAGGAGTGACCAACATAACACTCACCATATCATTATTTTAAAATTTTTTCTTACAAAAGAGTATATATGTTATTGTAGTTTAGCCCACATTTTTTTTTAAATAAAAGAAATAGCTAGATTAGATCTTAGAAAAATATTTTTCTTTTCTCTCATGGCTTTAGATTTTGGTTTAATGAAACTTTCTTATCAAATAGTACTGGGCATTGGATAGGTTGTGAAAGATCACGCTTCTAAGCCGAATCTAACATGTAAATGTAATGACAAAGTCTACCATCCTATTAAATAATTATATATTTAATTTTTTAATTAGATTCTCTAAATATAAATTTTCCAACATGTAAACATCAAGATTTTATAATTTTGTGTGTGTTTTTATATTACAATAATTAAAGTGCAGGCCAAGTGGTTTATCTCTTTAAATTTTAAACCTTGATATATTCAAAAAGAAAATGCTAAAGTTAAAAATCTGGTTTTGAACCCTATGTATTCAAATTGTTCTCATGTCAATTGAAAAATATGTTTCAGACCCTTTTATTAAATATGTAACAAAATTATTAATTAATTATCAATTTATCTCAATTATATGATCAACAAGATAATTGTATTTTATCAAAATTACATACACCAAATCATAAAGTAAGTAATATAAATAATAATAAAACTGGATTTGGTGAGGGCTTGTAAAACCAAATTTTACAAATACAAACATTGTGATGTATTTTTTTAAAAAATTAATCCTCTTGTCATTGACTAACCATAGAAGAGACTGAAAAAAATGAGTCATGAGACTTGTTTAAATAAGCTCATGAGTTATGTAACTTTAAGACAAGTGAATAATTTTATGTATAATGATATAATAGGTTAGAGAAAATTCCTTCAAAGTCGTTGGTAGTTAAACTATAATAAACTTTTTTTTTTTTTGGTTTTTGGATAATTCTAGGTAGGGGTGTCCACAGGTCGGCCTGGGTCGGGCTTGTGCCCAACCCGGACTCGACCCGACAGACTCGGGTGGGAGAAATCGGAACCCGCAACCGACCCGTGTGGAGCTTCGGATTGGCTGGATCGGGTCTTGTCGATTTCGGGTGCATATCGAGCGATTTCAGGTTTGCTACAGGGGGTCAAATCTGGCCGGATCTCGACAAATCTGGCTGGATCTATCGAGATCTGGCCAATATTCATCCATATCCTTCGAGTTTGTGCCCAAATCTCGCTATAATTGTCAAGATCTAGCCAAGATCTCATTATATTGGCGGAGTTTTGAGTTTAGACTTACCGGTTTTTCGCCGGAACACGAGACTCAAACCAAGATCTCATCATATTTGTCGATGAATGTTCACATCGGGCGGGCTGAGATCTCATTATATTTGTTGATGAAGTTCACATCGGGCGGGTCGAGTTCTTCGGTTTCTCAGGCAGTCAAACCGAGACTCGAACCGATCGCGTCGAGTCTTCAAGCTGGCGACTAGCAGCCGACCGAACCACTGCTCAGATTGGGTGGTTATCGGGTCAGAGATCGTTGGGCCGAAAAGATTCATCGGGCCGGGCGGGTGCTGGACAGCCCTAATTCTTGGTTTGGAGGCATCGAGTGCTTAGGGAGTATGAACTCCACGAACCAATGTGCTGAAGGAGGCCCATCCAGTCCTTCAAAGTGTAGATACAACCATTCCCTTTTGTCCAAGCCCACATGGCCACGTTGTCTTTTCCTTACCATAAATCTCAAAGCAAACGAAAAGGTTGAATTGAAGCAAATAAGATCGCAAAAATTTATTGAACTGGTAATAATTAGTTAGTTTCCAGTCCACTAATTTAAGTAGTTCTACTGCTCATTAAAACTTGAAAGTAAGACGTTTGATGCACTTGTATGGCGCTAAAAACTTATTTCATATAAACTGTGCACTTGTATGGCGCTAAAAACTTATTTCATATACACTGTTGATGCAAAATCATCATGTGAAACTAAGATAAATAAGCCTTGGTGGCACTGATTATAGAAATCAACCACCTACATGACCAAATGTAGGAATTAAAAAAAAAAAAAAACGTACAAACTCCAATTTTTTTAGTTAATTATTTCAAGAGGATGCCCATAGACTACCCATTTACTAAATCATATTGAAAATATACACATCATACTTTGCAAAATCACAGGCAACATAGCCTGTACAAACTAACATAGAAAATACAAATATGCAAGAAGTTCTATCAGTGAAATTTGCATCAATCACATCATTCCCACCAATTGTTTTCCCAGTTGATCCAAATGAACCAAGTGCAATGCCAAAAGTAACCCAGCATCGAGTTGACTGGATTGGCTATAGATCAACAATTGTGGGAAAGGTTTCTAGAAAGCACGTTCACATAAGTTTGAATGTTAAAATGTTATGGGTTTTAAGAAGAACTCAAAAAAAAAAAAAAAAAAAAAAAACATAGACAATCACACACAAGAGAGAATGCTAAGGATTTATGTGATTCGGCCTTTGGCCTACATCCACGGGCGAAGACAGAGAAAATTCCACTAACAAATATGGAAAATACAAAGGTGGTATGACAGAATTCTCACAAAACCCAAACCCCAATACACCCAAATTACTCAATATAAAGAGATATTGTCATGCTACAACTACAACAGCAACAAAGTTGTAGTCCTAAAATTTAGGATGGACAATTGTTGCAGTGCATGCAAAGAACTGAAGAAGTCAATCCGGAAAAGTTAATAGACTTTTAATAGGAATCCAATTCAAAGTCACGTCATGTTGACCGCTCCAGTTACATAATTTCTTAATTCAGGTCAGCCATTGCATCTTTAATGGCTTGGGTTGATCCACCAGAGATGGCATCCTTGAGGTCTTCCTAGCTTCTACTTTCTCCTTGATTGGGTCAGAAACTTTTGTCTCCCTGCTCTTTAAGTTCCTTCTCAATTTGGTACAAAATTGAGTTAGCTTGGTTCTTTGTGTCTATGGCATCTCTCTTTTCCAGGTCTTCCTTTCCAAACTTTTCAGCTTCTCTAACCATCCTCTCCACGTGCAATTTTAGTAACATAATTAGGTTAGGTTTACAGGTACTTATAGAAGCTTCAATTCTTCAACCATAACAAGCAGTAGAATATAAAATGTGAGTGTTTCTTTTTATCTTGGTTCACATTTTGATACAGTATAGATACTTGAATTGCTGAGATTTCAGAAAGAAAAGAAAGATACAAGTTCTTGAAGACCATGGTAGCATCATTGAAAGGGGTAACAATAGTAAAAAAGAAGCCCTAAAGCTATAAAATTAAAATTAAAGATTAAGAAATAAAAGATCTTTTTTAATTTCAATTTTTATTTAGAAAATGCAAATTAGCATATAAACAAGAAAAGTCATTTTCTGCCAACAATGGCTATTGTAATAGGACTATAAAATATCTAAGTAGTATAATGCACTAATACAGAAATGAGCCTTGATTTACTTGGAGTTTGGTGATGCAATATCTTATAGTTCTATAGTTGCATTTGTTATATATATTCAATTATTTCTCAGATGATTAGATAATTATAGTCGGCTCCAATGGGTTGGATTTCAGGATCATTCAAGCCCACAAATTAACCAAAAATTCTAATTTCTAACTCATTCTAAAAATATCTCTAGCTACAACAAGCTTCAACCACTAGATACTAATTCATGCCTTCTATTGAGAACTAAAACTTGCTGTCTCTAGTTTGAACAAATACCAAACTCCCTTCATAACAACAGTTTTTCGAAACGTACCTTATCACTTGGCAAGGTGCTAGCACCAGTTATGGCAATATCCTGCTTCTTTTCAATTCCCTTGTCAACAGCAGTGACTGAAAGGATACCATCGGAATCAATATCACATTTCACCTCAATTTGAGGAACTCCATGTGGCACATGTGGGATGACATCTAAGTGAAAGCTTCCAAGAGATTTGTTATCCCTCACAAACTCTCTCACCTTGATAGAGGTTAATCTCTACACTGGTCCATCCATCTGCAGCAGTGGAGAACACCTCTGATTTGGAAGTCAGCAAAGTTGCGTTCTTTGGGATAATCTTTGTCATTACACCACCCAAAGTTTCGAGTCCTAGAGGCAATGGAGTGACATCCAAGAGCACAATGTCACTAACTTCTCCAGCTAAAACACCAGCCTGAAAAAAAAAATTGACCAAAATAAACATTGATGCCTCAACAATTTATGCAATATCAATAAGTATTACAGCAGATAATATCAGAAATAGGGATACATAGTCATTTATCTTTCAAATGGACTAAGAAAAAAAATTAGAGCGCGTTAAAATAATTGTTAAATAATTTAATTCACCATTTCTAGTAGCTTAAGCTATTAGAACAAGTAGTAACTTATCTTCATATCAAAGAGCTCAACTGCTCTACCTCCTATTAAAAAAAATTAAAAAATCCTACATGTTGCAACCCACTTAAGTGATAGTTTATCTCAACAAGATAAGGACAAACCTGAACTGCAGACCCAAGAGCAACAACTTCATCAGGATTTACAGTCACATTGGGCTCTTTTCCAGTCATCTTCCTCACAAGCTCCTGAACAGCTGGGATGCAAGTAGAACCACCAACAAGGATTACTTCATCTAAATCTTTGAAGGAAAGATTTGCATCTTTCAAGGCAGTTTCAACTGGTCCTCGTAGCCTAAGAAAAAAATAGATTTCAGTTGTAATCCACTGAACTTATGCAGGCAGAGAGGTATTCATATTGACAAAAACATACTGTTTTAAATCAAAAGGAAGCAAACTCCAGTAATGGAAATCAAACACACACCACTATTTCATATGAGAATTATTCCATTTTGGAACATGCATAGAGGGCAACCACAGAGTAGAAGTTTTCAACTTACATACCTGTCTAGCAAATATGAACATAATTCTTTAAATCTGACCCTTGTCAGGGTGGTGTCAATGTGTTTTGGACCATCCGCAGTGGCGGTAATGAAAGGTAAACTGTAAAAACAGAAAGCTTTTCCTCAGTGATCATGCCAAAGAGAAAGATCCATTCATAGAAAGAAGGCATAGAAATTGTCACATACCTTATACTAGTCTGAGTCAGAGATGACAGCTCCATCTTTGCTTTCTCTGCAGTCTCTGTGAGACGTTGTAGAGCTTGCTTGTCTTTCAGAAGGTCTATTGCTTCATCTCTTTTAAAGTTTTGGGCAAGCCAAGCAACTATTCTCTGTTTAAGATTATAGAATATAGACGTGCAATTTTAGTAACAACTAACAGACCAGAAAACAAAGAATAGCGAAAGCTCTATTCATTTGTCTTGTCCAAACCTTGTCAAAATCATCTCCTCCTAGATGAGTGTCCCCTGATGTGGAAAGTACCTCAAATACTCCATCTCCAACCTCAAGAACTGCAGATTTAAAACATAACTGACCACAACAATCACTGTAACAATTTCCTTGTGCACCAAAAGAAAACAAGTGAAAAATCACATCTGATGAGTATTAGTGTGCTATTTTTAGAAAACTATATATATTCATATTAGTGTGATAATATGAGGCGGACTAGCATGTAACTTACCAATAACAAAGCAAATCCAATAAGAGAAGTAACAAAGCTGGCATACCTGAAACATCAAAAGTACCACCTCCAAGGTCAAAAACCAGAATGGTCTCATTGTTTTTCTTCTCAAACCCATAAGCAAGTGAAGCAGCAGTAGGTTCATTGATTATCCGCAGGACGTCTAACCCTGCAATGCGACCTGCATCTTTCGTAGCTGTCCTCTGTGAATCATTGAAGTATGCAGGCACTATGATCACTGCTTTACTCACCTCATCATTCAGAAACTTGGATGCATCCTCCACAAGCTTCCTCAATACCTGTGCAGAAATCTCCTCAGCTGCAAATTGCTTGCCTATGGTCGGACACTCGAGCTTCACCACCTTCACATTGCCATTTTCATCCTGCACGACCTTGTAGGACACCTATATTGGAATATTGGAATAATGGTTAAATGATTAAATTCACACTTTTAAGCATAGTTTATCATGGTATCAAACAATTGATCCAAAATTCCTATCTCTAATTAGTCAACTAATAGTTAAAATATTATAAAGATTAACAATTTAAGCTTTTTCATTAAGTAATAGTTTCTCATGATATAAAACATCAGATGATCCAAATTCAAATCATCTCCAACATACTAATAATTAAATGATTTTATTAAACATTTTCTATCATGATATCTGAACATGTTATAGCATACTAATGGCTATAAGAATATAAAATTATCAAAATTTACCATTTAAGTGATAGTTTATTATGATTGCATAACAAGTAACATCTAATCCAAATTCAAATCCTATCTATAATCTACTAATATTTAAATGATTAAATTTACAGTTATTTATTATAATAATAATAATATATGTTTGATTAAAAAAAAAAATCAAGATTAATCTAAAAATTGGGTTTTGATCAAACAATACCAGAACATGTCACGGGATCCAACAAAGCAATCCTAAGTTCCTATCTCCAAATAGCATACTAATAGTTAAAAGATCATTAAAATTCACATTATAAGCTCTAGTGAACACTAATCCAAATACAAATTATCTCTCTAATCTACAAATTCTGCCTCCACTTTACTAATGGTCAAGTTCAAAATACTAACTTTACAGTAAAAACTTTTAAGAAAAGTGATAAATTTACCAACTTGCTTGGCCTCCTCATCCGCTTCAGACATTTTCCTCCCGATAAACCTTTTCACAGAAAAGAAAGTGTTCTCAGGATTCACCACAGCTTGTCTCTTAGCAATTTGCCCCACAAGCTTATCACCATTCTTAGTGTACGCCACCACAGATGGTGTCGTTCTCTGCCCCTCAGCATTAGTCACAATCGTTGGCTTCCCACCTTCCATGGCTGCCACCGCACTGTTAGTTGTCCCCAAGTCAATACCAACCACTTTCTCACACACCACCACATTGTTGTTCTCATTTCTCCTCCTCCTTCTACTACTACAACTACTCCATTTCGTTTTTGGTTGCTGACCCAAGAACAAGTTTCTTGAGCTGGTTATGGTACACCAAGTTTTTTTGCTTGGCTTATGGGAACACGAACGATAGAAGTGGATATGGGTTGGTGTTAAAGTCGCCATTTTTTTTTTTCTTTTGGGTTTGTTATTTGTATAGACTTGGTGTTTGTGTGATAATGCAAAGAGTGTTTTGGGTTTTGTAATAAAAGAGAGATATCCATGTGGGCACTTCTGGAATGCTCTGGGTTTTGCTGAGTTCTGTCACTTGCTGAGACCGTGTAGAAGGTTTGGAGTTTTTGGAAGGAACAATAGGACGCGCCTAGAAAGTCGAAAGCTAGGGACTCTGAACTATTAGTCTATTTCTAGTATTCTCGTTTCGCACGTGTGACATGGTTCAAGGATTGGGAAGAGTAAAGATTAAAAATATATATAAATAGATTTTTTTTTTTTTTTTTTTTTTTTTTTTAAGATTGAAAATAGAAAATCTCTTGGTGATTAGAAGGTAGTAAAAGAGAACTAGAGAATGCTAATTTGGCCCAACCCAATATGTCGTATTTCTATTGGTAATATTTCTAACCCATGCAATCTAACTCAATCAATAGTACTATTAATAGTTTAAAAAACTATATTTTTTTAATTTATTAGTTTGATTTATTTTGGATTTTGGATTTCGGGATTTAGTTTAAAATTTATATGTGTTATAGTTTAAATTATTTTGGTATTTTGAGACTTAGAGTCCGTTTGGTACATGTATTTAAACACATGTTTTCAGTTTTTAAACAACATTACATGTATTTTTACAAATTTTTTCACCCAAACATATTTTTAAAAAAACTAAAAACTGTTGTTTAAATACATGTACCAAACAGGCCCTTAGTTTTGAAGAAACTGGAATATATTAGGCTCAATTATTGTAATTATTAATTAATTAAAAGACATGAATTGTTGAATAAAAACCTAATTATTTTTATTAGGTCTCACAGGTGAGACTAACCCAATTCACCCAGGTTGGGTTGCTTTTAAAGGTAACATGGATTGGATTAGCTTGGAGATTTCTCAACTCAAAGGTTGGATTGAGTTGAAAATATATACTTAAATCTAATCCAACCTAACCTACAAATTGAAAGAAATTAAGCCTTTTTATCCAACGTGTGTGTGCTAGTTTTTTTTAAAATATATATATATATATATATATATATATATATCTAGCAGGGGTGAGATATATTTAAAATGAGAGATTGCTAATTTTTAGGAAAAAAAAAGTTTATCTGATAGTTTTTTTTTTTTATAGATTTTATTGAATTACAATTTTAACCCTATTTTTTATTTTTTAAGAATAAAGATTATCTAATTAGTTTAGGGGTAAGTTCCAGTTAGCTCAATAGGTAAAATCTCTAATGGTTATATAAGAGATCTGGGGTTCAATCCCCGCCTACACCAAAAACTGATTGGTGTTTTGGTCTGATGATAAAGAGCTATCATCAGGAGCGGATGCCATAAGTTGAAACTCTCTAAAAAAAAATCTAATTAGTTTAGGGGTATTTTTTGACATTTTCTAAAAGCATAACTAACTTTTTGAATTCTCTTAATATATAGAGATAAAGATTTTTTTTTTTTTTTTGGAGAAACAAAAACACACACACACAAGGGAGAGGGAAAGGGGTTCTAACACAAAGGCAAACCACAACTCCACTCAAAAGCCATTGTAACTTTTAAGGGAGGGTGTGGCCAGTTATATTACACACAACACACTCTCTTAAGCAATGTAGGACAATTACCCATTCTTTTTTATTTTTAAGAATCAGATAAAGATTTACAATATAAGCTTTTTTTTAATAAGTAATAGTTTCTCATGATATAAAACATCAGATGATCCAAATTCAAATTATCTTCAACATACTAACAATTAAATGATTTTATTAAACATTATCTATCAGGCCAAAATGGCCAAATACCATCAATTTTTGAAATATTTAGCAAAAAAACACTATTTCGAAAATAAATAGCGATTTACCACTTTTTCAAGTACTCGAGTTTGGTGAACTCGAGTACTCTATTTTATTGTTCCACCATGGCATGCTGACATGGCATGTGGGATTTAAAAATTCCGATTAGTACTCGAGCTTTAGGAGCTCGAGTACTGTGTACTCGAGTCTGGTAAGCTCGAGTATGTCTGAACTAAACTCAATTTTATTTGCCACTCTCACTTCTCGCTTTCACTTCTCACTCTCACTTACCAGAACACACTCTCACTCTCCTTCACACCTAAACATACAAAGCCCAAACCCTCACACCATCGGCGGCAGAAAACCCGTTGGCGGCAGAAGACTCTCGTTGGCGACCTCTCACTCAATTCTCTCACTGTCTCGCACTAAGGTCAGTTTTTTAGTTTTAGGGTTACGTCTTTCATTTGAAATTTGAATGGATTCATAATTAGAAATATTGAAAAAAAAAAAAAAACACAGAGTTGATACCAAGTTTCCTTTTTCTGAAAGTTTAATGGATTCAAAACACAGAGCTAAAATTTTAATGGATTCAAAATTAGAAATATTGAAAAAAAAAAAAGTACTTTTCTTTTTTCTTATTTTTAATTATTTTGGGGCCTGAGAAACAAGATTCTTATATATTTTAGCTTAATATATTTGGGTTATTTCAAATTTGGAAGAAAGATAAATGTAAGACTCAAAAGTACTTTTCCTACAAATAAAGATGGAATTGATATGGTTGCTTGGAGTTTAAATTATCTGTTTTAAAAGACACTTTAAAGTTGTTTTGTCACTTGAAAATTATTTCATTTCTTTGAGAGTTATAGAAATACCGAGATTGTGAATATTGACCTTGACTGTTATTGCAAGACTTGTTCTTTGAATACTTTTCACTTCAATACTTCTGAATATTGACCTTGACTATTTTAACACATCCACTTCAATACTTTTCAACTACACTCAACTACACTAGATTAGAGACTATCATTTTTAGCATTGAAGGGAGAAAATGGAGAAATTAAATTTGGCTTTGAATTCTTAGCAATAACATTTTCGTAAGCACCCTTCCAAAAAAACAAACAAACAAATAGACGTTTACATGGTGATGATCCACTTGATCACATGACTGAGCTCTGTACATAAACACTTGCTAAAGAATGAGAAACCACCTTAAGAGATAGGGAAAATTTTTATAACATGCATTATAGTACTAAAAGTTCAGCGGTTAAAATACAAGAAAAGATAGTATTCTAAAAGAGGAAATTTGCTTAAAGATAAGGGTGGTTCCTATTAATGAAATGATGAGGGGGAGTCACTTAAGATGATCATGTTTAGAGGAGAATGATTAATGTATTAGTGAGAAAAAGTGAATGATTCAAGTTGAAGGAACAATAAAAAGGTAGAGAAAAACAAAAATTAACATTAGTTGAAATAGTAAAAAAGAATATGTCAAGTAAAGAAGTAATTGTGAATACAATTTCGGATAGAATAGAATGATAGATATGAACAACTCTGAGTAATTTGTTGAGGATCCATAATCAACCCCAATTTAGTTATTGGTATTGTAGTATTTCACCCTCCATTTTATGCTTATGGTGAAGAAATGCTATTTAGTCTAAATTTCCTTAATGATGAATTATTATTACTCATGTAAAGAAATCCATGATTTCCGAAATGGGGTCTCAGATGTAGGATTTGAGAGAAGTTAAAAAAAGAAAAAGAAAAAAAAAAGGCATACATACCTCATAGTTATGATTGTTATAGCTAGTTATTTTCAAATGAGTCTTCACTAGATAAGTGTTTGTATGGGTATTTATATTTATTTGTCAACAACTATAATATTAAATAAATAAATAAAATAATAATTATGATAATAAAAACCTTAAGTGGACCACATTAAACATATGTCCCTAGTCCTACTTAGAACCATTAAAAAAAAATAGGACCTACTTAGAAAGAGTGAAAGACAGAGCCAATGCATGATAAATGTGTCAAAACAAATATTGAAGATTATAAATTGTAATGGATATGACTCAAAATTGTGGTTGTCATGTTTATATTATACCTCAAAGGTTGGTGACAATGAGTAGGCTGAAATATTCAAAAGTACAGAATGCATGAGAATTGTGGTGTAAGTTTTTCAGGCCAGCCTCAAGAATTTTGTGTATGCAAGTTTGTGAATTTGTACTTGTATGACCTCCATGAGCATAGGAGCATGCTGCCTTATCCTGCCTTATCCTATTTTTCCATAGTCCATGTACTTTAAGTCAAATTGAGCCCTGCTTTTTTCTTCCCCCCCTTTCCCCACCCCCCTTCTTTTTCCATTAGCTTGCAATTTGTGCCAGATTTATTTCTGAGTCAAATGTTCTTATTTGTATTTTCTATTTTCTATGGGGCTCTGCTGCTTACACCAGCTATTGGTGTGATATGTCAATTGAAGAAGCTACTGAATTGGCTAGAAGGTCTATTTATCATGCAACATCCCGTGATGGTGCCAGTGGTGGAGTTGGTAGCGGTACTTTCTCTTTCTCTCTCTCTCTCTCTCTGAACACCACACATCCATGATCACAGTATAATTTGAACTTGTTCTTTTTATCAGTTTGTTATGTTGGACCTGATGGATGGAAAAAGCTCTCTTGACCAGTGGAACAGGAAATGGTTGAAGTAGCTAAGGCATAAGGCTCATGCTAAAGTTGGACACTCTACTATAGATGTTCTCTCCTTTAAGAGATGGATTCCAAGACATGCTTACAAGGCCTAAAATCCTTTAAGCACATGCATTTCCAGTTGTTCTTTGAAACTATTTATAGATATACTTGTCTGTAAGGTTATCACTTACCAGAGCCCATATAATTCATGGCTGTGTAGCACAACATTAAAATTTCAAGATTGGACAAATTGAGTGCTGACACACATTATTATAGTAGTGATATTATATTACATTTTCACATCAGAACTATTCATTCCAATTATTGTTTGTATACCTTTTAACTGACACAATGTCTCAGCAACATGAAATTGGAATCTGCTTGGACTTTGTTTGAAACTATATGCCTGCTAACTGGGATTGATTAATTCCCCTGTTGTTTTTAGGTTCAGATTCAATACTTTGGGGAGGGAGAAATTGTGGAGGTGTCAGGTAGCTTCAACGGTTGGCATCAGCGGATTAAAATGGATCCACAGCCATCATCAAGTATCACAGACCCCAATGCCTCAAGGTCTTTAATTTTTTGCCAAATTCTCTATTTACAACTCAGCATCACTGTCAAGTTATTTTAATTTTCATAACTAGTTTTTTCCAATCTAGGTTTCAGATATTCAACTTGTTTTATCTTAGTAGGTTAAAAAGAAAAAATAAACAACTTTTTTTTTTTTTTGGGTGATGTTTCCTTCATTCCTTGAAAAGGTGTTTGTTATGTTGTCATTTTACTCCCATTTCAGTCAAGCCCACCCTTCCTCTTAAAGCATAAAGCCCGGCAGGTCTTAGGCTTTAATGATTTGTAAAAACTTTGGAAATTTGTCAAAAAAAATATAAAAAAATATAGGAGTAAAAGGTCTCAAGAAGAAAATCATCAGGTAGAAAGTGACATAAACATGTCTGTGGTATCCAACTAGATGACTTATGCTTAATTGGTTAACCTTGACATGCCAGATGCTTCTGGTGTGACTGTCATTAATAATATGAACATAGAAAATAGTGTTTGAGTCAATCTCTAATCCTTTTCTGATGGACCACATTGGCATTGCACTTCCTCTTAGCACACAAGATGCATCTCTTCTGGCTCACTCTTGTGAATTAAAAATAATAATATTTTTATATATATTTGCTGCTTAAAATTTGATTAATTAAATAATGAGCTTACTTTGTAAAATTATGCATGGCCAATCACTAGATGGTTGCAAGTAGAATTTTTACCCAATTTCATTGCAGTTTGTGATAGTTTTCAATAATTTTTAGAAAATTTACTTCTCTTTTTAAACTAATTTTCCTACCTAAACTAACAATGAAATCACGTGGTTTAATATCCTCCAATTATGGCAAGGTTGGCATCAAAAAGGTTTTTGTACATAGTTTCTTGATTCATGGTGATTTTTGTATGGATTTCAATCCAAGAAATTCCAATCCAAGAATGTTTATTTGCTTCAAATAGTTAGTTGAATTCTGGTCGTATATATATATGTGCGTGTGTGTGTGTGGGTGTTTCAATTTATGCTTATTATGTTGGGGTTATTGGTTAGTGTACAGAAAACAATGATAGATCGCTTGGAGTTCTGTACTATCCAAGAAAAGATCAAAGCTTAAAGCCACGTAGGTAAAAGAAATGGAATCAGGCCTTCAAGACCATGCAGATTTTGGATTGATGTTGCTATCTTGTACCATGAAAATTAAGGTCCTTTAGCTTGTATGTGCAACATTTAAGTTTAAACTCTTTTACCAAGTTCCAGTGATAGCCCAGCAGTAATGGCATTCTTTGTACTGCACTATATGTCTGTGGTTCGAATTCCACCCCTCCCCTTCCCTACCTATTAAAAAAATGTTTAGATTTCTTTCTGTTTTTCTTTCCTTTTATACTTATATTTTCCATATTCACTTGGTAAGCCAGCATATAACTTAGCAAGAAATCAGGTGGTTTCCATCAAAAATCCATGCTCGTGAAATATTGATGCCTGAAAATATTGGGAGTTGCAATTTGATGGCATTTCTGGAAAGGTTGAGAATTCTTAGGTATTACAAATGGGAAGTTTGATTTTTAGGACAAAAAGTTTAGAATGTGAAAGATTTTTAAAATTGTCTCTCTAAAGTTATTAATCCCACTTATCAAAGCTATTTTCAGCTTATTATTTTGAGGGACGTAGGCAGCAAATGGGGCCGAGATTAGTTGGCCTAATGTTGTGGCAATAGATCAACCAATAAAAAAATGTAAAAGGGCAACAAATCAATAAAATTATATATGATCTCCTATCCAACATGACTTAATGCTTCTCCCTTGGTAATAGAGGGAAGTGCCAAATTTGTAGTCAATAACTAGAGTAAAATACTACTGGGTTTCATGGTTGGTGTGCTAAATTCAATCTCTAATCCTTATATTTTTTGTTAGGTGATGACAAAGAAATTATAAATTATACTATATAAATCCTATTAAGATGTGTTAGTTTATAATATATAAATCTTATTAAGATGTCTTATACACAGTCACATACAGCACTACTCCACATTTATCCTTTTTTTTTTTTATAAGTAGCACTAGTCCACAATTATTATCACTCATTTTATTGGATCATTTACTGTTAGAATTTTCCTAAAAGACATAGTCCATACAAAAAAGGAAACCTTCATTAGTGCCTTCACTCATTATCAATTACCCAAATTGAAATGCATAATGACATTTGCAATAAGATATTGCAGCCTTAGTGTATAGGTATAAAAACATTCCATCAATGCATATAGAAGGCATAGCTCAACAAACCTCCAAATCCTGCAAGACCTTCTGGGGTTAATTGTGCATAACTAAAATTATAAAACTCCTTTGTTTGATAATTGTACAAATAACCTACAATGAAGTACCAAAACATGCTTAGATAAAATAGAACAAATCACTAACCCAATTATTGACTCTATTCATGCTTATACTATCAATGTGCAATAATAATTCAAAACAGATGGATCAAATCCAACCAACCATCAAAGGTTTGATTAAAGAGTTAGCATTCATTTACCTCACTGTGTACAATTCAATTCAAGCATGCTTCACTCCAACCACAGATCATCAAAGACATTTAGAAGGAACTAAAGCGTTCAATTGTGATTCTTTAGGCAATTCCTTTGAATCTATTATATAATTAGGTTCTCCTCTTTCTAAAACAATTTTCATATTACTTACAAAAAATAAATGAAGGAATTTACGCAGCTAAGATAGGTCAATCAAAATGTATAAAACTGCCACAAACCATACACAAGTTCAATAATTTAAATATAAAGAGAAAGTCATTATCATCATAAGCATTATAATTTGAAGTTTTGAACTAGTGCAATCAAAGACATTTAGAAGGAACTAAAGCGTTCAATTGTGATTCTTTAGGCATTTCCTTTGATTCATAGCAATGTTTAGAACAAGTCAGAAGTCAGAACTTCTATGATCAGCATTAAAAAAATGGAAAAATTTTACATTTAAAAGGATGCCACGGTTTAAACTTAGCGTACCTAGTCTGCGAGACCACCACTCGTCGGTACCTCGTTCCACTTAGGGCATGTTCTTCGGTTATGCCCCTCTTGGTCACACAACCAGCATTGCACCTTCCTCCCCCCCCTCCTTCCATGGTGTGGTTCTCGGCCGTTTCCCGCCCTCGTCCATCTCATTCCTAATTCGTGTTGAGACAGGGCGACCTTTCTCTCAGATTAATCGAGGGTTAGAGAGGACCTTTCGAGTTTCTGTAGGATCTGGCCATGATAATCTATCTCTCAACACAAGGAAAACGGGAGCATAGCTTCGAAACAGTGCATCCACACTATAGCATGGGTTAATGTACTGCTCTACATCATGCCGATACCTAATACAAACTACAATGACATGTGAACATAGTATCTTGTACAGTTTTCATTTCTGACATGTGCAAGTTCTTTGCAATAGATTAACTCCATGTGTGTGATCCCCATGTCCAATAGTCCTTGGATTATGCGATGTATCTACTTGATATAATTGTTGTTGCGCGCTCAATCTCGTCACCCTGTGATGCTCCACCTTCGCCTTATTTCTCATGAAGATATCCAAGGCATATTTAGTCCATTTTTTTCCCGAATTCAACTGCGCTATGCTCTTATTGCGATGATCATCAAAGTAAGCATTTAGTTTGAACCATGTGTATTTCACCATTGCCATAATGGGTAGGCTACGAGCACCCTTCAAAACACCATTGAAGCACTCAAAGACGTTTGTAGTCATCGCCCCATAACGGTAACCGTTGTCAAAAGTTAGAGCCCATTTCTCTTTGGGCACATCCTTCAGATAATGGTGCGCATCCCGGTTGACATTCTCAATTGAATCGAAGGTGGCATTGAACTTTCGCTCCTGGGTAGCACTTGCTGCCCTCCATACTAGATTCTTTAAAGTTTCATTTTTCCATCTAGTGTTGACGTTATTGCATAGATGACGAAGGCAGTAACGATGTTCTGTCATGGGAGGCCGTAGGGAGACGTCTCGATTAGTGTCTCTGAAGATAGCTTGTATCCCAGGGTGTCTGTCAAATATGACACACAGGTCTCTCCGGTCGGTAACATACGTTCTTATACAAGCCAAGAACCAAATCCAAGTCTCTGTGCTCTCGCTCTTGACAACGGCGAAGGCTAGTGGATAAATCTTATTATTAGCATCTGTCGCCATTGCAATCATCAATTTCCCTTTATATTTTCCACAGAGGTGGGTTGCATCAATGCTAATCACAGGCCTACACTTCTTGAACCCAACAATACATAGACGAAATGCCCAAAATACGGACTTGAATGTACAGGTTCCCCGTTCATAATTATCGTCCACTAGTAAGTTATATTGTGTACCCGGACTTGCATCCGTAAGTCATGCCAAAAAATGCGACAACTCTGTATAAGACTCCTTAAAATCCTCGTATATAGCTGCAACGGCCTTTTGTTTGGCATCCCATACCTTGTATATGAACCATAATGATTACGTTAGAAATTAATACAAGTTAAATAATTATAGTTGAAGAAAACAAATCAAGACTTGTAAGGCTATAAGATGAAGATAATATTTCTTTCTCTTTATTCCTTTTTTTTTTTCTTTTTCTTTTTCAATTTCAATTTTCATAATATAAAGTATTCATGGGTTTTGGGAAAAAATATCTTCGTTATACTGAACAGAAGACTGATGTCTCTACATTGTATTGAAAAAAGAATGCAAGTTAAAGAATACCATGTAGTGAGATACTTCGTGTTTTAACTGCCAAAACAACGTGGCGTAAGTTTTTTATCTTATATGTAAGGTCTTCTTGTATATAGCGCTCAAGTACGTATGCTAGGAACGCCGAATCAATCATCCGACCATCATGAGCATTCTGAATTTTGTCACACGTGTGGGGGCCCTTGCATTTTGCGATCTTCTAGACATTGTCTCCCTTGCAACAAATCGCATGAACTGACCATGGACAGGAATCATCCTCACAACTCACCATAAGCCTCTTTGAGTCTGAATGCTCAGTTTTGAAGCTAAAATTCTCTCGCAATGTGTACCAGGTCAACGCATGTCGCACTGCCAATTTAGTGGCGAATACCATCCCTTTCAGTGGCTGCTCCCCAGGCGTCCCACTTGATACTTCCGCTTGCATAACCTGTGATGGATCAAACATATTATCCCAAGCGTTTTTGGTGAACCATTTCGGCGTAGGATCGGGACCGGGGCATGTGTCTCTATTCTCTTCTACAACCACATCTTTGATATGATCAACATCCTCATGTTCACCCATGGTATCTAGGAACTCCTCGAAGTCATCCCTAGTAACATCAATATGGGTTGCATCATCACCAAGTCCGTGATCATCTTCATTTTCGGATGTGCCCCCATGTAGCTCATCATGAGATAAATGCTCTCCTTCATGCATTTCCTAGGGCCTTTCCTCCTCCTCAATTGAGTTCACACGGGGAAATGTCTGACACGGTTCACTGCCATACCTATCTCTTGTGTTCTCTACATACCCTTGATAAGACTGTAATGGTATTGACTCGATGTGCTCATCTACAGTTCCATCGAAAACAGTATGTTGTGAACCCTCTCCAGCCTCTACTATGGCGGGCTCAATAGTGACATAGAGCTTCGAAGCAATGAATCCTTTCACCATCATTTGTTGAACAACTTCCCACATCATCTTCACTTCGGTGCCACCCGATAACTGTAGCGATGGAAATGTTATGCCTAGACTGGTCTAACCCCATCGCCTTTAATATTCTTCGTTGCAATTTCACAAGGCCTATCCCACGCTTCACCTTAACACATTTTTGCTTTTGGTTCGAGCCTTGGTATGACAACCCATGCAACTCATGATAATACGTCTCTCCATCGTAGTACACATAGAAAAAGTGAAAATCCATCACCGACCTGTTATTAACAATATTAAAAGTTATCATAATCTATAAATAGAATAGAAAGTCTATTATATATAGTGGGGCACCTGCCCCCCTAACTCCTTCTAAAAAGTCTATTATATATATATATATATGCTTATGTAAAGTGAGTTAGCTTCTGGCATAGAATAGAAAAAGAAGGAAACAGTTTTCCTAAACAAATTGTACAAACATCACATGACAGCCTTAATAAAATAACAAATCCGAAAATTGAGAAAGTTTAGACACACAACAAAATCTCACAATATTTTCACAATACTCTTGTTTTTTGTTGAGATGAATTTTAAAATAATTTATTTTATTTTATATTATTCTGACCAATGATGTACTAACACATTAATTTATTGTACAAATATTGTGAGATTTTGTGGTGTTACGAAAACAACTCCTCCCACTTTAAACAATCTGACACAATAAATGCCACCAAATTGAAATTGTTAAAACTGATTACACTTTTGACCAATATTAACTCTTTTTATCTTTTTCTTTTTTCACTTCCCTAAATTTACTTCTTTTCTCATTTGAAGTTCTGCCCGTGGAGCTCTAATTACACATAATAATAATAATAATAACAATAATAATAATAATAATGTCTTCTATGGTACTAAAGCATTAAAATGTCCATTACTTTTTTCTCCTTCATCAAGCATCTTCATAGTTTCAAAATTTGAGTTTCTACCATAATTCCAAAATTTTAAATAATTAAAAGAATAGAGAAAATTTGAAATTTTTTTTCTCAATTTATTTTGAGGAATCAAATTATATCTCTAAACTTTATGTATATGGATTAATCTCTTACTTTGATGATTCATTGACAATAATGAATTAGATGTTTTACCAATGTTTATTTATTTTACAATTTTTTTTAATTTTAATAGGCATTGAATGACAATTATTGTTTGTTTATAATTTTAATAGGCATTGTTTATAATTTTATTTATTGTGTTTACACCACTACGTGTATGTGTGTAACTTACAAAATATGCATGCTCTCTCTATTTGCTATCATCTGCTCAAGCTTGATTCTTTTATATTTGTGCTCCATTTGTTTTGACAAAAAAGTTATATATATATATATATATATATATCAGCAGTTGTACATAGTTAATATTTGAAATCTCATTACATGAAACTCATGCATAAAAAAGACTTACGAACACAATCTAGAAACTATGCATCTAACTCAGTGGTGAAAATCTAATATTGTAAACACAATCTTTTTCTAAGCATTTAACTATTACCTCTATGTACTGGTCCCAACAAGGTTGCCCAATGGTTAAATGGACAGCACGTTGCTGGATGGAGACACTGACACTGAGAGTGTTGCAGATGGTGACCCAACAAAGTTCCTGCTTCCAGTTTCTGACTCGCACATGGACTTGGAATGAGAGAGTGTCTGACTCACAGATGGACTTCAAGAGAGAGAGATACTGAAAACTAACTTAAAGCTAACGAAGGGATTTTTGTTAAAAGGTACTCGAGTTCAAAGAACTCGAGTACCATTCATTGTACATTTACTACAACGGTTGGCACTAGTAAAGTAGGTGCGCAATAAGTGAAAATCATCCAGCATAGTACTCGAGTTTAGTGCACTCGAGTACTGTAGAGGTATCCATGCAGAAGTTTGGCTCGGGGTATTTGATTTTAAAAAATATGGTAAGGCAGATTGGTACTCGAGTTTCAGAAACTCAGGTACCAATCTGCCTTACCTAAATATTGCAGTTGGCTCAGGGTTTTTTTTTATAAAAAATATGGTAAGGCAGATTGGTACCCGAGTTTCTGAAACTCGGGTACCAATCTGCCTTATTGCCCTAGGGTTTTTTTTTTAAAAAAATTTGGTAAGGCAAATTGGTACCCGAGTTTCAGAAACTCGGGTACCAATTTGCCTTATTGCCCCGGGGTTTTTTTTAAAAAAAATTGGTAAGGCATATTGGTACTCAAGTTTCAGTAACTCGGGTATCAATCTGCCTTACCTATTGCAGTCTGGTTTCCATCACCAGAGCAAACCATTTCATTAAAGGAAATTATTTATCATTGAAGAAGCTCCACAAAAAGAAATTTATAATAAGGCAGTTGAAATTTTGAAAATTCCCTTAACATGTTAATTATTCATGTAGCATTAGAATTTTTCTTTTCTCTTTTTTGACAATTCAATATTTACAATGGGGAGGGGGGATTTGAACCCTTGATGTGTTGTTAGAAACACGAGGTGCCAATTGAACTACTAGGTTCTTGGCCATTAGAAAGAAATTTTAAATGACAATAAGCAATTTCTGCATTACAGAATACAGATCCCATCAAATGAACAAATCAAAACACCTATATTGACAATTTAAGGGAGCAAAAAAAAACTGCACTTGGCAACCATAATGGCAGAGCCACAATTGCTTATATATATTGACATGGAAGTTCTAGGTCCCCAGGAAAATCAGTAACCAAATGCAAATGCAAATGCATTAAATAGAAAGATAATAAAGCATATAACCTATAACTTGCCCTTTTAATCTACCAAAATGTCTAACCAAACAGAACATATAACTTGCCCTTCGAAAATATCGAATTATCATGACGGTTATCAATTATCATTCCAAAGTAAAAATGAATCTGTCAACAATTGGATCATCATAATTTTAAACAATTGCAATGCACTTTCTCACACTCAAATTCACTCATTAATACCCTATAACCAAAAATAGAAATACACTCAAAAGCCCTAAAACTTCTGATCTCACATTCACACAATCTACAAATCAACATAGAATGATCCTTAGACTAATTACAAACCAATACGCTCTCATTTTCATATTTATGTGGTAGTTTTACACTTCAAAGCAGAGGCACAGATTTTTACATTCCTTCTACAGCAACAAAATTTCATAAATTTCGAAATCCTTTCTGTAGCACAGATTCAGTATGAAATTTATTCATGCCTCAAATCCATGGAGATTCATAATAGTTGCAGCAACATTGGCAAGCCCACCATTAGGAATATCCCTACGGAATCTGCAACCAGGTGCTAATCCAGGACCTCCAATTGCAATTGGCTCCTAAATAAAGAGAAAAAACAAATATACAATGTTTTAGAACTTGAGAAGCAACATCCATCTAGTTAATAGTAATAACAACGATGTTGACTGATAAAGTAACAGCCAATAACAATAAAAAATCCTAGGTGCAGAGTGCAATCTGTAAAGCCCAAAAAAAAGTGTATCATTACTTGGGCGTTTCAAATAAAAAAAATTCAATGAACTTACTAGCTGACAAGTATGAGAAGTGAGTATTTGAATTTTGCCACCCTTGTCAAGAAGAGGTTGCCCTGTTTTTTTCCTCTTCACCATGTCCTCAGCATTACTATGATCTGCAGTAACAACATAAATTCCACCAACTTGCTCTATTGCATCAAGGATCATCTGCAATTTTCCAATTTTTTCTCCAGTAAGCCACATGCAACCTTTTCTTTTAATAGGTAAAAGGAAAAGGAAAACAGAAGATGAAAGACTAGATTCAAGCTACTCCCCCCCATATCTTATCATTGGTTTAATTGGTAAGTCACCCCAATGGATCTTGAATTCAAGAGCTCATCAATGATCAACCATATAACTCTTTATGGGGGTTAAAGTACCAATTGAGCTAGAGCTCATTGACTGCAACAGGAGCATCATTTTCTGATATTTCAATGTTTCTGAAGTTACCCCATGTATACATCCAGTTCCATGGTACATGAGATAGTTCCTCTACTTGATGATGGTTGTGGATCCATTTTAATCCGCTGATGCCAACCGTTGAAGCTACCTGACACCTCCACAATTTCTCCCTCCCCAAAGTATTGAATCTGAACCTAAAAACAACAGGGGAATTAATCAATCGCAGTAAGCAGGCATATAGTTTCAACCAAAGTCCAAGCAGATTCCAATTTCATGTTGCTGACACATTGTGTAAGTTAAAAGATATACAAACAATAATTGGAATGAATAGTTTTGATGTGAAAATTTAATATAATACCACTACTACAATAATGTGTTTCAGCACTGAATTTGTCCAATTTTGACTACGATTAATGTTGTGATACACAGCCATGAATTATATGGGCTCTGGTAAGTGATAACCTTACAGACAAGTCTATCTATAAATAGTTTCAAAGACCAACTGGAAATGCATGTGCTTAAAGGATTTTAGGCCTTGTAAGCATGTCTTGGAATCCATCTCTTAAAGGAGAGAACATCAATAGCAGTGTCCAACTTCAGCATGAGCCTTATGCCCTAGCTACTTCAACCATTTCCTGTTCCATTGGTCCAGAAAGCTTTTTCCATCCATCAGGTCCCACATAACAAACTGAGAAAAATAACAAGTTCAAATTATACTGTGATCATGGATGTGTGGTGTTCAAAGAGAGAGAGAGAAAGAGAGAGTACCGCTACCAACTCCACCACTGGCACCATCATGGGATGTTGCATGATAAATAGACCTTCTAGCCAATTCTGCAGCTTCTTCAATTGACATATCACACCGGTAGCTGGTGTAAGCAGCAGAGCCCTATAGAGAACAGAAAATACAAATAAGAACATTTGACTCAGAAATAAATCTGGCACAAACAGACCCTCAAGCTAATGGAAAAAGAAGGGGGGCGGGGAAAGGGGGGGAAGAAAAAAGCAGGGCTCAATTTGACTCAAAGCACATGGACTATGGAAAAATAGGATAAGGCAGGATAAGGCAGCATGCTCCTATGCTCATGGAAGTCATACAAGTACAAATTCACAAACTTGCATACACAAAATGAGTGAGGCTGGCCTGACAAACTTACGCCACATATAAATAATTGTAGGAACTCTTTCAAATTTCAATTCTTAGCCCTCAATTCAGTCCTCCCATACATCCATAAACGTGGGCAAAAAGCAGGGAGGAGGAGTTGGGAGGAGCAAGTATGGGTGCCCAAAAGCAAAATTCAAGTCCAAAAGGAAAGGATTTTCCCAGTCCAAATTTTATATTTTTTTTTCCTTAGTAATATATGTTTTACTTGTTTGCTATTATATCTGATATTTCGAGGAAAGTAACACTACCTACTTCCATTGTCCAAGACACCATAAGCATAGGGGTGAACCTGATTTCTGTGCCAAAACTGACAGTCAGCAGCTCCTGCACATGTAAGGATTGATTTCAATGATTTTCTTTATAGATTGTGATAAGGAAGGAAAGAGTAAATGCAACAGATTGCAATTTAACATCCACTTTCAATGATTTTCCACTGCGATTACTGTTACTTACAAATTAATTGGTCAATTATCTCAAAAAGGAACACATACAGGCTACTCTGCAGTCACACTTACAGAAGGCAAAAAAAAAAAAGATATACTAGTACTATCTTCTCCCTAGTAAGATAGTCATCCAGATAATATAAATGTCAGTGAGATATGATTCTCTTGATTCTTTCTATAGAAATCATTATATTTCACACATGATCTAATTATGAGGAAGTGCATACCACAAATTCCTACCATTGTACACTTTCAGCCAAAACTAAAAAATGGGGGCAGAGGCAAAAAAATATAAAAGAAATTTACTTTACCTTTAGGTTTCTTACTTGATGAGGACAGCCAGCAGGAATGAAGACAGCGTCTCCGAGCACAAAGCATGTACTTTAAAACAATAATAATTATAGTAATAACCCTTCAAAGTAGAACACTGAAGCACTATTGAATAGTTTGGTTACTGAAAGATAAATTAAATCTAACAATTCCAAATAAATAAATAAAAGTCTCTGATTTTTTTATTACCAGAAAACCTAAACAAAATACCAATTCAATTATACCAGGGCTGAATATATATAATATTGTTTCTATAAAGAATAGAATTTGAAAAAAATGACAGATTCTAATTAAATATATGGAAATCAATGTAGCATAGAGAGTATAATTGTAGAATGTGTACCAAGTGAAAGAGGGGGAGTGGCCGTTGTAGATGACGATGTAGAGCCGTTTGCTGCTGTCGTCTCACCTCCAATCGATTTCCAAATTAGGGAAAATCCTTATTGATTTTATTTTTGTATTTTTCTGATAACTGAGGACAATAACGAATTTCCAATTTTTGTAAAGACTTGAGACAACCATCATCAGGTAGTGTTGTGAGATTGGGACAATGTGAAATGGTAAGCATTTCAAGTGAGATTGGATTTCTAATTGATTCGGGGAAAGTAATCAAATTGGGAAAGTCTCTAATATCCAGCTCCCGTAAAGAAGTGAGGCAACTAATCAGATTAGGCTCGCATCTTTCAATCTCAAGATATTCAAGTGAGGTGAGCTCTGGCAAAGTCATTAAATTGGAACAGTTTGAAATGCTGAGCTCTTTTAGGGTGGAAATACATTGAAGACCCATAGGGAGAGACTTCAGTTTTGGAATGTCTCTGAAATATAAATCACGGAGGCAAATGAGGCATTGCCATTCCATGCCATCATCATGCATGTCTGGATCAAACTCCTCACAATTGTCAATTGATAGCGAACAGAGGGAGGTGAGATAACGTACCACTCCAGACATAGATGTTAGTCTAGGGCAATCCCAAATTCGTAGTTCCTTGAGAGAATATAGTGTCCACTCAGCCGGAAAAGACTCTATATCTTCTATAGATTCCAAGTCATTTCATTTAATTTGGAGAGAGGAGAAGAAGAGGATAATGAAGAGGAGGAAGAGGGAACTAAAAAACTCATTGACATTGTCTCTGAATTTT